>OZ014523.1:548190445-548757945 GCA_963966055.1 Lathyrus aphaca | reverse complement strand
AAAATAACCATATTTAAAAAAAACTAAAGTAACTATGTTTCAAATAAAAAAAATTGCACAAATGAGAAATAGGCAGATGGTATGGCGCATGCATTCATTTTTTTTACATAGGCGATCATGCATGTTTATAATGACATTCAAAAGGCGTAAGTAAGAGTCTATTTATTGTAGGTATAACCTGAAATACTTATACCTATGACACTTTACCGTATGTACAACCAATTATATCACAAAAATATATTTATTACCTATGGTGAAGTGTTGTAGGTATAAGTATTTCGAGATATACCTATGATAAAGTATCATAGGCATACGTTTTTTGAGATATATCTATTTTACTTGTATACTCATCTATGTTGATGATCTCATACTTTCAGGAAATTACATTGCTAAAATTAACATTATCAAGATTGTTTTAGATGAAAAATTCAACATCAAAGTCTTAGAAAATCTAAAATATTTCATAGGCTTTGAGATTGCTCGATCCAACAAAGGTATTGCACTATATCAACAAAATCATAATCATGATCTGTTTGAATATGCAGGATTACTTGTTGTCAAGTCGGCCTTTACTCCCATGGATCCTGGCGCCAAGCTTAACATTGAAGATGATCCCATTTTTCCTAACATAACTCCTTACAGCCTTTTAATCGGTAACCTATTATATTTAACTCACTCTCATCCTGACATTAGCTTTGCCATTTACAGGTTAAGTCAATTTTTTTCGAAGCAGACAAACACCCATCTGCACACTACTCAATGTGTCATGTGTTACATCAAAGTTTCCCCAGCCCTCATTCTTTATTTCAGCAACAACTTTTCTTTTCAGCTCACAGGTTTTATTGGCTCATATTGGGGTGTTTGTCCATCCACAAGAAGATCCGTCACTAGTTTCAATTTCTTCCTTGGCTCGAGTCTGATTAGTTGGAGATGCAAAAAATATGTTGTTTCAAGATCCTCTTCGGAAGTCGAATACAAAGCTTTAGCTAACACATCATGTGAAGCCCAATGGCTTCTCTACCTTCTGCGTGATTTTTCAATCACTCACCCTTAGTCAGTTACTTTATTCAACAACGATTCTAGTGTTGTCCATATTGCTTCTAATCTGGTTTTTCACTAAAGGACGGAGCATATTGAAATTGATCGTTATCTTGTGCGAGACAAAATTATTCACCTCATACCTATTGTTCAAAAAAACCAAGTAATTAATATCTTCACAAAGCCGCTGCATCTTGTACCTTTTTCAACATTGGTTTTTGTACAGAAATGATTCGGACAGGTCCTTGCGGTCTTCAACTGAGATTGTAACGGTGCTTATAGGAGAGGAGTGGTGTACCTGCAAGGTACTCCGACGCTCAAGTAAGTTTCAGTGTAAGACAAACTAAAGTGTAAGAAATTGGGTGATTAGAATTGAATACATGGCCTTCCAAGGGTTGAGGGTATTTATAAGGGCACATGCTCGTAGATTGTGGGTGCGTAGCCTTTGATTGAGCATAACTGTCTCCTGTAAATCCGGAGGGCAATTGGCCGCGTGAAAGACATTATGGCGCGTGTGGAGAGGTCCCCAACGACTATATACCAACAACTATATTTTATAACGGTCATATCTTCTCTATTCTTTTATTGGATTTATACCCAGACAAATACTGGTTTGAGTCTCAATTTGACATAAGACACTTACTAGATTAATCCAGTTTCCAAACTTGAAATGCTCGATAATTATTTCAATTTGTGGGGCTGTCAAAGACATAAGATTATTTATTCTTATTCTTTTTATTGGTTATTTCTTTTTCTGTTTTAAGCTACTGAATTATTCCTTTATTTTCGGTGACTGAATGTTAGATAGTTTTTAGCTATATATTGGTGTCAAGCCTATTGTATAAAGAAGATTAAAATAATATAATTTTTCTTCTCAATTTTGCATTATGAAATATTATTGTTTCCAATGTGTAAATCATTGCTTCCAATAGGTAAATTCAACACCAACAATATAATTTTTTATATAAAATTTAAAAAATCAAATGCGTCTAAGTATTATTTTGTAAATGTATAAAAATAGTTATTTATTATTTTATATATATATATATATATATATATATATATATATATATATATATATATATATATATATATATATATATATATATATATATATATATATATATATATATATAGATAGATAAATTGTGTTCGGAGGAATAAACCAAAACCCATCAAAAGTATCACAACACACAATTCATATTTTAATGAAAACTAAAAATAATGAAAATATTTAGAGAAAATGGATGAATTATTCAAAGATAAATTACTTGGTCAACTAACGATAATTATAAATTCCGCCAAATCAATTTATAGATTTATAATTACTTGGTATTTTAAAATATTTTGATTAAATTCAATGATTTATATACTATTTTTTAAATAGGTTTGAAATAAATAGTAGATTGGATACTGTTTTTTTCCCTTACAGAAACACATTGGATACTGTTTTATTCTTTACTAACTAGTAAAATAATTTATTTATTTTGATAATGTTAAGAATAATTTTATATAAAATTAAGAATTTGTCATGTAAATTCATTCAAAGTTCATTATTATATTAATTTGTTTTTACGAATAAAACCCTAGTTAATTATTTTAGAAAAAAGTTAATACAGTAACAACTAACAATCAATATTAACATCACAGAAAAAGATAATAAATTTGATTTTAAAAAAATATTTCATTATTATAATAATTTTAATATACATGGTAAAATTATAACATCAGTAAATAACTCAACCTTAAACAAAATTAGTATAACTCCCACGGGAAAGGCTCATCCAGCCGGAAGCCTGAGCTTGGATGTTCAGCTCCAGCCACAAGCCACGGCTCAGAGATAGTAGAGTAATGAAGCTCGCTTGAATTCTTATTTGAATCGAGTAACAAATCAGGGAGATCATAAAACATGTCATCTTCCTCAGTTAAAAATCCTTTTAAGTCTCGGGCCTGTTTTTGGGCTTGGGCCTGGGTTTGGGGTTCATGGAGATAGCCCATAGAAGCTGCTTTAGCGGCGGCGGCTTGAATATCCTTGGGAGAATTAGTAGCCGGGCGTGGAAGTTGGTCAGCTAATTCGGGGAAGTTAAGGTAAGCCGAACTACCTTTGATGGCTTGGGCCGCAACGTCGTGGGCTCGGGCCGCCATTTCTGGAGTTGGAAAAGTACCGAGCCATATTCTGGATTTTTTCTTGGGCTCTCGAATTTCGGAAACCCATTTTCCCCAATGACGCATTCGAACACCACGATATATTGGGTGTTTTCCATCACCTTTGGGTTTGGTTTTGTTATTATCTTCAATGGAGGAAGAAGAAATGGAAGTGGTTAGTTGAATTTCGTTTTCTAAAGGGACATGAACTTGTTCCATGTTTTTCGGAGATGACAAGAGGAGGTGTGGAGTGGAGTGGAGTGATAAATGTGATGGCTACTATAGAGGTTCAAATAGTTTTGGTTTAAGCTATGATATGGTTTTTGTGTGATTGTGATTGTAAACAACTTGGAATTTTACACGTATGTATATAATATATAATAAAAGGAAATCAGACCAATTCTAAACAAGTAAAGAGAGTCGCAATATTTGTAGCTATAATATAATGCAACTATAAATGAACTTGGTTTGGAATATTATATCTCCTATAATAATTGACTTATTTAATTATTGCATATATTAATAAAAGTATATAAATAAATAAAAGAATAATATATTTAATATATTAAGTGCTCACTTGATTTGATGATGTAAAATATTTATGTCTTTTAGCATACACTCTCTCCAAATATGTGAGTACTTACAAAAGTAAGCAAATTTCAGAGTAAAACAAGATGTAAATAGTGAAATGCAACCATGGTGGAAGATTTTGGATGATAATCACTATTTTTATATGTACATAGTGTACGAGGATGGAGTCACTATTTGAGTTATATTTTGGATTAATTCTAATTTTATTAATTTGTTCAACACATTTTTGTGCTTATAATTAATTCGATATGTAAAATAAACAAGTATAAATTTTCACATCTAGAAATAGTTAGTGTTACTTTGAGGAAGATGATTTTTTTTAATGGATTTTTATAATTTTGCAAAGCGAAAAATAGGACAACGTTGCATGGGCTTTGGAAGTGTGCAAGACTACACTGAAGGACCAAGAGAATATGCGACAAGACATTGTGACAAACCACGATATTGAATTGGTGAATTATGTTACAAATGTGTTTCCTACATCTTATGCATTACTTTGTAGGTATCACATAACAAAAAATGTGAGAAACATACTTAAACATGCAGTAGGGACCAAACTCATCAAGGGAGAAGATGGGAAAATGGTCAAAGTTGGTGTGATAGTGGAAAGAATAATGGATGCTTGAATGGTTTTATAAACTCTTCCATGAAAGAGTTATATCTAAAATCTATCATACGAATCAGGAAGGTGTTAACGGTGACAACAACTGTGATTTTCTAGCTATTTCGAGATTGCTTAGTAAAGGAGAAGAGAACCACACATTTGCCATCCATCAACTTATACAAGATTTGGTGACACATAAGGAATCATACACATGATTATATGATAAAAATAACATTTCGATGCAATTCACCATGTTCTTATTCCTTGTGTTAGTAGTCTGACACCGGTTGAAAATGGATGTGCTTCCGTAAAATGGAACATCTTATAGTAAATATTTATGATAGGGTGTGTATTGATCTAACAAGATATGGTTTCCCAAAAATATTTTTTCCACTTCAGAGTAGACCACCTCCAAATCCATCTGGACGCATCATGTGTATTGGATGACTTTCAAAAATACAATATTTTGTTTAAGTTTATTTGAAATCGGGGTGTCCTATACCAAATACATCACCGAATGAACGAAACATTTCACAAAAGAGTTTGAAAGTTGACCAGATTAATTTCTGTAAAGGATGAAAGAGTTCATCAATTTAAGTGAGATTGAAAGAGAATCAAATAAAAATCTTGAAGCAAAGAGTTTAAGTTTGAAGCCAAGGGTTTAAGTTTACAACCCTAATTTATTGTTCCCATTTCAAGAAATAGTGGAATATACTTGTTAAAAACTTTTATCCTCTTTAATTTACATGCACATTCTAATTAATAAACAATTTTTTTCAATTTCACCATCGCAAAGAAGTTAGAACGGCTGCTAAACTCATCTCTCTCATTATCCATTCTCTGCAAAATCAATGGCTGTCAATATCATATTACTACATCCACCTCCAATACCTCCCACTCACTCCCATTTCAAATCAACTCATAGTTATATGGCTCTCTGCTTCACTTGTGCATTGAACCGGTGCAGTATTTAAATTGGAGTATTCCAACTCTATACAGCTTCGTACCGCAATTTTACATCAGTTATATTGCAAGCATAAGGAAAATATTCATGGTTGTGTTACCTCAGTTACATTGCTTGCATATGAAGATCATACATCAATAAAGTTTACATCTCTAATAACATCTTTTCTATTTTGATATTAGTATTTCTTAAACATTGTCTCTACCAGTATTATTTAAGAAACGTGTTTCAGAATCAGAACTCTATCAAGTTGATCTTGCTGCCTAGAATGTATAAAATATCAACCTACCATGTGTACATACTTCATTATTGACTGTTTCTCAAGATTATCATTTATTAGGTTAATAAGTAACAATTGCTTCTATTTCATGAATTCAACTTATACCAAGTATGTTGCATGGGGTAAATATATATAGCTGCACTTGTTCATCCTTTATTTTTATAATGTAGTTTATTATATGTATATAAACTATGCCTTTTTTTAATGTCTAAATATTTATGGAAGTCTATGTAATATTTATGATTTAAATTTTAAAGTAAATCATTGGACAAAGTTTAAAGGAAGTTTAATTTTGATAGAACTGATTGTATAACTCGTTTCAACTTCCTCATCTATTGGATTTGTTTCTCAAGAAGTTGAATTAAATTACATAAGAATTCTTTTAGTCCTTGATGAACTTCGAGTAATGATTGGTTCAGTCTAAATAGAAGCACTTAAGTCAATCACATGGTTAAATTACATCCTGCTTGAACATGTAAGCATGTGGTTCCCTTTATTGGCTTAGTTAATGCTACAACCTACAAATTACTGCATGGTTGTCTAACTAAGTGTAAGTTATGCATAAGTTAGTTTCTACTTCTCTAATAACATCTATTTCTAGGGTTATATATTCATGATAATGAACCTGAATATTATTATGCGGCACACGGGTCTTCCTTCAATGGCTAATATACAATGTTCATATTTTCCTCTTAAAAGCTCCATCGTATCTTCAAAATAGAGAAAAAAATATATCATTTATCTTAGAACCATGACTCCCAACTAGATATAGAGTAATCAGTTATTTAAGACAAGAAAGTCCATTTCAATTTCTAACTCTATTGCCACAAGTCAGTGGTTACTTTGGTGTGGACTTTGGCATTTTTAGCAGTTTGCGACAATGGATTATTGGGCTGTGATGTGATACATAAAAGAGAAGTCATAAACAATTGCAGAATCGTTCATCCATTTGTAGAATTTTTCAAAAACTTTGAAGATTCTTGCATGATGAAAACCACGTCTATATGCCTATACAACTACATTACAACTTCGAAACTGAAACTGATAAACCCTGCAAGTAGGTTTCAAAATCTCACGTCGTGTGGATGATGTTTATATTGATTGTATATATACCCAAGATAAAAAATGTTTAATAAAGGTTTATGGGATAAAGAAATGGGCCAACTATTTGGACCATTAATTCTATTTTTAAAATTTGTATAAATTTAGTTCTATATGAATTTAAAAACAAAATTAATGAAAAACATTAATTAATAATTTACTAATAAAATGACATGGATAATGAAAAAAAAATATGAATTTAAAAAGAATTAATAAATCGTATGCCACATCATCGAAAGATGTTGATTGTACAATTAATACATCCACTTTACGTTACACATCATTAATTTTGTAGCCTTTATTTAATGGAAAAGACAAACGTGGACCACATTGTTAGCCTTTATTTAACGGAAAGGACAAACGTGAACCATTTTTAAAATGTATGGGACGAATTTGAAATTTTTAAAAGAAAGAGGGTCAAAGTGAACTTTGACCTATAGTTAGAGGGTCAAAAAAGGTATTAAACTTATCGAAATATAATTATGGTGTGTATCTATGTAGATGACATATTGCTAACATGAAGTTGTTCAAATGAAATAGTTAACTTCAAAGAGGTGTTGATTAATGAGTTTGATTGGCTGACATAGAAAATATGACATTTCTAGGGATCGAGATTTTGTACTCTTATAAGGGTATAATCTTGCATCAGATGGAATATGAACTTGAGCTTCATAAGAGATTTGAGTTAATGAATTGCAAGTATGCAATCACACTTGTTAAAACAAATCACAAGTTTGACTCTGATGTTGAGGATGATAATGTAGATGCTAAAACTTTTAAACAGTTGGTAGGTTCATTGAGATATCATTGTAATACAAGGTCTGACATTTGTTGTGCAGTTAGAATAATGAGTAGGTTTATGAACAAATCAAAGTGGTCACATTATCAAGATGTTGTCAGGATACTGAGGTATATTAAGGGGACTCTAAAATATGTAGTCCTGCTCCCCTCTGATGTTCAATTTGATTCATAGTTGATGTGTTATCTGATTGGTGTGGAGACAGAGTTGACAAGAGAAGTACTTCTGGATATTTCTTCAAGTATCTGAGATATCTTATTTCTTGGTGCTCCAAGAAGCAACTAGTGGTTGCATTGTCATCCTCTAAAGCTGAGTACATTACAGGTGTTTTGTCTACTTGTCAAGTTGTTTGGATTCTGAATTTGTCGCAGGATTTGAAGATCGAGGTGAACCAGTTTGTGAAATTGATGATTGACAACAAATCAGATATAAGTCTTGTCAAGAATTCAGTGTTGCATGGAAGAAGCAAGCACATTGACACAAAGTTTCATATTCTACGCATCCAGGCTCAGAGTATAGTGCTTGAAGTTGTTCACTTAGCACTCAGAAACAGATGGCAGATATGTTGTCCAAAGCAATCAAGACTAAACATTTTATTTATTTGAGGGATGAAATTAGTGTTGCCGTTTTTTATTAACTGGATATGAATTAAAGGATGATGTTAAATTGTAATTTAGATTCAATTGATTTGTATTTAATTTGATTTTGCATTTAAGTTTCACTTAAGAGATTCTGATAGTATATAAATTCCGTCTAATTCATTTGTAAGAGTATATCAAGAGAGGAATTAATTTTGCTGTTTTGCATCCAAAAATTAGTTAGAGTTTTTCTCTCACTGTTTCTATTCCATCATCTTCTTCATCTTCAATCTTATGCACCAACAATTTTCTATTTGTGATGTTAGCATAACATTATTTCAGTCTCGGTGAAGGCCATGTTGTATAGTAGAACCTAAATTAGTGGATGAGGACAATGGTTCGAAGCTTGTGGAGAAAAATCCTCTTTACGGTGGTTTCTGACCAAAATGGTAGAGCCTATCATTTGCAATACAAGAACTCTGACCTTACACTGTGTTTGATTTTCAAGGTATGGGATATTCAGACTCGTAAGTTGAAGCAAGACCTTCCGGGATGAAGTATGTTATAGATGCAAAATTATTGAGAGATTTTAAATATATAAAAAAAAAACCCAGTTCAGGTCATTGTTGATGATAATAAGTGACTAAAGTATGGATTGTAAAAATCAAATATTTCAAGAAACAAGATCGATGAAATGAAGTATGAGGGGTCAAGTATACATAAATAAATAATGATGTTTTAGTTACATTCCGACACACCAATTTGCTACTTCCTCTCCTGAATATTATTAAACATGGAAATAAACTCATTATATTCATCTACATTTATTTATTCTTTCATTCAACGTTATTTATTGAAGAGTAGCTCCATTATAAAATACTCTAGAGTCTGGCATTACGTAGTTGTTGCCTAAGAATTGGTTGAACATACTGATGAAAGCCGTCAGGAACAACTGAATCGTTCAAAGGATCTTTCCAAGCCTCTTCGTACAACTTAGGATACACATTTCCGTCATAGCGCCCAAGAGTCGAACCAAGCAAGTGATCAGAGTGATTAAATGCATCAACGAGCGCAATTGCATTAGGACGAACCTAATTAACCACAAATAAATCATCAGCCTTCTTACAATATAGTTAATATAAAGCAGAAAATTATATTAACTAACATTGTTTAGGACAAACCTGTGAATACAATGACCTCAAAAGCTCATTCGCGAGGGATCCTTGGTTTTGATTGACGCAGCCAGCAGAAAGAAAATCTCCCAAATGCTTATGAAGAAGAAATAAAGCATAAATGCTGCAAAGAGCTTGTAATTGCTGTTTTACTCCTTTTCCAGGTATATCTTGCTGCAACTTCTCTATAAATCTAAAAAGCACAAGGTTTTGATCAACTTAAATGTATAACATTCAGATGTCTCTCAAATTTAGGTACTTTTTTTGAACTAATTTCACTATGGTTGTCGCCAAGGGACTAAATCTATAGATCATGAAGCCCGCGAGAATAAAAATCAGCAACACATTAATTACAAGCAAATGACATACAAATTCAGTAGAAACTTACTTGGAAACAACGATTAATTGGCAGTGAGCAGCGGCTGCCTCAACTAAGTCAGCCGAGAGTTCTTGAAAACCTATGGTAAGAAAAATCATTAGCAAATAACAATGATATCCGGACGCGTCGCACAAATTACACTAATAAATTAACACAAGCCTGTACTAAATGAAAATACAAAAAAAAAAAAAAAATGTTGCAAAACAGAACTGCGAATTCAATTTATTCTTCAACCATGTGAGAAACCAAACCAGTATAATATCTGTAGGTGGGTGCTTTCTCCCTAAAAACTAAGATGTCAACACATATGTTCTCCTATAACACGTCAGTCAAGACAAATCAACAACACAGACCAGCCAATATAGCTTGTGATTCAAACAATATATGATATATTGAATCATTTACCCTCTTCAGGATTAGCGAACTTGCTGATATTTTGAGCAACGGCGACATTCATCCTAGCAGCCCTAGCTTCAAATGCTCCAATCACTACATTAGGCTTCAACCAATCCTCAGCTGAAAAGAATAAAAAATAAGTATAAAACCACAAATCAAAGGGCATGTGTGCTTACTGATATTAAACGAAACTATATTTGACTAAGATATCAAAAGATTACAATTTCATTATACCTCTGGTAACATCAGATTGATATTGCAACAATTGTTCCACTCGAGCCAAATATGCTGTGGTACCCACAGGTTTTTTTCCAGAGCCCAACTGATTAATAGTCTTCACGAGATGCCTTGCCACCTACATGAGATTTTATAGACGTCAAAAACATCCCAAGATAATTCCTAAAAGATATCCTAAATCAGAAAGCTAGTGAGGCACATAAAAGTAATAAGGAAACCAATAGGCATATATGAAACATAACAATTTTAGACGTGTCTGCATGGAAGCACGTAGGTAAATTAACAGAGATTATTAAACAATGTAAAATGGAATGATGTATAAGATATTGAAAGATTAAAAAACCTGTAAAAGCAGCACAGTATTGTCTCCTTCATATGTGCAGGCAGGAACATAAACTGCAAATAACTCAGGTAGAC
This sequence comes from Lathyrus aphaca, assembly GCA_963966055.1. Lineage (NCBI taxonomy): Eukaryota > Viridiplantae > Streptophyta > Magnoliopsida > Fabales > Fabaceae > Lathyrus > Lathyrus aphaca. The sequence continues at coordinate 548,747,244 of OZ014523.1, read as the reverse complement.
CACTGCTAGTAAGATAACCATGACCACCACATAGTTTACGGCATTCCTCAATTCCATCCTACGAATGAAAGTTAATTAATTTTAATTGAACTTCAAAAAAGTTTACATCTATAAAGTGAAGAACACATATATGACAGTACAATTTAAGGGTAAAAACACACTGCCAGCAACAAACACATCCTAATCATTTAAAGGTGGAGAAGATTATTCATTCAGTCAGTTATCCCACAAATAAACAGATGCCATGAACAAAAAATTAATGGTAAACGAAATATAATGACCTGCATTTCATGACAGTTAACCTTTTCGAGATGAAAATCCAGACTATTAAGATAAAATTCTTACGTATAATTGATCTTGCCAAGTATATAAATCAAACATGCTATTGTTTGTAGTGTTAATTTTTACTTCAACTTTCAAACTGATAAGGAACATCTAAAATTATATGCACACTAAAACCCAGCAACGTTTTCAAAGCATTCACGTTTCAAATAACAAATGAACGGTATATGGTGGTAATATAGAAATGAGGAAATGGACTGTAACATAGAAAGATAGATTAAGGGAGGAAACTTGTCAGTAACATTTATGGAATCTCACTAAAGGATAGCACAACAGAAAAAGAAAACAAAAACCCCACATATAAATCCATCAAAAAACAATGTTCAAATGAAATCTAAAAAAGTAAAAAAATAAAAATAAAAATAAATAATTAAATCGAACAGCTAAGACCAATCAGAATAGAAATGAGCATAAGAACTACTGAGTAGTAACATACAGCAGTTGCGGTAGTAGTCAAGGATTTCAACCCAGCAGTGCATGCATGGGCTTCAGGCAATGTCGAAAAATCATTAGCTTGTAATCTTTGAGTAACATCCGTGTAAAGCCATTTCAGCCACTCACTAACAAATCTGAAAGCATATGCAGAAGCTAGCAATGGGAAGAGTCTAGCCTGCTGTGTTTTGTAATCAATCACCTAAATCGAAACAGAGAGAATAAAGTAAGACGCACATCAAAATTAAATAGTCTACTCTAACCATTCAATTTTATGGTAGCCAACCAATATCAAATAGTTACTGAAAAGATGAGGAAGAATCTCATCCACCTTCCTGCTACAAAATTTGCAACAAAAAAAATATTGGTGGTGAAAAGAAAACTACCTAAATTTACACAACCAAATTAAAATGAATTGGCATATATTTTAATTGTAATTCATGATTTTTGGTCCAACCTTTTCTTTTCGCTTTCCACTAATTTATTTATTGAAAATATTTCCGTCAGCAAAATTTGTAATAACTATGAATTCTTTGACAAGCAACATACTTGCATCCATAAGTTTTAAACCTTACCTGTGTTTCAAGACCGCCATTCTGAGATCCAAACTGTCTTCGAACAGCACTATATCTAGTAGCAATGCAAACTGCGCGTGACAAAGCAGTCGATGCATCAGCTACAATTGCCTGCCTCACATATACCATAGTACCATAAATTAATTGTCTTGGAACACTGGATTGTACATATTTTCCTTCTCTGGTAACCTGTGAAACCCTGGTAAATTGGAAAAACAGAGGAATCGTCTGAATTATTATATTGATAAAAACTGGAGAAAAAAAAACACTGATATTGAAAATTAGAAAAGGTCAATCTAAACACATGCTTGCGGTCACAGACCTTCCCCCCACACATCACAATAATGATGATGGTTCAGTTAAGTTAGTTACCTTTGCATTAAAAAAGAAGTAACAAATAATAGTGTTGATGGTTCAATATTTGATTATCAAGGCATTTGGTCCTAAGCATTTAACTGCTTGCCTGGTTTAAAAAGTAGGTGCCAAAGAAATGCACTTAATTGATAGACACAATACCATAAATAACATAGCTACCAATATTTACTGAAGACACTGACTAAAATTATTTTTATTCATGTATTGGTTAATACTATTTGAGTTTGATTCAGTCTCCCATCTTGTGGAATCACCCACATAGACATTGCCTAGTGGCTTGGACTGTAGTCACTTGGCACCTACAGATTACTTATGTTTATGTGGTATAAATTATACACCATTAAACCTACAGCTAAGGTTATTAGATTTTTGGTTGGTGAAGCCAGAGAAGGCAAAGAAGTAAAATTGAACTACCTCATTAACATTTGATTCCTTGGAATTCGTACGTGGTCAAAACTTAGAACTCCATTATCCATGCTGTTATATGCTGCATTTCCGAATTTCATTCCAATATCTCCAACAGTTATGCCTGGAAGAGGCAAGTGATCATCCAAGCTCCGCAGCTGGACAATGAAACCTTCAAAAAGGACATACAATATATAGTAAATAAATTTATGTTTGTGTCGAACACCAGAAATTTGGATGATTAAGTTCGACAATTACCATGCACTCCTTGGTCTTGACCATCAGTAATAAGACGGGCATAAACAATAGCATGCGTGGATACTTTACCCAACCCACCAGGCCACCACTGTTTAAATCAACAAATAAAGAGTGAGATATATCCAATACAGACAAACACACTCCTCCTTGAATGCCAGGGAGAATCTTAGGGCATAGAATAATGGCTAATTAAAGTAGTTATTAGTTAATGTAATGTGTGTATAAATAGGATAAAACAGGGGTTAAGCTAGTATCTTTGAATATTGTACTAATTTGTGAATAGAGTACACATACTCTAACTAATCCAAATCAACAAGTAATTAACTATAACTATTCTTTTTTTTCTGATAAGCATATAACTATTCTTTCTTTTTTTTTTTGAAAACTTGGCATCCGGCGTTGTGACCGACTAATCAAAAGGGACAAATACTACCATCCACTTGCGGGGATCCATTTAAAGTCAGAGCTATGCGCTGTATGGACTGGCCCAACACAGGAATTGTTAGCAATTAGCAGAATTCGAACTTGAGACCTTGAGAAGAGCACAGTCACAGGACCCAAGCCTTCACAACAAGGCCAATCCTTGGGGTTTAGCATATAACTATTCTAATTATCCATTGTTCTATATCCTATGTTTTTCCTGAGTGTACTAGCCAATACACTAAATAACATTGTAAGATTCTAAAATCCCAAAGAGCATAATAATTGTAAAAGACTAGAATGGACACAATTCACTCACTTTGCTGGAAGTCAATGTGGGGCTGTGAATAACAAACTCGTCTGTTTGTGGATCAAATGTTGCAGTTGTTTCAAGCCCTTGAACATTGGATCCATGACCAAGTTCGGTTTGAGCATAGCAACCAATTATTTGCATCTTATTAGCAAGAGGCAACCACTTGGCCTGCTGCTCATCAGTTCCTTGTCCTTTGAGAGCAGGCACAAACATCCCCTACAAAAGAATATGAATAACTAAAATTTACCACTACAAATTCCAATGCAAAAACAAAACAAAAAAAGAACATAACATAATTTGAATTATACCCAATGAAGATCCGTAAAAGCAGGCTGATCCACTAAGGTTCTAAGCTTATTAGCTTCCTGTTCTGTAAGACGAAGCTCAATAATCTTTTTCCAAGCATAAGCTGCTTTTCTCAAAGTGTTCTTAAATAGCTCCTTCCTATCAAGACTAGCTCTGTCATCCTTTCGGAATACCTAGAAACGAGGAAGAATCAATCAAGTCACACTCATCATCATTATCATGAAAGCTAGTTACAAAACAGTAAATTCACCGGATCGTTAGCAACGAGGCGAGAAATCCGATCGGAAAGTTCAAATTCCTCACGAGAACCAGCCCAAACGATCTTCAATTCGTCGACATCGAATTGTGCTTTGTTTCTCTCAAAAGCAAGATAATCAACGGCGGCCATATTTTCCGATCGAGAATTAAACAGTGACCTAATAACAATGTATTCTGAATTGTGAAGAAGTGTGTTGAAATTGAAAGTTTTCTATATAGTATTGATGACGATGGGAATTAGAGTATAGAAATAAAAATTGACGTTGATTTTCAAAGTTGGGTCAAATCTAGATTGATTAGTAAAACGTGGCGGACGGCGGTTAATATGATTGGTCCATTTTGGTTTCAAAGCGGTTTTTGTTTCCATTTACTGTTGGCTTTTTTATGTACACATTTTTTAAAGATTAAGTTCATTATGTTTGGATTCATTTCATATTAAACAAATATTCTCTCTGTCTTATTCTGCTGTCAAATTTGATGATGGCACCTTTTTAGTTACTGATTTTGTTTATTTATCCAAATTTTTTTATTACAAATTAGGTTCGTAATGTGTTTTAAGATAACAATGTTTCATTTATCCAAATACTTTTATATCAAATTAGGTGTTTTTGTTAGATGGGTTTAAACATATATTTATAAGTATTATGTGATATCATTATTTTCAAAATAAAAATATATTTTATTATAAATGATTTTGTAAAATAAAATATTTTATACTACCGGTGCATTTTTTTGTTTTGTTAGATTTATATAAAAAAGATAACAATTAATTGTATTAAAATTGATTTTAATGATAAAATAAATTTTCATTAAATTTTTTGATTGATATGTAGTTATTGGAATTTGGAGTAGTTATATAATAAATAAAAGTATTTTAATAGAAAAAATTAGGTATTTTAAAAAGATAAATAGTAATTTGATAGAGAAAAAAAGTCACATAAAACACATAATTTGAGAGAAAAGGAAAATTAATAATATAAAAAAAAAATTTAAAAATTATTTTACCATCAAATCAACCAAGGCAACTAATCTTTATCTTAAAAAAAATACACCAAACTCTCTAACTTAAAACAAATAAAATATTAATTTAATAAAATAATTAATATTGACTAAATTATAATAAATATAAATGGGTTAAGTCTAGGATGAGGGAGCTATTAAGTCTCTCAACGGTGAGGGACATAAAAATAATCATAACATTGATTGCTTCAGATTTAATGAAACAAAGAGTGAGAACATGAGAATATCCATATTTAATTTACTTTTCATAATATTTTCTTATTTCTAGTAAAATTTTAAAATTAATTAAAATTAATTTTTTTTAAATCAATATATTTCCTTAAAATTGATTCAACCATAAAACATCACAATACTCACAAATATTGTTCGAATCAAAATCATTTTCTAGGATTTGAAAATTTTCTCTACAAGGATTCTGGCTTTCTCTCCGGCTTTCTCAATTCCTAGTCTGGGTTTCAATTTTTTCCGGATCATCCAAAAAATCTCTAGAATTATTCATTTACAGGTAATTTTTAATCTCTTCTTCCCCACTCTCTTCTAACCCCGTATTCGGAACTGTAACATTTCCTCCCTATTCTTCTCAAAATCTCAATTTCCTTGTTAATTACTTTGTTAATAATTTAATTTCAATGTTATTACTTTATAAGAGTGAGAGGAGTTTTACTACAAACTTTGCTAAAACTGCCCGAAACTTGTGTATCAATAGAAATTCCCACCTCCCCTATTTTTTCTGGTGTGGGCTGTGTTCAGGTTGTATAAATATAATTTATAAAATCTGCAGTTAATTCAAATGCATGATTAACAAATAAATCGCAAGCTCTTTTATTGCCTAACATTCTACTGTTAACGAATTATATTTGCAAAGTTTGAAGAAGATGATCTCCAATCATGTTTTCATCTTATTTCTTAGTTTCTCTCTTAAATAACGATGTTGTCATGATTAATCTAAATTATGCAGTAAATGTGTATCATGGAACTGCATATCTAACTGTCAATGAAAGAAGTTGGAACTGGAAGTATCAGTTCACATTATTCAAGTTTTTATGGACCTATAGATGGATCATTTCATTTTCTAGGAACTGAATTTGTAAATCCTTGGTTGATTATGCTTGTAGAAAAAAAAATGTGTTCTTATTCAAAGTTTACTTCGAAACAGTGTCCTTGTAGTATCTTTTCTTTGTTCCCGTCGCATGTTACTTATAATAAAGGTAATAAAATGGAATCTTTATGGAATAGAGTATTTATAAGCAATATGTATTGCTTTAATATATGGAAACTTTTTTCTTACAAAATATTTCACGTCAAGAGTTAGAAACTTCTCACTAAAATATAGGAAAACTTCTCTCTATAATTCATCTAAGAAACTGTATTGCTTTAATATCCAATAGTTATATGCATAAAGGCCAACAACATATTTAGTTTCATTTTTCTTTTTTTAATATGCACTTACTTACACCTAATATGCACTTACTTTCACAGTTAATTCATATGACACTGTTTTTTTTAATTATTTATTCACCTGAGAATCTAATGACATTTTTTTGGACAATCTACTTTACAAAGTGACTTTTCATAAAAGATTCAAATAAAAAAAATGAATAATTATTTGTTTATATATTTTATTGTTTTATTAAAAAAAATTAGATAGCAAAATTTCAAAAAATCACTAAATTTTGAAATTATTTCAAATAATTTTTCATAAAAGTCATTTTCGAGATATAATTTTTTTCAAAAATTATGATTTCAACTATATTTTGATCTTCAGTAATTTATATTTATGTTTTACAATGTAAAAATTAATCTTTCAATTTAGAAAAAAATAAATATTGAAAAACTTATAATATTTGAAAAATAATTTTATAAAATCTATTTTAAAAATTATAAAGAAAAAATTCATTTTTTTAAAGTTAAAAAAAATGCCCAAAGTTCAACTATATTACCAAATTAAATTTTGAATTATATTTGAATTGGTTGGATTTATTGGGAATCCCTTTCGCAACAAATATATTTGTCAAAATTACCCTATTAAATTTGTCATTGCCAAACACAATCTAGTAAAACAATTGTATTTAAGGGTCGTTACGTAGTTATTCATCATCGTCATCATCATGAATATAAAGCTAGCTACATAAAATCTTAGCTCGAAGAAGTGCAAAATAAATTACCAAAAATGTGAACTTAACCTTTCGCGCCTTCACAAAAGAAGAATATCAATACATATCAATACATACATCCCCTACTTCGGCTTTAAATTTTCTCAACATCATTTTATATAATATTCCTCCAAGAGAACAAAATATAACAACTAGGATAAACACTGAATGAAAAGGACATAAAAATGCACCTTCTGATAAATATTTCCATCATCGAATTTTAGCTTTAATACCGAGACCAGTATAAATGTGCAAGTAAAAGCTCGAATTTCCAAAAGGTAAAGCTATCATCCTAAAAAAAACTGTTACATGTGCACTTTCTTGTTCCTTCTCATGAAATTTCCAGAATCGTATTACCAAAAAAGTTGTGTTTTCATCTCCTGGCAACTCTGCTTCGTCTAATTTTCCTGGATGTAGTTGCATAATGAGCTATATCCATCCCTTGTTCTGCTTCCTCGTCACTGGTTTCATCAGATCTCCATCTTGGTCCACCATTGATGTTTACTTCAGAATTTAATTTCTTTTTCGATTGGCTAAAGAAATGAAGTGCACATAAGGATTCAGTCTACACAATATTAAAGCAATATTGTACATAGCAGCTAATATCAAGGAAAGAAAAGAAACAAATAATAAAATTAAAGGGGTAACTAGATTCTTACCTCAGAGAAACATCCATAGGATCATTAGTAGACATGACATTCCAACTGTTATCATCTTTATGGGATTGTACATTCTTACTATTATACATATTTGGGAGGTCATTTGCAAATTCTTTAGGAGAGTCATGCGTGGATCTAGTAACAGAATTAGCTGTAGCCTTCCAGGAGAACATGGGACTGGTAGTTTGATCATGGCCAAAAAGCAAGTTTCGTTCAATTCCAGGCAATGTTTTGTCTCGCACATTTTCCTGGGAACGGCTTTCTGATCTGCTAAATGCTTTCGGTGGTGAGCCATTCATAAGACGGATCCTGTGATTCCTTGGAGTTGGAGTGTTATCATATCTGAGAATTTTGCCAATTTTACCTTGGCGGCTTGAAACCCTCTCATTATTGGTAAGTAACCCCTCGTGAGGATGCGATGGGTTAATGAAATTACCGAGATCAGGGCCATTAGTGGGGAAAGGTGTGCCTATTTTGGCTGAAGTTGCTAAAGTTGAAGAGCCTAACAATGTGGGCGTGTGATCTTTATGTAGCATGAGAGAAGGATTAGCAGACAAAGGAATCAATAAACTGGTTGATGTTGACTCTTGAACCTGATGAACGTCAAATTTATCAGGAATTTCAGCTACCCCGTGAGAAGTAGCAGCATCCTCAATCAAGTTTCCGCTTCTCAGTTGTTCCCGCTCAACTTCTGGCAACAACTCCAAACTTTTGTTCTGTTTTATTCCGACGTAAAATTATTTCAAAGCTCAATGTATTTATGACAGTTTTCTAAACATGTGAAATATTTATAGCATGGGCACAATATATAATGTGATTGCAAACCAGAAAAAAATTACTAACACATGCTGTGGTTCGAGGATAAGTCTGGCAGAAAATATGTGCTTCAAAAAACTATATTTTAAATTACTTACAACTAAATTAGATCTCCATTGAATAGCCGTTTCTAATCTTGGTAAAAATTCTTGACTGATAGAACCTTTTGAAATGAAGTCTTGCTCCACCTTTTCAAGTTTAGTATGAACTTGATATGCTTCAGAGTATCTGTAGCGCTGAAACATAGAGTATGAACATGATAAGCCATAAATTCAATCTCATTTTTTATCAAAATTAAATATCAGTGTCTAAAAGCTATGCTAAATTAATCTAACATTTAAGAAGCAAAAGAAAGTTCAAAGCTTATTTATGTCAAGAATTAGAACATAATATGAAAGTTAGGTATATAAAGCCCACATCAACACCAAGGTTAACAACAACATATATTATAATCCATTGATCATGCTTTAAAAGCGACATATGACATCTATGCAGGAAAGGAACGGAGTAAAGAACGTGCTTTCTCAATAATATCTTCAAAGTTCAAATTATAGAAAAGGGTCGCATCAATCCAGGAAGACAAAGACAATTTCTAAGGTCACATCCCTAAGTTGTATATTAAGCATATATAAGAAATAGATTAAGTAAGGAAAATACAGACAATTTCGGGTGGCAGAGACCATTTCTCAGGAAAAAACAGAGGGAAATATATTTGCTCTGGGGTGGGGTATAAGTAATTGGCAAGGGTTTGGTGATAGTACATACTAAAGAAATATGCATAAGAAACTGTTGTTACCAAGGATATGGACCAGAATTGAACATGGGGAGCAAAATTACATTTACAAGATTCAAAAATTACAACAACTGCAAAGATCACCACAAGAAAAGCAACAAGATATGCGTACTAACAAGATCAATAAATTAGTAAGCATCAAATGTTGTTAGAGGCACCAGCTATTGACGTTGATTACCTGAATATAAAACACAGCAAGTAGACTTCCAGTTGTCCTTAGGGGGTCTTCAATAGCATATTCCAAAAGACACTTGTGTATATACTTTTCTTCATCAGAATTCCACGGCAATTCTAGCATTCGGTCTGCCAAGTTTCTCCGAATACAAAGGCAACAAATCTCTGTTACCAGGACCTCCACCCACTCAACCCCATTACTATTTTGGCCTTTTTGTTTCTCCTTGGTATCGCCAGAAAATCCTCTATTGAAAGTCTTTTCTTTTGCTTTGGTGCAGAGAGCTCTCTGATGCATAAATGCCTCAGTCAGAAGCCCACACTCAATCCTTACCCGCACTGCAGTGACAGCATCCCTAAGTGAATTCATTTGTAGTCCACCATCACGCCCAGACCATCTTAAAACCATGAGAGCTGTGTCAGGACTACCCCTTTCTAACAGTACTTCTGCAATTTTAGGATGGGAAGTTGGGCCAGATATCTCAGGAAGAATGCGACACGCTTCCTAAGAGAGTGATAAATCACATTAATACTCTAAAAGGAAAACAGGTCCACAATATATCATCACAATATGCAACATGTTTTACCACAACTATTCCGAGTTCAGTTTTTAGCTTCCTTTAAATATTGGGAAGGGGGATTTTATTTTCTAGCTTCTATTATTTAATAATAAACTAGCATGCTTCATATAATGATCAAACATAAGATTTCAATATAATAGATATACACACTGCTAGAGTGCCTAGATTCTTTTCCCTAGATGAATATATTCCTTATCATAAGATAGTAGTTAAAAGAAATCAGTAAAGCAATCTTGATGTAAATATATTATATATATCTATCTTTAGTTTTTACTAAGGTAAACAAGCACTGAAACTCATCAACCATAATTTTATATTTTAGTTACCTGTAAAGCTTCATCTGTATGATCATCAAGAAGGTAAAAAGTCAAAGACTCAAGTAAAGAGTGCCTGCTTATACTAAATGTAGCTGCAAAGTCCTCTAATATGTCTCTCCATTCTTCATCAGGAATGGTCCAGTGGCGATCGTACAAATAATACAGAAACTACAGAAGTTAAGGAAAGAAAGAAATGTTGACAATAATAATCACTATCGACAGAAACATCCAGAGTTCCAAATCCACAAAAAGTAAGGGTGGTAAAAGGATACAATTGCTTGTTTGGCAATCACCACATCAGAACTTCCATGCAAAAAGAGTAAGTCAGCAGCTGCTCGAAGATTTTTGAAGGGATAGCAACCTAGCACCTGATCAGTATTGGACCTGAAAATTGATGCTCCATCTTTCTGCAAGGCTGCAACTTCTAATCCATCTCCAATTTCAGGCATCATCTCCTCCTCCAAATCAAGATTATTCAATGCATCTTCAATAAATAGAGATCCATCATGTCCTTTTGACTCCAATGATTCATTTATTGCATCTGGCCAAGCACGTCTAATTGCTTCTGATTTCCGTTTGCGGACAACTGAAGCCCATGATGAACTATTGGAAAAGCGAGATTTCACATTATCCAAAAATTCATGTCTGGTACACCAAATAACAATCTCCATATGCTGGGTACAACAATAAAAAAAATTAATCAGCAGAATGAGGATTGCAGCAAGCTATTCTATACTTATAAGAACTTCATATCTCTGGGACAGTGGGAAACAGAAAGATATAGAAGGTCATCAAAATAGGGTATAAAGGCAATATAATGAAAGGGTATGGACTAATATCGGCCCCTTCCACTACAAGCCCCCTAACACAAAATATAACATCACTATGATTTTCTATACAAAGGTCGTGACATCCAAACTTTCAAAGATTAGGGTATAAATCATATACAACAAAAACATAACATCATTAAAACTTTAAACACGGATTCTAACGGAAATAGCTAGAAATACTAAAAAAAGAGATATCTACTTGTCAAGATGATTTTACACCACATGATCTAGGCAATAAACATGTCAAATCAAATATCAATGCAAAGGCAAAAATTGTAAATAGTTAAAGGATTCTACATTGAGCTCAAACACTTGCAAAACTAAACCTGCTTTGTCTTTAATATGCTCTCTTGAAGATGGTGCAGATCATGAAGTTGTGCTGAAAGAGTACCCTTAAAAGATGACTCCAAAATGTCTAGCACATTTGATATGCCCTTCAAGTATAATGAAAATTTCAGAAGTAAACTTAATCTCTCTTTCATTCCTGAGACGTCAAGATTATCTTAGTATAAATAGTTAGGGAGACAAATATTAATGAGTCTGAAAAATAGGTCATACTACTGATTAGCTTTAGATACCAACAATTAAAAAAGGTTTGAGGATACAAATTCCTTGTAGTTCAGTCATGATATTTTTGAATGTCCTCTTGCACCAATCCTTCACTACCACTTCATCCAACAAAAATGCTATGACAGGATCACTGGAAACAGCTGTTTCATCCATACATACATCTGTAATATCTGTAAAGTTTCTGGTCAAGAAAAATGCAAAGTAGAGATAATATGCAACATTACAAGAAAATAAAACCAATATACGAAACATGGAGAGTGGAGAACAAATACAAACTTTGAGTTTATCTCCAACAATAAAATTAATATGAACACAATGTTCTAACATACCATTCCTTAACAAATAATAGGTATTTTTCTTTTCTTTTTTTAAATTAAAATTGTGCTAAAAAATGAGTGTCATTGAAAGGATACAGTGGCAAATTAAGGAAACCAGGTTATTCTCAAGTGCGACATCAAATAAAGAATAAAGGCGTTGGACGTCAGCAGTTAATTGTTTCTCCCCATCTTCTATTTCTTGAAATCTCTCGTCACACCTTTTGGAAATAAGGCCAGCTTCCATGCACTCGTAATAAAGTCGGTGACGCAGTTTAGTACCACTCTTCGGAATTGGGACTCTGCAAATTGGACAGATGTCACATCGTTGACTACATTCTTCACATAATGAAGCATGCCCACATGAATTCAATACATGGTGGACATAACGACCACAGCTTCTCAAATCTCTAGTGGCTCGACAGCGTTCAACTTTAGCTTCTTTGCACAACTCAATCAGATCAATTGCAGCCAAGTGCTCCAATGTTTCCTGAAATAAAACATCAAAGACCATTTTTCCCCTTTTCTCGGACAGTGTTTGTTTGATAAATATGAAATGGGTAAGCTCTATTTACAGCAAAATAGAGTAATTCCTCTAGCTAAATAGGCACAATAAGATTCGAACTAAAATTCTGTTTAAATAAAAAAAGGATTTGACATAGGTAAGATTAATGCACTATCCATAGAAATAAATAGTCGTACTAAGAGGTGCCTTTAAGGCTTAAGGAAGCAACAAGAGAAAGATTTGCATCGAAAAGAGTATCGTTAGGACTTCTAAAGAATTTCACAGCACAATTGCAACATGACGGACTGGAGCAGCCAGTGAACACTACTGGAAGTATGTAGCAGAGCAATCTGCTATAGTGGCATTAGCACCCGCTACAAAGACCAAAGTTGCAGATGTTTGTAGTTATGATAGCCTCTAAATGCTACATAATAAAAAAAAAACTTGTTTTATTCATCATTTTTTTACTTTGAAATTTAATGTTTGGTTATTTTAAACATTAGATGCTTAAACTTGTTTCTTTTTTTGAGTTTTTTTCTTGGTAATTACTTATATAATTTGCTTAAGACCAGCAACATTTAATAGTTACTTCATTTATGAACATTTCATGAATTTTGAGTATTATAGAAAGTTCTAGCATCTAAATATATAGCATTAGTCATTTTATATGTATGCATAAATTCAGCATAGCATTCATCCTACTATATAGCTTTTATAAGGTCAGCTACTAAACACTTCAATCCAAGCTTGATAACTATGACTACCAATAGGTTAAATGACATGACCTCAACCTAGAAAATTTCCAGGCCTCAATAACAAAATACATAACCCAGCCCGAACTTGTTAGGAACTAAGACTAATAAGCATGAAAATTGTAAAATCACGAATAACTAAATTTCTAAGTAGGTTTTCAAGAAATTCACGTAGAGCTACAAAACAGTTACTACTCATATACAAGTAAACTGTACAGTTCAAACGGTGCGTTACTGGAAGCTAGGGTTTACGAAGAAGCTCAACGACAAAAGAAACACAGCAATTGAAATTAAGAAATGAAGAGTACCTGAACTAATCGGCTACTGTAATTAGGTTGTATCGACGGTGAAAAGGATCTAGCAATGGAGGCGGCGCCACCACTGGAGCTCGATATAACGGCGGTGCCTCCGTTGAGCTTCCTATCCATTATAGTGAACTCCGTCAGATTTTTTTCCGAACACAAAATTGAAGGAAATTGGGAAGTAGTGGTGATTACAGTTCACGGAAGGAACACATGAAGGCTCAGAGAGAATAGAGGGAAACTTTGGGAGAGGGAAACCTTTCACAGATTGGAGTTGCAGGGTTTTTGAAACGCGTTTTTTTTTTTTTTTGCTTCTACGATTTTTCGTGTGGAATAATACGGGCCGAAGAGTTACCGTCCAAATGAATTTGGGCCACGATTTTCTATTTTCATAAGACGGCCCATTGACTAATAATTCTTTATATTTAAAACTTTACAATACATACTCCTACAATTATTCCTTCACCCCTTCAATTTTTAAAATATTGCCATTTTATCTTTTTTTATATATTTAATAATTGACCATTTAATTTTTACTATTTTATTTATTTTTTCAAAATTGGTAAATCTGCACCCCCTACCTAGTGTATTAGATTACTTTGGTTAAAGAGTTATGATAAGTATGTTCCATTCACCGAATAATATGCTTTCAAGTATTTCGATATAAAGATTTGTTCACTAGATAACCTACATCATATTTGTTCACTAGATAACCTACATCATTCTTATCAGGTATTTCCTCCGTCTCATAAAAAATATCTTATTTGAACAATGCGCGGTTCTTAAGAAAATGATTGGATGAGTTGGTTTTAGTGAAAAAAACTAATATCTTTTACTAGAATACCCTTATTAAAAGTAAGTAATAAAGTAGTTGAAAAACGTGAAAGTTAATAAATATGGGTATAATAGTGGGAAAAAAAATAGTAAATGTTGTGTTGGAATTCTAAAGAGACGTTTATTTTAAGACATAGAAAAAGTGCAATAGACATTTTTTATGAGACGGGGGGAGTATTATAATTTATATTAAATAATTTGGTTATAATTTTAGTATTAAATTCAAGTTTGTTTAGCAGATAACTTACTTACAAGTAATTTGGCATGCATATATTTTAAATTTTTTATTATATTTGGCATATATGGAGATTTTTTTATAAATAAGCGATGAAAGTTAGATATGTGTAAATACCACTAATACATTCTCAATTAAACACATTTTTTATACATGAGAATAGGTGATAAGATGAATTAAAGATGTTGGAATCAGACACAAAGTGAATGTTATGATTACCCGTTTAAGTAACAATAGATGAAAGAGAGGGAAAAAGAACAAATTAATATTTGACTGTGATAAAGGTGAAAAATACAAGGAAAATGGTAGTGCAACACAAAATGCTACTATAAAAATGTGATTGTCAATTCTAAATCAGATCAACATTATCTAAAGATGCTTCAAAATGTAAGATTGATGTAAAATGTAAACTTCACAACCATGACTTGATAAATTTGAAGATCATGTGTTTGTTGGTCGTCTAAGTATAGATAAGCACAAACATGTTGTTTATTTGACAAAGTGTTATGTTCCATTCAGATACTTATTGTTGTACTTGCAATAGTAAGATTAAGAGAATGTCACTTGAATTATGCAAATATATAAACATAAAAGTAAGTTACAAAAAGAGATCAGAAGTCCTAAAACTAAAATACTACATTTTTTACGTTGATTGACTATACATATTGTGTTTATTGTAGTAGATTATATGTTGTGAAAGAATTTTTTGGGTTCACCCAAATTCAGTCAATTTGTTAATATTGTTTATATTGTGTTATTATGGACAAATAATATAGAAAACTTTTGTTTAAAATTGTTGGTATAACGTCAACTGGGTTGACATTTATTGTTGTATTTGCCTATATATGGAATATGAGTAGAAAGAGAACTTTTGTTGTGTATTGAACAAGTTGAAACAATTGTTCAGTAAGGAAGGATTATGTAGTGATTTTGACTGATAGAGTTATTTTCTTTGGTGATTTTGAGACGCATTCTTGAAGAGTTTCTAAGAGTTAATTATGTGGAAACTGACATCCAAATTTACGGATACTCTTAGAACATCATATGAGTTATCTTGTGCTTGTGAGTTAGGAAGATACACATTGAAAAATGGATGACATTGTCAGATATGGATTATGTGATAGCGAATTGGTATAATGTCATTCTTATATGTTTAGTGTATCCTAGTCTAACGAGGATTTCACATTCACTAGTCATTTGCATGTATTGTATAGGTTTTGCAAATCAAAATCATTGGGTTCATGTAATTATATATTTATATTTGTCAAATTACTAACATACGTTTATGTAAATATTAATTTTGACTTTATTTTTATAATTAGGTTAAAATGAAACAAAGACTTTCGTTACCATAAATCACGTTGGAGTGGAAGAAATTTTGTTCTTGGGAAACAACATCTTGAAAGTTATAAGTTTCTGGACAATTACAACGTCGACAATAACTTATATCTACAGTTCCAACATTATTACTTAGAATAATTGTATATATATAATATTTTGTTGGATTTTATTATTATATTATATTGGATGTTATTGATTTAATACACAAAGTTTAAAAATAATAATATACAAGTCTCAAAATAATAAAACTTAAGTCGTAAAATAATAATACTACCTCAAGTTCTTTTATATAAGAGATATATCATTTTTTAAATTTATTGAATAATCAATGTATCTAATTTATAAATCGACCAAATAGATTGATTTTTCAATAAACCTACATAATAAATTATCTCTTATATAAATGAAAAGAGGTATAGTAATAAATAAGTCTTAAAATATAAATACATGTCTCCCAAACTAATAATACATAAGTCAATTAATCTAATAATTTGTCCTAAGTTAAGTGTAATGCACAAATTTGCAATCAATGATAACCCCACATCTAACTGACTTGCATCATAGACAAGAACAAATCCTACACTATTTACGCATCATGAGGATGGTACCAACCAAATATATGAAACTCTTTAATACCACTCCATATATCCAACATTTAGAAATTCCATTATTTTTCAAAGCCACACATTTGAAAATCGACAAGAAATTTTGTAAGAAAATAATTTTATAGGAAAAAAAACTATAAAATAAGAAAGTTTTACAAAGTTATGTTTTATGATTCATAATATGAAATGTTTTTTTTGCTAAATATAAATTTCTAATTTTTTTAAATATTTTTTATTTTAAAACTCTCAGTATAAAAAGTTTTACACTAAAAATAATTATTCATATATACATAATTTTAAAAATGAATTAGTCAGAAACATCATGTGATGCATCTTTATAAGAAAAAAAACCAGCACAGCAGTCTCCTACAAAAGCAATTCTAAAAAGCTATTAAGAAATGAATGGTCTATATTATTAATATATTAATGCAAGTAGACCACGTTTTGGTCGAACAAAAAGCTTCCCTAATTGCTCATTAGATATGGACAGTAGGGGACACACCTGCAAATATGGCACTTGTTTATCCATTTTTTAAAGCATCAAAGATGGTCCTCTCATGCTCACAACAAACACCAATATCTGTTTATTAATATCATGTGGGGGCTCCTAAGGATTTGGGGTCCATGAATCATGGTTGAGTTTGAACAAGTATTCAATGAAGAAATTAAAAAGAAATCTTATATGGGAAACGAAATTCGAACAGAATAATAATTGTTTCATGCTTCATATAATTACTTACAAACCTTTCATCATTTGAAGAATCATCAAACTAAATGATTGGGTTAACGTGAGCCTACGTTGAAGGAATAAGATACCTCAACAACATGAAATTTATAAATAATCATTGCACCCATGTGACTTTTTACAACTAAAATGGCAAAACATGCTTTAACTAAATAAATATTCTAAATCCACCTATATACACCATGGACAACTACTTTAAAATTGTTTAAATATTCTTTTCTAAATCATTAATGTACTAATCAACTGTGTAATAAATCTGAGGCATGGATGAATATTATCCTTTAAAATTTATCTATCTTTTAAATGCAAATTTTTAGAATTTAATATAATCTTCTCACTCAACATAAATTTGAGATATCAAAATAACAAGATTTCTAAGATGTAATCAGTCTTAAATATATATATATATATATATATATATATATATATATATATATATATATAGAGAGAGAGAGAGAGAGATATGTGTTTAACTTAGTAAGTCTGGTAGAAGTTAGATGTATTTGACAAAGTTGAATATAACATGTAATTGATATATTGAGTAAGCATGCATTCGACCGAGTCGAAGGCTACAGTTTATAAGCTTATGAATAAACAATAACTTCACTTCAATAAATTTTCCCTTTTACAATACTTTCTCTCTCTATCAATTTCTCTCTTTTTCTTCTTCTTCTTCTTTTTTCTTGAATCCCTAATTGTTCACGCAAATTGGTATCAGCGAGCCTGGTTGCGATTCAGAGAGAATATGTAATAGCAAAAGATAACACGAAATAATTTCCAGCAAATCTAACGGTTTTAAAATGTGAGTACTACGAAAGATAGATTTTGCAAATGAAGGTCATCTTCAGATTTTAAGATGTGTCTGAAATCGTTAACGATGGAGTACCTACATTTGAAGCAGATACAAACGATGTTCAGAAGGCTACACACAAGGAACAAAGGAAGAAAGACGGAAAAGTTTTATTATTTATTCATCAATGCGTGGATCATAACGTGTTTGAGAAGATTATTGAAGAAGAAACATCCAACGGAGTGTGGGACAAGTTAAAGAACTTGTATGCCAAAGATGAAAAACTATAAAATGTGAAGTTACAAATGTTGAGAAAGTAGTTGAGATGACTTAAATTAAATAAGATTAATTATTTGTTTATTTCTTCTCAAGATTAGTGTTACTCATGACCCAGATGAAGGCGTGCAGTGAATTAATCAATGATTTGTAGAAGATTGAGAAAGTATTGGAGTCTCTGACTGCAAATTTTAATTACATTGCAGTGTCCATTAAAGAGTCCAAGAACCTAGTTGAGATGAAGTTAAAATAACTTCAAGCTTCATTATAGGCTCGTGAGATGACGTTGAAGCAAAAGAACTCAGAAAGGGAGGAGGTGGTTGAACAAGCATTGAAAGGAAGATTCATCAAGAAGTGTGGAAAAGAAAATGCGAAGCAGAGAAATAATCTTGCCAATGATAAGAAGTCAAGCAAGAATTTAATGAATCATTTTGATTCAACCAAGAAAATTATGTGCAACAAGTATTTGGGAAAGAAAGATAACATGAAGGAGGTGCAATGTTACAACTATCAAGGATTTGATCATTATGCTCGAGATTGTCGAAGAAATAAGGAATCAAGAGCAAAAGATAATGAGGAAGTGCAATATGTACATGTTGGAGGAAGTGACTCTGATGACTTGCTACTAAAATACTCAATCGAATTATAAGCAAACCAATATGTGGTACCTGGATCTTAGATGCAGTAACCACATGTCTGGAAACAAAAATTGGTTCATTAAATTAGATGAATCGGTTAAGAAAATGATCAGGTTTGCAGATGGCATAAATGTCACATCAAGTGGAAAAGGAAACATAGTTTTGGTGAGAAAATTTGGTAAGAAGGCTATCATTACTGACGTATTGTATGTAAAATGATATAATGATATAATGTAGCCCCCAAGGCCGAATAAGTAGGGGAATGGTTATAACACCTGAGGCTAAAAAGGGCAGGGAGTGGTCGCCCGAATTCACATCAGAATGAGAGGATCTCGAGGCTCTACAGGTATGGGAATGTATGGCCGAAGCAAGGCTTATAAGGATTGATTGGTACTACTTATTACCAAAATAATGAATCTTCTTTCGGTAACCTAACAAATAAGAATTTCATTGTTAATTGTTCTTGACTTAGAGCAATATTTGGATGAGTGGCTTTCTAGGATTTTTTCCGAAAGGCATGTGAGTGAGGACAAAACATGCTAAAAACACTTGTGTTGGTTTGTGGGGTCAGTCGGTAATCTTGAAAGCAATATGGGGCGTTACAAATGGTATTATAGTAGACCTCTCCCAATACGATGTGGTTCGGGGACGAACTGAGCGAAAATTGGTGGGCATGTAACACTCTAGGCTGAAGAGGGTTAGGAGTGGTCACCCAAATTCTCATCGGAATGAGAGGATCTTAAGGTTGCACATGAATGGGATTGCACGGTTAAAGCAAGGCTTATAAGGATTAATTGGTACTACTTATACCAACAAAATGCATCTTTTTTTAGGTATCTTAACAAATAAGAACTCCATAGTTAAGCGTGCTTGACTTGGAGTAGCATTTGGCTTGGTGACCTTCTAAGATTTTTCTCGGAAAGCATTTGAGTGAGGACAAAACATGTTAAAAAGACATGTGTTTGTTTTTGGGGTGAGTCGGTAATACTAAAAGTAGTATGAGGCGTCACATATAATATGAAATTGGAAGAAAATATGATGAAGGTGTGTAATGGTGAAGGAAGGATGATCCTGAATGCACAATTGATAAATAACAAACCTTCAAAGTAGAAATTAACACGGTCGATCATCAATGTCTTTCTTTAACTATTGTTGAAGACAATAACTGGCTATGGAATCACATGTATGGACATCTAAACTTCAGAGGTCTATGTATGTTGAACTAGAAGAATATGGTGTATGACTTACCGTAATTGTAGAAACTAAGTCATATGTGTGAGGCATGTTGCAAGGAAAAACAGGCTAGAAAATCATTCAAATATGACTTATCAATGTAATCGAGAAAAAAGTTGGAGCTTGTTCACTCTGACATGTGTGGACCTTTTGAAGTAACTATGAAGGAAGGTAATTTCTATTTATGAACCTTCATAGAAATATTCACTAGATATATGTGAATTTACTTTATTGAAAGAAAGAATAAGGTATTCACACAGTTCAAGAAGTTTAAGTTTCATGTTGAGAAACAAAGTGAATGCATGTTAAAGAAACTGAGAATTGATAGTAGAGGTGAATACACCTTTAGATAATTTAAAATATTTTGCAAAGAGGAAGGTATAGAGCGTGAGGTTATAACACTATATACACCTTAGCACAATGGTATAACTGAGAGGATAGATAGAAGTATATTGAACATGAGAGAAGTATGTTGAAAGCCAAAGATATTTCTGGGTGAAGGAACTTCTACATCACTATACATTCTAAATAGATTTCCAACCAAGAAATTAGTCAATAAGATACCTTATGAGGCTTGGATAAGACTAAAGTCAAATATTAGTCATCTTGGAGTATTTAGATCAATGTGTTTCATGCATGCACTTGAATAATTGAGGAAGAAACTTGATGATTGATGTCGGGTCATGATGCTCATATGTTATCATTCGAATTGTGCATATAAGTTGTATTCACCAAATAATGATAAGCTAGTGATCAGTATGGGTCTTCAGGTGGACGAAAGAAAATGGTGGAATTGGACTCATGGGTCAGTTTGACATGAGCAAGATATAGTTGAAAATGTGCTTGAAAAAGACAAACAAACTAAAGACACAACCAATCAAAATTAAGAACTACCTAAGCATAATGTTCAAAGATATACCAGAACGAGAATTAAGTCAACCAGAATAGCTAGATATGAGAGATTTCCAGATCAAACAATCAATGAAAATGATGACATCATAAAAAAAGTGATGATGGTGATAATTTAATCATAACTAATTGATTTGGATCAAGCCATGAATTATTCAAATTGGCTAGCAGCCATGCAAGAAGAAATCAAAGCAATCGAGAAGAACAAGACCTAGTAGCTTGAAGAAAGTTCAACCAAGAAGTCAATCTATGTGAAGTGGGTCTACAATTTGAAGTTAAGGGCAAATGGTGAAATTGTCAAGTATAATTGAGAAGCCTTAAGGATAACTATTCTAGGCCTACCTAAGGCCCAATAAAAGAAAACCTCACATATGATCTAGAGTTTGAGCACTTTAACCAACTCTCATAGATATGTATCATCCGTGAAGAAAAATGTATGATTCAAATTTCAAACTTGGGTATTAGAGTGTTAATCTTATAAGTTAATTTTATCTCAAACGCAATGAAAGTACAAATCCATTGCAACAACGCATTAGCATCGTCGTTTCATTTATTACTTTTATAACAAACAAACAAACAAAAAATATTGTAAGACCCTCGTTAACCAGATCAAATTGTACACGTCAACGCGTTTAATAAAATTATTTGGGAAAAAAAATTTAATTAAAGTTAAACTATTTTGAAAAGCAAATTAATACTATAAATTTAGAATTCGAAATTAACAAATATTCACAATTTTCAAATTTTAATTTACTCATTTTCTAACCAATATTGAATTTTAGTCGCTTGTGATTTTGCTATAATCTTAGAATAGTCAAGCACGGGCATTCCGCATTCGTGTTTCTAACCCCTCAACTCGAAAAAGGGTCACAAAATCCACACCACGTGCAAACCAACACAAACCGAATCATCTAATAATGATATAATCTACTTTTTAACACTCTTTTCATACCTTTTTACGAATATATTAATATATATTAAAATTGTCTTAGTAAAAATATTGATATTTCTGTCTCGATTCCTTATGTTCTCAAGGAACCTTTATTAAAAAACTTACTGTTACTCTATTATTTTCATTTTTATCTTTAACATCATGCTTTAATAAACTATGGTCAGAGAGTTAACTTTTCTATAAATGATAACCTAACCAACTAATGATTCGTTTAACGGTTTATCACATGATTACCAGCTCATCTGGTCACATGGCCAGATCTTTAAAACGTTAACTTTTCATTAAAATTAATTAAGCAAGTTGGTGGTAATGTAAATATTCTTTGTAGACATGCACGTGTGAAGAATCACACAATCCAAGTATGCATTGTCTGGTTAAGAAAGTGTGAGGAAGGTGAAGAATATTGAGAGGAAATTAAGAATAGATTAGTAATGATGATGATGATTAATTGAGGTTTGACCATTGACTAGATCAAGCTCAAAACACAATGTAACTTTGCACGTGGGATGGACATTCTACACGTGTGCTTCGCTGTCTTTCTGAACCACGCCAAGTAGGATCCATGTGGGAAAAGAAAACAGAACACTTTTGCAACCATGCATGCAAACAATCAACTTTGCTTCCATTTTCATCATGTTTCATAAATGGAGTACTACTATCTTAATAGATGATTTCACATACTAAAACTAAGTTATAAATGAATAATTAAAAGATGGTAATAACATTAGCAAATTACTATATAACTTACGAAAGTCAATATTTGATATATTCAATGTCATCGTAAGAGTTTGAATTCTGATATTCAGATTATTTTATGCGCGTGGATTTTTAATGTATAAAAAATATCTATTTAATACCAAAAATAATTATAAAATAAAAATAATAATAATTTGAGAGTGATATAAATATAATATAAATTGGATAATATATTAAAATAAAGTTATTAATATTATATTATAAATTGAAAATGATAAAAAAAATATTGGTTATTGACTTAATTACAAATATATACTAAAATTAATCCTTCTTAATAGAATTAGGGAACTTCATTTATTATTGTGCATTAATGAGTTGAATTCTTACGATACAGTACACTCTCATATTTTTATAACGACTGGCGTATGACTGCATGAAGAACTTGTGAAGAGATGATCATGTCACCATGCACTCTTCTTCTTTGCATATGCATGGTGAACAAAGCTTCATCATAGTGTAATGCACCTTATGCTATATAAAACAAAATCAATTTGTACTACTATACTCCCCACATGATCAAGGAAGGATGAAAGTCACGACTTTGAACTTGGTTCAAAGGTCCTGAAACGTAGCCATGCCAAGCAGATTGGTAAGGGTGTCTGCAACTTGCACACTACTAGGAACATGTTAAATCTTTGTTCTCTTTGCAAAAACTCTTTCACACACAAAGTGAACGTCCAACTTAATGTGTATAGTCCTAGCATAGAGAATATGTTTGTGTAATAAGATAACAACGTTGAGGTTGTCACATAAAAGATTATAAGGAAGAAAGGGCACAACAAGTTCATTGAGAATAGTCCCAACTCATAAAAGTTTTGAGACAGTGTAAGTAAGGGCATAATATTTTACTTCATGCTTGGTCCAAGAATAAAAGGGTAGCTTATTTGAGCTCCATGAAATGAGATTTGGGCCAAAAAAAGATACAAGATCATAAGGTAGATCTACGGTCATCAGGATCACTAATCCAATTAGAGTCATTATAAGCCCTTAGAGAGAACTTATGCGGCAAAGAAGGTGGGTGAGAAGCAAACAGTTAGTGTCACTTATGTGTCGTGTAACACCCTAAATTCCCAAGTGCATTTTATAATAAAATCAGAGTAAAAATCAACTTTCAAATTTAAGGAATTACTTTTCATCCAAAAATATACTCTTTAAAAGACATGTAACATACTTTGATATTTTATTATGCAGCAGGAAAAACATACATTTCAGTCAAAAAAATGTAACGATTTCAAATAACTACCGAAACTTGTTTTTATATCTTATCAACGGCTAAACATTCTACAACAATAAATTCTAATACAAGCGTTCCTGACTCCCATGTTACATATTCGAGCATACACCACTAACGTGAAGTGCTTCGACTTCACCGATCACGAACTCTTACTACTCCTGCTAACCTGCACGTTACCAACATAGGGGTAACATTCAAAAAGAAGGGGTGAGATTCTTAAATCAACAAAAGAGGAAGATAATATAAATACGAGATCATACATCATCTAGTTATCCACACACATCACACAAATCATGTACATCACACCCTTCAATACATCCACATCATAATCTTCAACAATATAAACATCTACAACAAATACCTCCACAACACATACATCAACAACAAAGCATGCAAATGAGATTCAACCATAAATTAAATGTATGTGGTACCGATAACGATCCCTATTTCATGATCATGGTTCCCGTCGGAACTCTCGACCCCTTTTCCATGGTCCAATGTGAACCCTCTTTCAAGATCACACCCTCAACCCCTCTTTCATGGTCCAGTGTGACCCCTTTTTCATGATCACACCCTCAACCGTGATTGAATGCAATTGCCTCACCAACAACATCAACACACAACAACGAGGGTGACATGCAACAACATACAATGACTCTCATGAAATTAGTGTATCATACAACTTAACACCACAACACAACAAATCATCGCAACTCAACAACAACAATATATCATCACAATTCAACAACAATGATATATCATCACAACTCAACAAAAAAACCAACAACCACATATTAAAACAACTTATCAACAACAACATACTATAACGACTCAACAACAATAACATCATATTCCAACAATTTATCAACAACGACATATAATCACAATTCAGCAATATTGACATATCATCACAACTCAACAACAACAACCACATATTACAACAACTTAACAAACACAATATATCATGTTAAAACATCAATAAATACATACATGAAAGATTAATACATCATTATCATCATATAAGTATTATCATATCATAAACGTCAACACTCTATCATTATATTCTAGCTCACGTATGCATCATTTAACCTTCAACACATAATTTACATCGCAAAGTCATTAGCATTTAATTATCATCGTCTATTCATCGGACTCCATTACAAACAACCTTATCATATTACCTACACCTCTACATTAATATAACTAATTTCTACACATCATTTTCACCATCCCTAGTCATAGGACATCACCATTCTCCCATTCAGAACAAGATTCATCATCTATAACAACATGTCTTTAGTTCAATATACAATGACTCACCTTCCAACATCAATTTATATTATTTAAATAGTTTCTAGCTACATGAGATTATTTTTAAATGAAAGTATATTGCCTTAGCTTCGAAACCTTCAAACGTCACACAAATCGGACACTCAAAGCTCAAGATATGAATTTTCGAAGTTTTGGAACAAAATTGACAGGAGCCGCTCGTTGGGACCTTGCTAGGACCTCGCTTAGCGAGCTACTCGCTGTCTGCGAACTTGCCAGAGGTTCATGCGATAACAATATTTTCCCCTTCAATTATACACCCTTAAACTTCATTTTTACCTTTATTGACCCAAATTAAGGCAATATAACCTATATCTAACACACATACATCAATAACAATAATCACAACACATCAATTCATCACAGTTCATCATTTATAATCTCATTATCCCTTGGTTTTCTCCCAAATCCCCAATCACCCACAAACAACAATTTCATGGCATCATCCAAATGATTTCTACCCTCAAGTCAACTAACTTGAGTGCTCTAAATATGTGTATGGTACCGAATATGTTGATTCCACATAAATTTAAGGCACCATAATTCGAGAAATATCAAGGCCTTAATTGTCTAATATCTATCTGAAGACATACTACCTAAAGATGGTTACATACGTTAGGGATGACAAACTCATGATTCACTATTTCCTGGAGAACCTGACTGGAGCACCCCTGGAATATTACATGCAGTTGGAGCATATCAATGTACATACTTAGGTCGAGATGGACAAAATGTTCGCCAAGCAATACAAATAAAATACTAACCTAGCTCTTAGTCATACTCAAGTCCTGAGTATGGCTCAAAAGGATAATGAATTCTTTAAAGAATATGCACAATGTTGGAGAAAATAGGTTGCAAGAGTGCATCCACCACTAGTGGAATAGGAATTAATTGATATATTCATGAGTACTTTGTAGGGCCAATACTATGAAATATTAATAAACAGTGTGTCGTCAAGCTTCTCAGACATGGTAATTATTGGAGAAAGAGTGGAGGAAAGCTTAAAAAGCGAAAAAATTCAAGGAAGTTCCAATAGCCATGTTGGATTGAAGAAACCTTTCAATGTGTATAAGAAGAATGAGGGTGAGACAAATATCATCCCCTCTCAAAGAGGGAAAGCACAACAAAATGGACATGTTACAGTGCCTTAATTTTCATACCCGTATATAGTAGCCGCACAATACCCTGCTTTGAATTATCAACAAATTTTTTCGGCTCCGGTTCCAGCTTAAAGGTTTCAGCCTCTAAGAGCAAGCAATAAACAAAGGTTTAACCACTCGATATGTCTGAAGGATCAGTCCTTAAGAGCAATCAACCCAATAGATATTTGCAGCTAAGAACTACGTAGCCTTAATTTCTCCATAGCACCTAGAGATATGCAAGATCAGGATTTTGAAATCTTTCCAGACACCCTTTTAATAAACAAAGTTCATCTTTTCTATTTTCTCACTCGATAAGTAGAAGATCGCACATTAACATCACACTAACACTCTTTCACAAAACTAACTAAACAAATTCATTGAGTACAACGAATGTGAGATGTGCTAATACCTCTCCCTTGAATAACTGACTCCTGGCCCGATTTGGTTACGAACACCATTATTTTTGTTTTTCCTTTGGTCATATCGATTTTCCTTTTCCCTATTTGGGAATATATAAAGTTTAGTGGCAACTATGTTTTGTTTATATTTTGAGCGCTCCTTACGCTCGGGTATTTTTCGCGCTGCAACACAACCCTTCAGACCAAGTTGTGGTGAGAGGGACCTGAGGACTCTGAGCACTAGGTAAAAGACTAATGGGAAGAGTATTATTAGGCACACTTCGTGTCGGATTGACTCTAGGACTAGATTGAGTTGGATCTAACATTAGAATAAGATTGTTATAGGGGCTTTGAGGTAGGTTAGGTGCAACAATAGGACTAACTTTTGACGTTTTTTAATGGAAGGTGGATGAGGAGACAAAAGAGGAAAAATGATAGATTTAGATAGGTATGTGGCTTGGCATGAAGTTATGTGATCGGATTGAAACATGGTGGGAAAAGGAAACCAATTATCATGAAAGAACACAGACACCTTACTAGTTTTGCTAAGACATTTGCAACCTTTGTGTGTGGATGATACTCCTAAGTATACACAATATTGACTTATGAATTCTAGATTATGCATGTTATAAGGTCTTGTAAAGGGAAAGCAAGCACAACCAAACACTTTTGGTTGACTAATAATTATGTAGCTTGTTATACAAGGCATGAAATGGTGACTTAAATTTAGGCAAACCAATTGCTGGAAGTTTATTGATGATATGTGCTAAGGTAGAAATATATGACCCAAAACTTGAGAGGAATAAAGGAGTGAAATAGTAAAGTGGGTCCCATTTAAATAAGGTGCTTATGATTTCTTCCAACTTTCCCATTTTGAGGAGAAATGTGAGGACAAGTCACTTTATGTGAAATGTTTAGCTCAAATAGATACTTACTAAATGGTCTGAACTCTCCCTCATAATTTATTTGAAAGGCCTTGTAGTAGTGTTAAACTGAGTTTTAACAAAACTAAGGAACCATTTAAAGGCATGTAGTCCTTTGAAACTGTACAACCTCTGTTTAGTCGCAACCACCCTTTGAGCTTTGGGCCGAGACTGTTATCGAAATATTTTGATGGAATCCCCACAGACAAACTAGTCTGGAAATGGGGGGAAATAGCCACTCCAAACTCAGCAGTAGGCAGTCGATGAACCTTTAGAGGAAAGAGTTTGAAAGCTAGTTCATAAAGTATCTCAGGAGCAATGTTGGAAGGGAGTTTTAACTTCTCCATTTTTTGTAAAAATTTCTCCTTCAAAGTGACAGCAGCCTCACCAACGGTTCGACTAAGATCGTCTGATCGATAAACAGTTTCAAAGTACTTTAGGAAGGCTTGAATCTCTTTGACATGAGTAGATTTACCTTTCTTGGTCTTTTCCTACATATTAACAAAAGATTGGTTAAGTAATTTGGAAAAGGAAGAGGCATCAAGGAATTGCTTGTGGTAGTACTTCGACCACCAATTATAGAACTCTTGAGTGTAGAGAAAGCTAGGTTCAAATTGGACCAAGGAAAGCTAAGCTCGATTGGCAAGACGAGCAAGTCGAATAGAAATGCTCTCTTCGTCGAAGTTAGCATCAAAAATGTTGATATGTCATTTCTTGTCATACAAACACTTGGGATAGCTTTGAGCCAGTTCAAACTGTCGAGAGACTAGATTTGGTTGATAGGCAATCAAAGCTGTTATACCTTTTAGGTAATTCAGCTTGTAGACTAGTAACCTTGGAACCAAAAAGGTTTCCCAGATTGTTCTTGATTCTTCTTATTGTCTTTTGAATGTAGGGTAAATGATCTGGTGAATCATTCTGGTCCACATCTTCTCCTAACAAAAGGAGCCATGGTTGGACTAAAATCATATCTCTTGGAAAACATCATAATGTAGCCAGAGAATTCCTCCTGAATGGGTTTCCCCTTCATCAGGGGGGGTTAGCTTTACTAGGCGAGTCCCTTCGACTCCCCTCTCTTTGATTTCATCAGAGTTTTCATAAAAAAACTTCATTTATAGGTAAAGTTGCTTCGAAAGTAGCATTAAGCCACAATTGAAGTAGCCAGATGGGACCAACCAGTTGGAAAGTTCCAGTTGAACTCACATTTTTTAGGCCAACAACGCCTTCACTCAGTGATTCATAAAGAGATGCCAGGATTAACTCATTGAGGCACACTCCTACGTTGTTGTACAGTTGGTTAGCCAAAGGCAAATATTTCTTGTCCACCTGCAGTGATTTGGAGAAAAAGACTGCTCTCACCAATCAAAAGTTTCCCTTCATATATTACAGATCTAGGGCAACCTGGTCAGCAGAGGTTTCTCCTACGTTGGTTTTGTTCATTTGCGCTAATGGCTTAGTCCTATGATAGGATGGGAAGAACTCACTCAAGTTGGAGTCATAAATATCAGTTTTTTTTATCAGAAATGATAAGAGGAATTATTACCTGTGACTCATAGATATGTCTCTTTTCCACTTGAAGAGGTTCAGGCGCGAACCGTTGGTTCTTCACTAACTTTGGCCCAGGAATCTGGGTAATGGAGGAAGTGGAACGTTGCTTGGGGAATCTTTGTTTTTCTGATTCTTCTTGATTTGAGAAAGATATTGAGTGGAATCCAATGAAGAAAGTTTGGAAGATGAAGAAAGTTCTGGGTTTTGGAGGTGTGAGAAGAGAGAAATAAGGTTGCAAGAGTTCTGAAGGCGTAAAAAGAGTTAAAGTGTGGAAAGTAGGATATTTATATACTTTCGGAAGACTAATGGGTTCTCAAATAACCATTAAGGCAAACCTTGTTAGTGGGACGCACGTCCTTCGAAAATGTTACTTTGGACGACAGTAGTTATGATATGACTGCAATAACGGGGTTTCAAGACAAGGGCAATGATGGCTAGTGATAGAGTGGCTGCTGAAAAGACGTTTTGTAAAAGCCATTATGATATGACGTCATAAGCATGGTTGTTAGAAACATAATAGTTTCTTGATTGTGGGTTGGTCAGTTATGACCATACTTTTGTGCCATCGAAAGATGAGTGTTGAAAGCTACGATAAAAAAATGACCTTTTTGTAAGCTAGGTCGAAAGGACATTTTTGGGGGGTAATTTGTTAGCTTCTAATTTTGACACCTAGTTGACTTTAGGGAACATTGACTTCTGTATCATGTCTTTTGGGAGAAATAAAAGGCTTCGACCAAATCATGTTAAAGGAGCCTGGGTCGAAGATGCAGGGAATGCAAGGATTTGGACTTAGAATATTTTCTAAGTATAAGAAATACACTTCAATTGGGCGCTCATGAGAAGTGGTCGATGTGCATCAGTTGAGATTCAATGTTGGAGGGAAACTTATGGTTCCTTCAATTTGAAAAAAGGACAAGTGGCGTATTGGAGGTTCAAGACATGCAAATTGCCAAGTGGCATATTTTTAGGGGTAAATTGTCAATAGCAATTATTTTCGACTAGTATAAATAATGTAATTCTAGTGTTAGAATTGTGGTGAATCATATTGTACAAGTTACTCCATAAATACTCAAAGTACATGTGTGTAGAGAAACGAGTGAAGACGAGAATGTACATGATGAGATCACCACTCTATTTCATATGAGTGTAATTTACATTCAATTTTTTACTTTGAAGTCATTTATCTTGCATTTCTTTATTTTCAAGCAAGTTTATTCTTCAACAATTTATTGTTTCTTTACTTGTTTTCTTTTCTATTCCTTGTAATTTACATTTATTACACTTTACTTTCGACTTTAAATTGTTTTGAGTCTTGTTTGTTTTACTTTCTCTTTTTACCAAAACACTTCATACAATATGTCGAAGACTTTATGACATTATTCTTGAAAAAACCAATTAAAACCTAGTATAGCATATGTCCTATGATCAATCTGGTCAATCCTGTGAGTAATTGAGAACATATTGTTGTTTCTCATCCACCTTCAAGTAGAAAAAATCCTCTTGACTATATTGTTGTTTCTCATCCACCTTCAAGTAGAAAAAAAATCCTCTTGAGCCTTCAACATGTAACTCTTCTGCCCAAGAGTAACTTGTTCCAAGACATAACCTCAAGACTAACCAGTTGCCACCTGCTAATTATCTTGATTCTTCGAATTCACTTATGAGATCAACCAAATGTCACAGTTTGATCACCTCCTTCACGAATCCTCATATGAATAAGCAAATTTACTTATATTGTTTTCTTCACGTATGTCAGAACTCTCATAAAAATATCTCGATCTACCAACTGAACTTGATCTTCAAGTTACATGTATCCACTTGCTCGATAGCAATACACACATAGACTCTCTAAGCCATGGATAATGCAACATCTTCTCCTTCCTTCAACTCTCGCAAACTGCCATGAGAATGATCTTTTTGAAGCATTCCTGTTCATTCCTTTAGATCACCCTATCTTGAGTTGATGTGCCATTACGCCAACTAAGATTCTGATATTGAAACTAGATGTCAGAACAATGCAATGTAACATCTAGCTGTTCATTTGCAGTTATTTCAAATAATCTCACACATTGATAAATACCTGTTGGTGCTTCTCTAAAGACTTCGAATCTGCCACTGTTTGAATCTTCAGAA
Organism: Lathyrus aphaca; assembly: GCA_963966055.1. NCBI lineage: Eukaryota > Viridiplantae > Streptophyta > Magnoliopsida > Fabales > Fabaceae > Lathyrus > Lathyrus aphaca. The sequence continues at coordinate 548,715,756 of OZ014523.1, read as the reverse complement.
GGACTAGTTAGAAACTAACCCTCATAGTTGTACCAAGGATGCCACATTTCCTTAAGTAGAGCCATCTTCACGAAGTTGTTGATATGCCACCTATCTGAACTCCATGATGAACATTCTGGAATACCCTAAAGTACCTGAATCATAAATAAACTAATCCAAGCAGTCATCGGGATTATGATGTCTTCATAGTCTTCCATTTTCATCTTCAAAAATAATGCATCACCGTTTGGAAAAATCTCAATACTTTTTAGGAAAATATGTGAAGCCAATAATCGTAGGTCAAAAGCCCAGGAGACTTCTGAGCGAATGTAGAACCTCTCATATGATTCTTCAAACATATGATGAAGAGATGTTAGAACATCTGATATAACATCTTCAATCTTGAATCACAAGGATAATCAAATTTGCATAGAGCAATTAACTCAAGATCTTAAGATTCTCTCTGAATGAATCTTAATTACCTTAACTGTGTGACCTCATCCTTAAGTTAAGAAGTATGAGTTCTTCCTCGCATGTTGTTTATGAACGGTGAAAATAAATCACCTACATTGTCTTCACTTCCATGCTTCCATGAAAGCACCTCCTAGTCCGAAGAATAACTAGCAGACTCTAGAATACGACTGAATTTCCTTGATTGGACTTGATCATAATATCAAGTGACTTCGACAACTTAGCCAACAAGTAATCATCAAACTCCTAGAGCATGAGTTTGATAATTCATCTTACCTCTTCTATCCAGTCTGACTTCAGCATACATGATGACGCCATTCATCACAATAACATCCTTCTGCTCTTGACTTTGGAATGATATGTGTCTTCAAACTGATTGACATCTACAGGAACAAAACTAGGTAAGGAAAGCTACAAGCTTTCTTCAATCAATACTCCATTATCCCATACTATTGGAAATCTTCAATCAGAACATCTACAGCGGAATTACCAAAGAACAACTTCAACTTGCTCTAGACCAGATGTCAAAACATCTTTCAGGACACCATCCAAGAGAACTAGCCACTCCTCATGTTTGTTGTTGCAGAACCCTTCAGAAAATAACTTCTTCTATTTAATCACCAGAAATTACTCCATGGATTTCATCCAGAAAGCAGACCAGGATGCCTGCTCTGATACCAATTGAAATTATAGTTATGCAGATACTGCAAAGTCCTACCTCAATGTTAAGACATGATTACCACACTTTAGTGAACATAAGAATTACACATCTGTTGTTTTAAAGTAGTGCAACACAAATACCAACAGATGTAAGACAACATGTTGGGACATCTCAGTCAAGAACATACATACAAAAACCTGTAATTTGCAGAAAATAAAGAACACATAAATTGTTGACCTAGTTCAGTGTTAACAAACCTACATCTGGGGGATATCAATCCAGGATGAAGACTTCACTATATCGTAGTAATATTTCAAAGTTAAACTCCCACATTTACAACTTTGGCTCCTAATCACTACTCTAATGAACATCCTTACTAAAGCTAAACTCTACGATTTACAACCTTGATATAAGATGCCACTCACATCATTCACAACCTGGTTGCATATGTCTTTTGCCATCACAAAACCTGTCACAGTTTCTTGACCTACAAGTTATCATGGACTTGTTACACAGCTTTTTCCAAGAACAATACAACAACCATTACCTAAAGACTTCTGGAAGTGTACATGCATATATGTCGTCCTCTCTGCATCCTATACTGCAGATTGGAACTATAACCCTAAGAGCCAACAACTCTCAAAACCTAAACCCTTATTTTACAAAAGAGAACTAGATTACAATTGTTACATAAAACATATTTAACCCTAGGTCTAAGTCTTCATATTTATAGTCTTATATCTTGGGCTTTCTATCTTTGTCTTGATCTAGAACTTAAATTCTCAACAAATCTCGTACATATTTGTTTCTAATTTAAATGTTGCAATTCAGTCCAGGATGTCGTATCTTGTTGTTAGGACATATTCTTCAACATCTTTATTCTGCACAGATTCTTTATCTTCAGTCTTCTTATGTTTACCCGAAATTACATCAAACCTCAGGTGCTTTTACTAATAATTATGTAGCTTGTTATGCAAGACATGAAATGGTGAGTTAAATTTAGGCAAGCCAATTGTTGGAAGTCTATTGAAGATATGCAAAAAGGTAGCAAATATATGATCCCAAAACCTGCGAGGAGTATATGAATGAGATAGTAAAATGGGTCCCATTTAAATAATGTGCTTAGGATTTCTTCCAACTTTCCCATTTCTCTCTCATAATTTCATCATTTTATTCTTAAACTTTTAATTCTTTTTCAACAATTTATTTTCAAATGGATCCTAATCATTTTCATTATCAACAAGATTTCTTCAATTATATGCAAAATTATCAAAATCATAATCCTCAAAATTATCAACAAGCATTTGTCTGCATCATATTGCATAACATGATTGTGGAAGCCAAACGACATATATATGGAGGCAATTTTGATTACTCTCATGATAATGTGGATATCAACAACTCAACAACTGAAATATTTAGCGGTCCTCATCCGAATCTTGCAACAAGACTACAAAGAAGAATAAGTATTCGTGAAAAACAAGTTCATCATCAACTTCAAGGAGATCTAGTCGAGTATATTTGGGAACGTTTTGGACATGAAGATGATGACATTTAAGTTTAATTAATTATGTGATGTTATTTATTTTTATTATTTTTAATTATATATCATACTATATTTGAGACTAATTTTAATTATCATTTTAGATTATAAGTTTAATTTGAATTTTATTTATTTTATATAATTTTAATTTAAATAATTTTAATTATTATTTTAATTAATATAAAATTTAATATGAATAATATATTAATATATAAGTAAAGTTGTGAGACCCAATATAAATTTTTTAAAGTTGCACTATTAGATAAAAAAACTAAATATATTGCTTCAAACCGGCATGACTTAATAGATCCACAAAAAACTCAAAAATAAATTCACAGTTGGAGATGCTTCTGCCCATTTTCTGATCCACCATCCCATATTTATGCTAAAAAAGTAATTAGGGGAACAAAGAGGGGAGCAGAGAGATGAGAGGATGTTAGTGGTTGGTGAGTTGGTGTAATAATCCATTAAATGTGGAAGCAACTTTGTGAAAACCTTAATTGGTGAAAGATGGTGACTAGATTGGTATTAAAACCCAACAATTATTGGCCCTTTAAGATAAAAATTGATGACATTAATGTATGTTGACACTCCTAGCTATCGTGATTTGGTTGGCCTCATGTCAACATTTATTAATGTTTGAATTGTTTTTATTTTGTCTCTCCTATCCTTCTCTATGATAGCACTAATAATATTATAATTAGAGTTGGAAAAGAAAGACATGAATGAGTAAGAGAGGTGTAAAGTCTAATCATGAAAAAGGGTGTGTGCATGCGCGTGGGTAAGTGTGCGACATGGTCCTACACGTGAGAGAGAAATAAACAACTGAAATGGTACCACAACCAATCATTGAAATTATAAACCATCCTCTGCAAGGGTAATTTCGTCATATAACTCCATGAAAATAAACATCATGGTCCAGACTTCACGTGTGACTCACATGATGTACGGACCCAGAGGATGAAATATTATTTGACTTGTCGTTTAATTATCCTCTCATTATTAGCTGCATCATCTTACCACCTCACACCATTTACTACTCATACTCATGCAAAAGATATTTATTTTATTTTACTTCAATTATTCCAAATTTCTTGCACTTGGATAAAAATGGAACTCTTGCTTAACTAAATGTTTTGAGTTTCAATATCATTGATTTTTTTAATAACAGTTTTTGTTATTTATTAAGAATTTATCCGATTTGAGAGATTAATTTTTATAATTACATAAAAACATATTCTATTTTACACATATATATATATATATATATATATATATATATATATATATATATATATATATATATATATATATATATTACAGTTTTGATGTAGTATATATATATAGTTAGTAAAAATTAAAGGCATTTAATAAAATAAGAAAATAATTATCTAAATTAAAGTTGCAAAAGTATAGGAATACAAACGCAAGTGGTTTATTCCTGATAGACAAAAAGGTCTTTTAGTTCTGATGGAGTTTGTTTTTATAAAGTCCTTTTATTTTAGCAAAAGTAAAAGTATTTCTTTTCCTTTACAAGGAAAGCGATTCACTATAGTCTTTTCAAAAATTTTGAGCCACTAACTCGTGTAAAGAAAGTTAAATATAAAATTTATTAAGAATTAATTTAATTTCTATTTCTTAGAAGAGTAAGTTTGAATCTGGATAATTATTTTTCCTTTTCGGTAAAGGTTAATTAGCATATTTTTAAAATATTAGGTCAATAATAAGATAAAAAATAAAAAATATCATCCAAAAAATAATATTTTAAATATTTATGATTATTTTGACTAATATGCATTTTAATTATTTTTTTCAAGCTCATTCGATTTCAATACCACGTTCTCATTTAGATGTATATATATTATTGTGAAAAACACGAGGAATTAATACATCAAAAAAATTCGATGCCTAAGAAAAAAAAATGACAACCAAAGTAAATGATAGAAAAACAACACACTAATATATTAAAAGTGAAAGCGAATTCTCAACAAATCATAAAAAAGATAAAGAACAAGAAACACAATAACTTGATTACATTATCCGATCAAACTATATATTCTAGAGAAGAGAACAACTCTTCGATTCATTAAATTTCAAAATGTTATTACAAAATTTACAAATGAGTTACAAAAATATAATCACTCAAGTTCTAAAAAAAATCCTATTTTGTACTCAAATATTTCCCAAATATCCTTAATCCTTGATATATGAATCAACAAGATGAAGGTGATTATAAGTATTTCCCAGTCACCTTAATTACTCCTAAGATTTTGTTAGTGAGCTTGGAAGGGAAGAAAGTGTGCTTTGAAAAAAGGAAAGGATGAAATGGAAAGAATCGAAAAAGTTTGGTTGAGAGGGTTTTGAAGGATTTGCTTTTATTCATAAAACAAATCATTCTAGTTTAGGGGAACTCAAAATTTGTACAAGAGGAATGTTTTATTGGACTTACATAAATTCTTCAAATATATATTTTATGTAGTTATAATATTATTGTATTTGCTAAAAGTACAAATGCGTGACAACCCATAATGATTAAGGTCTGTCAAATGCTTTAAAATTGTTGTGAGATTCAGTGTTATCTCACGTGGGGTGAGAAGCTTTGTATGGTTTATTTCTATCCTGGATTTGATTTTTCCCTTGTCACAATGTTGAGGTAATTATAGCCGAATTGAACCTAGATCCAAGACTTCCTTGAAAATAACAATCATTGAGCAAATGGACAATTTATCTCTTTGTATTCAAAAGAGTGTGACACACTTTCCTCATGACTTCTTCCATGTTATTACGGGATGAGGACACATCACTTCCCAATTCCGCGTCGAGCGACTTATCCTTGAGGAAGGTGATATATCCAATAGAACGGTGACACATCTAATAAATAGGCAATTGATTCGATAAAGAGGTGATTGAGAACCCTCATGTCGTCTCTTACGACATTCACTAAAATATACTAATACACAATCACTCGAGCACGAGGACTTGAGAAAGGGCGGAGTGATTTCGTTTATTCTCCCTATTTGGACAATCTAGGAGAATCGAAAGTGACACAATCTTAAGTTGAATATTTTATATAAAGCGATAATGAAATCCCTCGGGCGAGACACTAGTTAAGCCCCTCAGGCGAAACAATAGTTGAGTCCACATGGCGAGACACTAGTTGCGTCTATCAGGCGAGAGACAGACCTCGCATGCATGGGCGAGTCTAGACACATTTATAGGTGTCCACGTTGTGAGTCATATGTCATTTTGAAAATCTTAAAACGTCTATTGTAGCGAGAAACGTGCAAGATATTTAATTTGATCAATGATTATTTACAATTGGGATGTCCCATTGATCTTATTTTTCTTACGCATGTCAAAATGTGTTGAAACTTTCACATCTGGTTAAAAACCTATGAGACCTTTGATTATATCTTCTCCTATTTAAGGGGATGAACTCTAACTCTTCCACTTTTCCATGTATTTTCTTGTTAGTTTTTAAGATATTTATTATACTTTGAAATATTTTTCGCATCTCCACGAGATCAAGTTTATACCATACACATATGCATATTTCATACTCCCCCATTTTCCTTTTCTTTATGGCAATTATTAAGGATTTAAATGAGGATGGAAATCTGGTTGAACCCTTAACTCGTGACGAGTGTATAACCTTATGAAACTATTATTATAGAAAGAAATGCGTATTGACAGAACTATTGATTGTAGATTAATGGAACTATGAATGTTTGGCAGTTACGAGAGTTATCTTAATTATGGTAGTGACAACAATGGTGGTAGTGACAATGAATCCATTTTTCCTTCTATTTTCCCATAAAAACTAGAAGGTTATGGCCACCTGCATTATTTAGCCTAAGGATGTAAGGTAGGTTTAGTCCATCTACACCACCAATAACCAAATAACCTCCCTTAAATAACAACTTATTTTATCTTCCTCCGATGACGAGGATGAAGTTATTCGAGAGGTGGTGCTCTCTTGCGGATAAGGCCAACATGGTTTCCTTTGACACCTCTTCCACTTCTTCCATTTACTTCTTCTTACCTACTACTCATATGGTTGAAATTTGTCTCCCTCATGTCCTCTTTTGCGGAGAAGGTTCTTACGATGCTCAATATAGCCCCTTCTTAAATCACACCCAACGACAAGAGCCTGATTAGGGCATTTGACATTATTTGCCAATGGCCAGAGGCTTACTCAACCATCAAAATGGTTTCTCTTTTTATGGCACAAAAGCATCTGTTAACTAAGGTTGGGTAACCCTGGCCGATTTGCTTGGGAGAACCTTATTTAAACACCATTCCAACCACTTCAAAGTTTGGAAGGACAAATTTATGAAGATGAAGAGTCGAGTCAGTTCCTCTTCAATTAGAGTTGGAGCAGATGGTGCCCCTAGATTTCCCCTCGCCTGAATGATTATTCATGCAACGATCATGAGGTACAACTATAATTATCTTACAGCTGACAAGGCTGAGGTGGTCCTAACCCTATACAAGTTTAAAGTCATGGAGTCCCACAACGTGATTATTCTAGACCAAAAGGATGTTGGATCCATAAACAACTATATAAGTAAGTTTTAATGGTGTTGTCCTATGTTGTTGCTTACATAATTTATGTTGATTATTTCTTCTTACCTTTATTGCAAATAAGATATCAAATATTTTCCTTGACGAGATGAATGGGCGTTTTGGTAAGCGGAAAATACAATACTTAAGGTCAAATAATCATCGAAGCTGTCTTAAAGGTCTGCTAAATAAGAGATAAACAACTATCTAAAGTTAAGGTGTTTACTGAGTCTCGAACCCTGAAGATTCAGAGGCGAGAGATTGAGTCCTCCCCTCAGCATAAGGTGGTCCAAATGATTGCTGCAAAAAGAGATTGAGTCATGAATTCCTATAAATACCTTTAAACCTTCAAATTAAAATTATAGACAAATAAAGTCTAAAGAAAAAAAAATACATCCCTCGTAACAAGTATAAATTCTCATTCTCATTATTATACTTAAACTCATAAAAATAATAATAATTATCTAAATTTTAATAATTATCTAAATTTTAAATAATTAACATTTTAACTCTTTTCATATTACACATGATAATGTCTAGCCGTGTCATATCAAGTTAGCTTTGAAAAAAAAAGTACAGTTTAAAGTTTAAACTATCTACATGCATACTTAAATTCGAGTGTAATTTTTTCCCAATTTTTACTAATGGAATCAAACCAATTTCCTTCATAATTGAATTTAATTTGAGTGCAAGTCACATCTTGTATAACATGGTTAATTAAAATTTTCTCAAAAATAGTAAAGAAAAGTTTGAAGAGAAAACATAGATCACAAAATGCTCTTGATCTTTATACATCATAATTAGTCCTACATTATATGGAGTATTTTCCACCACTCTCTTTGCCCATGATTGTCTGTAGACGTGGCAATGTTTCAAATGTTTGTTTATATTGTCCCCGGCTGTGCCTTAACAATGGATTCGCACCAAACTTTAACCACATTAGCTACCCACCATTAAAAAATTAAATACCCATCAAATCAATACTAGTAAAATGATCATGATGATGGAGCGTGAGTGGTACGCGCTAGAAGAAAGAGGTGAAGGAACAGTAAAGAATGAATAATGAAGAGGAGCGAGTTCAAATGATTGTGATGAGGAAGATGTCGGTGCGTGAAGGGACAGGATGACACACACGAAATTGTCCCGGAATGGTGGTCCCACGTGTGGGGTTAGTTGTTTGTTACAGCACGTGTCTTGCAGAAAAGCAGGCATGTTGGTCCACGTGACTTGTGGTTCAATTTATGCTTCACGCTATCTTCATTTCTCTACCCCTCCTTCCCACGTGAAATCCACGCATTCTTGTCTCCTCTTTCTCTCTCTCCAATCTTCCATGAATCAATTTGTTTTTAGCTTTTCGTACGCTATAACGATTAACGACTTGTATAAAGGAAAATTCAAAGAGAGTATCAAATTTCTACGGTCATGATTGAACTCGATGCATTGTCGTTGCAATGATGGAGGAGACCTATTTGAATGTGAGTGTTCATTACGTAACTTCAACGACCAATTATTTGTAGGTGCGGTAAATCACGGACTTTATGATAAGTGAATGAAAATTAGGAATAATTGGAACCAAATAAGGGACAAGGAGATACTAATGTTGATGTTTGGTTGCAATCATGAAAATTCGCAATGTTGATGAATGTATAAATTGTAAGAAAAATAATGTTTTCATGATGGTGTCTACGTCATTCATATTTGACCTTAGCCGTTGATGTAGGAGGTGCTTCTCAATTAGGGGAAGTTTTGGGTTGCACACTGGCCCGCTGAATTGAATGTTCAATATTTTTTGTGATTTGTAATTTGACATCACGAAATGGACCAAACAAGAGAATTTATTTCAGGTTGTTGGATGGATGGATGGATTGACTCGTCAAATTTGAAGTGCTACTACTTCTTTTACTTTTATTTTCATTGTCAATCAAGTTGAAAGAAAAATGAAGAGATTCCGTGTTAATATTAGTGATGGGTGGGAACCATCATCTAGAATGAGCTAAAGGCCAATCCGATAATGGATTGGATTCATTATGATGATGCACGCACATGGCTATCTAATAAATATGTAATCTCATCTACATACAAGTGTAGTAGAGTATCTTAAAATTTTTAAGCTAAAGAGAGAGAAAAATACATGTTTTGAGATAGTTAGAAATTAAGACGTCAAAGTGAAAAGAAAGTCGGCAAATAATGATGAAGCCCTGAAGCGGTGGTCCGGTGTGACGATTTGCAATGATCGAAGACCGACAAGCGGTTAGAGTTGATGATGGCGACTAACAGAGTTGACAATAATGTGATGTGGTCCGATGGAGGTCCAATTGTGTCATCAATAACACTATAATTTGGTCAGTGGCAGTGACGCTGACAGACACCTGATAGTCCGCAATGGCCAGGTAGGACAGTCGGCTGTTCTCAAACAACAAGTTCAATATGTATCAGATTTAGTAGTTTCGATTCACTGATCCGTTTGTCAATAAGCCATGTTTTAACCTTGTTATAGATATGTTTTGTTTCAATAGTTATTATTCTTGTCAAAACAATATTCAAAATGTAATAACAAAGATAAATAAAATATGTGACAATCCGAGTTTGGAAACATAGATAGGCAATCCTAGAAGTTCCTCGGAATTCTTGTAATTCATAAACTATTTCTGACTGACCCAATGACTAAGCATGACTTAATCTGCTCCTGCTTCCAGGACGACCCAATAGCCCAATGTCAGAGGGATCCACTAGCTTTGTGCCCCTCAGCTGAAGAGGATTTGTCGACCACGGTTACCCGTTGTCAGATTCCTCTGCTCCTTTCAGACTTCTGCTCGACGCCCGAAGAAGTCACCTAGATCCAACCAAGGACAACTCCTGCTCGGATTCCCCTCTGCCCGATGTAGATCTCATCCGACCAAGTATGCTCGTTCCAATGGCTAGTTTTTGACAGTTATCTATTTTCGGGGGATCCACGATCCAAGCTCAAAATAGGGACCAATAGCCAAGCGTTGGGGCTCTATATTACCCTCTCACTTGAGAGAGTCTGGTATCTAACATTCACTCCCTTAACTCTCTTTACTCGTACTTGCTCACTCTTCTGTCATGTCTTACTTTGGCATCAGAGTGTCTTGCAGATACACACCCCTTCTCTCCTCGACGACCGAGCATCGTCATCATCATCCTCATCAACGTCTATGGCCCATTACGATTCTGATCGTCAGAAACGGTCATAAACCATTTGGAGTTATCTATCAGGATTAAGAAAGACTTCTAACAATTTTGAATTTGTATGATTCATATATAAAGAGTTGGAGAAATTAAGAAATATTTAAAATAGAAAATAATGTCTGCTGTTGAGAACTTGAGTAGCTATTATCGTGTAACTCATTTGTAATTTCTCGTAACAATTCTGGGAAGTATAATGAATAAAGAAATGAGTAAATAATTTCTTTGTGTTCTCGTATTTAATCTTCTTCTTGCTTGCTACAAATTTTCTAACAATCATTGTAGGTTATTTTGTTGTTTGTTGTCATTTATTTTGATTTCATTATTCTTTATCCAACACATATTTACCATCAAGGAAATTAATATTATTGTTAAATTTTAACATTAGTTTGTTGTGGTTATATCTTTCAATTTCACAACATCAACTCTACATGGTGACAATCAAACATAGATTTGCAAATCACGATAGATATGACTCAACATATTCAATGAAGTTTACATAAAAACTATAGTATGTTTTGTAAAATGGACACATGAAGCACATTACTGATTAACTATATAAAATACCACACACAAAACATCAACCTGACTTGATTAATAGTATTTCTAAGTACATCATCGGGAAAAAATTTCACTGTCCTCATTTATTGTTCCATAATTCTGATAATCAATCTAACTCAACATTAAAAAAGAAACATTTTTATCTCTACCGATAACACACCATGTTTGATAACATGTTTTGTGTTTTAGGTCGAATGAGTGACTTAATTAGCTTAATCATGATCATTCGCTCTCTTTAAGCTCTTTGTTTCTCTCTTTTCTGAAGAGCTTCATGCATCCCTTTTCAGACTTATTTCAGTTATCCCCCTCTAATCCTTAATCTAATTTACGCCCTTCTCAAATCTAAATTAAATTAATTTTCTTTTAGTTAGAGTAAAAAACAACTAGTTTTAGGTGAAAGTTCCCCTTTCCAATTCTCTCAGAACCCCAAAATATTCAAAAATGTCATCTAAATTCTAGGATTTGAAACATGTTTTTGACATGCTCAAATTCTAAATATGAGTATAATGAACTCATAAAACAAACATAATAAAGATAAATGTTCCATTAAATCAAAACAAATTCAACAACATAATACATTAACAACAATAAAAATACATCAACATAAATTACAAATATCAATTAAAAACAAACAAGAACATGAAAGGGACAACTTAGTTACTTCTTCAACGAGTTCAATCATGCATTTCTGATGAAGTGATAAATTATATCCTGGAACTCTAAAGGATATTTTGAATAAATTGAAAAATCAGTACATGTCCAAGACGCTCATGAACAAATTATTCGTGAAGCAGCGTCTCTATATCTTAGGGATGTAGGAAGGAGGCGATTTACACGCTCTTGTCAACGCTTTCAGCAACATCCTTGCTGATTGACACTACTTGATGTGAAGGTTGTAAATGATTTAAAGATCAGTTTAGGTAAGGAGTTTGATATGAAGGATTTTGGTGTTGCAAAGAAGAATCTTGGGGGTGAAACTTCACAGGGACAAAGGAGATAATACATTATGGTTATCTGAGAAAATCTATGTTAAATGTGTTTTTAGCATATTTGACACGAGGAAAGCAAATCCTGTGAGTACTTCATTAACAAATCATTTTAAGTTCTCTTTGAAACAATGTATGAAGATAAAACCAGAGATGGAAAGTATTTCTAAGATTCCATATGCCACTGCAGTTGGTTGTTTGAGGTATGCTATTGTTTGTAGTGGAGCAGATTTGGCACAAGTAGTTACTAAAGTGTGCAAGTTCATTACCAAGTAGAGAAACACGGTTGAGAACCATTCAAGTGGATCTTAAAGTACTTGAATAGTACAATAGATTAAGGTATCCTGTTCGACATGGAACAGGGTGTTCCATCAGTTATGGGATGTGTGGATTCTGACCATGCAAGTGATCTAGATGATATGAGGTTCACAACAAGGTAACTGATATGTTGACCAAGCCAGTCACCATTGGCTAGTTCAAACACTATTTGGACTTGTTACATGTTTCTCAGTATTAAGCATATAAATTGCACAACTCATTTTCTAGGATATGACATTATGCAATTGATCTTCACAGGGGTTTGATTTCTCTAAGGGGAAGGTTGCTGAGTTTGACTCATAAGTAATTTGGATCATTAGTATTCTTATATATTCTTGTAACGCTTAAACCTTAATTATGTGATATAGAGAATGAATCAATAAAATAGAACTATAGTTTCTTGATAGCCGCAGACGTATGCAATTTGGCCGAACTGCATGATCAAAGCTTTTGTGTTTCTCTCTACTCTGATTTGTATTCTCGAAACTGTTCTAACACTAAGTTCAAATAATCTACCATATTTGATGGCATGTGGAAATATGTTTTGTTTGGAATAGTCAAATTAATGATCTTTTAAATGTTATTGAACTACTTAAGTGACACATCACATATTTGGAAAAAAATTAGCACAATAGAAACCAAAATAAAATTGTAAAAAATAAAAAAAAGAAACGATGTATGGTACCTATCATTTTAAGATATGTTTGGTCGCATAGTCCCCGTAAAGTATCAATATTAACATGTCATATGAGTCTTCAAAATATAACACGAGCTTAACCTTAGACTCCTCAGGTTGTCGCTCATGTTAAGGTTGTGGCTCAAATAGTTTGAATATACCCGCTTCAATCTAGATTAAAACTCATGCTAAGATAATTATGGTAATAAGTAAGTCCTAGTTCTCCCTAACATGATCTCTCCACATTTTATTTCAATCAAATACTTGAAATTGACAAGAAAAATAAGCAAATTCGACAACAAGAGATCACCACACAGACAAATCACCAGATAAAAAAATAAAAAAATCATCAAATATGCTAAATTTCATATGATAGAATATGAATGCATGCAACACAATATATGCTCGATTTTTGTAAAATCTAAGTGGTATCAGCTCACTATGGAAAAATCTAGCAATAAATGAATGATTTAAACTAATAGTACTAGCATTTTGATAAATATTTAAATATGTGATGACTTAACCAATATTTTGTTGGGATTTTAGAGGTTTTTTATTTTATAATTTTAATAACTTTAGCGTAACAATTTCCATAAACAAATCTTAATTAAATCATTAATAACAAATCAAATACAAAGTTAAGATTATTGGAATACCTCTTAAAGTATGTTTTAACTTTGATCATAAATGTGAAAATACTATTGTCTCAATGAAATTCATACAAGAACAAATTGGAACATTGTGTTAATCGTGTTTTGATTGAAAAAATATGACAATTACGATTCAGGGAAAAGAGCTCCTCTGTACATATTAAAAGCTACGAAAATCATAATACTTATTTTGAATTTTTTCAAAATAAGCACAGTCTTATTTATATTTAATCATAGTCTTTTAATAAAATAAAATATTAATTGAATTAAATCATAGTTAATTATAATATTTATTAATTCTAATTTTTTTATTTAAACTATATTTAATAAAATGAATTATATTTGTGTTAATGTATTAAATAACACAATTAATATCTAATTAAATTAAATTTTATTTAATTCGATCATTTATTTCATTTTTTATACTTTATGTGTGTGACTTTGTAGGTTAAAGTTACAATAATATTAATTAGCTATTTAATATTATAAAGAGTGTTCGATATCTAGCAACACAACACTATCACCCAAGTAACGAGAATGTCATGTGTAACGCCCCATTTTATTTATTTAACTATTTAATTTAAATAATTGGAGAATTGTTGTGTGCGGTGTGAATTGTGAAGTTTGGTGGTGTTGAGTGAAGGGATGATGTTATTTTAATTTATATGAGTTAAAATAATTTATATTATATTGAACTAAATATTTAAAATATTAAGTGGATGGGTAGTACGGTAATTAAACGAAGAAGTAGTGAAGGAAAGATGAGGATTCCATATTAGAGGTCTAAGGGTTAGGTTGGGAATTTGGAAAAAAGAAAGAAAGCCAGTTCTCGTAGAAACTGATCGTGAAAGTTGGAAGAGCGTGAAGAAGAGAGAAGAGGAGAAAGGCTAAAAGCAAGAAATTCGTGAGGAAGAAAGGGATTTTTCATCGAATTAAGGCAAGAATGGGATCTCTTTCATCTTTTAAGGGAATTATGATATGAATGTTATGGTAGATGTCCTTAGGTATGTTAGTGGAATTGAGTGATTGATAAACTGATGAATGTGATATGAAATTGAGGAATTCATGATGTTTGATTTGTATGTTAGTGTTGGTAATGTTAGATGCGAATGTTCTGGTGGAAAACAGTGATATGGACTGATTTTATACACTATTTTAGGGTGAGAATCGCAGGAGAGAAGTGCGGAAATCGTAGGGTTTTTCTACTTGTTTCGCTTTGCCCGCTTAGTGAGGGGCTGCTCGCTTAGCGAGTTGTTGAAAATTTTCGCCTTTTCGAGACAGTAGCTTGTTCGCTTAGTGAGCAAAGGGGTCGCTTAGTGAGACCTGGGAGTGAGAAATTGTGTTTTTAATTCATTAAAATTAAGGGAAAATTGTGTTTTATATTTTAGGAGGGCGGGTATGTTGTTGATGTAGTGTGAGCAGATTTATAAAGGTTGTGTGTGCATTTCGTTAAGGTTGAAAGTTGTTGTGTGAATCTGTGAATGCATGATGTATGTTTAGTTGTGTATGTGTTATTGATATAAAATTATTGGTATGATAACGAATATGCATGAAATGTTGTTGTTGTTGTTGCATATTGTTGTTGTTGTTGCATGTTGTCGTTGTTGGTGAGATGATTGTGTTCAATCACAGTGTAAGGTTTGATCATGAAATAGGGGTCACACTAGACCATGAAATAGGGGTCAAGGGTGTAATCATGAAAGAGGAGTTCCACTGGACCATGGAAAATGGGTCGAGAGTTCCAACAGGAACTGGATCATGAAATATGGATCGATTCTTGGTACCACATGCATTGAGTCTATGGTTGAGTCTCATTTACATGCATTATTATTGATATGTATGACATGGATGTATATGTTGTTTATGTGTTTGTTGTTGATGTGTGGTTGGATTGTGATTCTTGTTGTGATAAGTATGTTGTTGTCGTACTTATGTGATGTATGCCTTATATTTATATCATCTTTCTCTTTTAATTGATTTAAGAATCTCACTTCTTCTGTTTGAATGTTACCCCTATGTTGGTAACATGCAAATACTCAGGAGTAGTCGTGGTTGTGATGTTCGCTCTGATACGTAACATGGGAGTCGGGAACGTCGTTTTGTTATTTTAGTTTAATTGTTATGTTTAGAACATGTTGGTGCTACTTTGGAAGTTTTCAAACTATTTTTATTTTGATGATGACATTACCATTTAGTTTTTCCGCTGCTTAATTTGAATAAATTTTCCGTTTCATGTTATGCATCAAACCTTTAAGAACGTGTTTTAAGTGGTTGAAAGTAGCATCTCGAATTGAGAATGAAATTTTACTCTGATTGTTGTATTTTATTTATTAAAAATGACAGGGAATATTCGGGGTGTTACATCATGTGATTTGACAAATCCTTTATATGATTATGATCATTTGTACAATTTTCCTTTTGCCCTTATATTAATATTGAACGGAAAACATATAATGTTTCACATTGTATAGTCCGATATTATATCATTTGATCCTTGAATATACTTGATAACAACAAATAAGCTCAATATATCATATTGATTAATTTGAGCATAACCATATATTTTACAGTCATATTGGATCAAGAGACCCAAAAATATTACCCATGAATATGTAAGAGAAGAAAATTTCATCTAGGTTACTCAGGTGCCTCTTGCACATACAACAAAGCTTCAATCTCATATGTATTAGTGAGATCACATTTGCTTTAGACCATCATAATAAACTTTTATTCTTCAGGTAGCCCTTAAAGAATAACATCAACTTGATCCCTCTCTAAACTTGGAGCACCTATGGGCAATAGAGAATTTGCTATAGTTCGAATACGAAACACATATTTAGAGATGGATCTTGTACCTTTCTTGCTGGTTTTTAACTCATATCGCAACTGATGAACACAAGTCTTCATTTGAGAGTTGAAATGTTTGTGGACTTTGTCCCACACTTCATATGCATGCTTGCATGCAAGAACTCGATGTAACACGATTTTAGATATGATTGAGAGAAGCCATGTGAATAGAGTTTGATCTTGAACCATCCATTCCTCATACTCATCAGATACTACATTTGAGATCCGATAAAGATCAGTGTTGAACATATGTGGAACTTGTGGATTCACAACAAACATATGTAGTTTATGAGCTAAGATAACGCCTTCCACCTGTTGATTCCATAACAAAAAGTTGTTATCTTGCAGATTAATATAGAGTTTGGGACCAAACAAAGACGACGAGCCTGTGGAATTGAGTTGTAAAAAGGAATTTCGGGAGTGATGTATAGGTGCACCACAAAAGTTGATTGGTGTAACATGATTGGACGACTTTTTAGGTTTTTCCTTTTTTGACTTCTCAGAATATCAAGTATCAGAATATCAAGTAGCAGATAAAGATGAAGATGATGATTGGTGTACTATCACATCATGTTTCTTTGAAACTACAAGTTGTTGGTTGGTTGCAGAAAGTGCAAGTTTCTCAGAAATTGATCATGCATACTAGCTTCTATGAAGACTATTCTCTATCGAATTTTTCAAAATTGAATTGTGTAAGTGAGAGGAAAAATAAGAATTTCGTGACAAATATCTATCGGATTTTTTTTTGTGGTAGACTCGATTAAGTTTTAATCGTTGTTTGTATTTGTTGGTGTTATATAAATTAACTTACTACTATAACTCGGGTTGAAGTACCCTTTATACTCTATTGGATTACAATTTGATTAAAATAAACGGTTCGAATTTTTATAATAGAAGTAGTTAAAATAATTTGGATTACAAAATATACATTACATTTTTGACAAATCAAATAATTTATGAGAACCTTGTGGGGTGGGGAGAGGGATAACTTCACAAGTCCTATCAAATGTTAGGGATTGGTCCAAAAACTAATAGTTTGAGAAGTTTAAATTTATTTTTGACTCATACGGTCATATGATGAAGTTCTACACATATACCATATTAAATGATTATTTTGACTACATCTTATAAAAAAAAATTGTTATAGAATTCTATATTAATTAAGTTTAATTCACTACAAAATCAAAATAAATATAAAATATATCTGATTTTATTAATAAATTAAGTATTACAATTCTCTAGTCAAGTCGGTTACGGTCAAAGACAATAAAATATATTAAGTGATGATAAACTATTACACGTTCACATATTAAAAGAACTTAACTAAAATAAACATACAAAAATAGAGTTAGGATCCTCTCTATTAAAAAAATTACTAGGAATATAAATAAACGAAAAATTATGTACAATTAAAACAAAGTTAAAAATGAATTAAATTTAAATATTTTGAAACTTAAGAGTGAAGATAAACAGTTAATACATATTTTTTTCAAAAACTAAAAAAGAAAGATAAAAATGACATAAGAAAAATGGTCAAAAAGTATAGAGTATCATTATTTGGGGTAGGGGGGCAAGACCCATGATTCAGATAATTCATAATTGGAGTTGATGACCCTGACATAAAGTCATGGTTGAACTCACCACTCCCCACTACCCCTATTTCCTCTCCTTTCTATATATTCCCCACAACCTTCCCTCCCCACTTTGTATTCATCTCTCCCATTTCTCTCTCTCTTTTCAAAAAGCTTCTTCTCTTTCACTCTTTTCTTCCCCAATTTCTCTCCCAACTATCTCAAAAAACTCAGTTTCTTACTTCCCAATAACAAACCACTTTAGTTTTCTTTCTTGTCTCACAAGGTTAGAAACCATGACGGTTGAAAACGAAGATTTGGGGTTGAGCCTAAGCTTAAACTTCCCTCAAAATCCACCGAAACCTCAATACCTTAATCTCATGTCTTCTTCAACTCATTCCTCTTCTCCTTCCGCCTACAATCCCCACAAACCTTCATGGATCAATGCTTTCACTTCTTCAGGTACATCTATCATTCCATCCTCCAGATCTAGTCCATGCATAGCCGGCGAAGAACAACCGTTACTCCTCCGAGGAATCGACGTCAATCGGTTACCTTCCGACGCTAACTGTGAAGAAGAAGCCGGAGTTTCATCTCCGAACAGCACGGTTTCGAGTGTCAGCGGTAAACGAAGCGAAAGAGAAATCACCGGAGAAGATCTTGACATGGAGAGAGATTGTTCAAGAGGAATCAGCGATGAAGAAGACGCTGAAACTTCCAGAAAAAAACTCAGACTCACCAAAGACCAATCTATTATCCTCGAAGAAAGTTTCAAAGAACACAACACTCTTAACCCCGTAAGTACTAATTAATCACCATTAATTAACTCTCTTAATCCTAATTAGTTTTGTTTTTTTTAGCTAATTTAATTTTTTTTTGCAGAAACAAAAATTGGCACTTGCAAAACAATTAGGCCTTCGTGCAAGACAAGTTGAAGTGTGGTTTCAAAATCGTAGAGCAAGGTTTGTTTTATTTAATTAATTAATAATCTATTTATTTATTTATTTAAAAATATATAATTATTTATTTACGGTTTTTGAATTTATTTTTATCAGGACTAAGCTGAAACAAACGGAGGTAGATTGTGAGTTTTTGAAGCGATGTTGTGAGAATCTAACGGATGAAAATCGCCGGTTGCAAAAAGAAGTACAAGAGCTTAGAGCACTGAAACTTTCCCCACAATTCTACATGCAAATGACACCACCTACAACGCTTACCATGTGCCCATCTTGTGAGCGTGTCGCTGTTCCATCGTCAGCCGTTGATGCTGCCACGCGTCGTCATCCTATGGTTCCGAATCATAATCGATCATTTCCCGTGTATCCAACGGTTCAGCATAGGCCGTTTGATACACTTCGTCCTAGTAGATCTTAACGTCGTACGGTTATGCAATAATAAAAAAACAGTTGTAACATGTAAGTTTTAGTTGAAACAGCGTTCTGTGATGTCTGTGTTCATAGTACTGTTTTAAGATATGGTGGTTAGAGAAAATGATTTTGTGGGTCTATGATGTTTTTTATTTGACCCATTGTCTTTTTTTGGGTTTGGGGGCATGGCCTATTCTAGGTCTAGTGTAGCTAGGAGTTTTAGTTTTTTAATTAAATACTTAATTTGTTCTTATTTCTCATGATTAATCAGAGACTTTATGTAAAGTTAAGTTATTATCTAATTAATTTTAAGTAGATTTTGTTGATGGACATAAAAGTCAAATTTATATTTTGGATGATTGGTTTAGTATTGGAAATGTATGAAGTGTTCAAAAGATCCTAGATGAGTTGGGTGAGAATTTTTATGAGAATAAAAGGGAAAGTAGAACAATTATAAAGGAGATTGTCCCAAATGACCAAACATTAGTTCAAGAATTTAGGGGCCTTATGGGTCCCCATTGATGTCGCCTTCTAATTGAAGAAAGGGAGAGAATCTTATTTTTATGAATTATGTGATCATTGACTCATTTATAAAATCTATACATTTGTTTTTAGAATTGCCCCATGCCAGGGTAAATTAATGCCTACTCTATACATTCAAAATTATTATGAGTTATAATAAAATTAAATTATAAGTTCACTTTAGATGTAATAGAATTAAATTATAAGTTCACTTTAAAATTATTAATGTTAATGTTTTTTTTAAGTAGTTTATCGATTGTCTGACATTTATTATTATTATTACTGTTTTTTAATTTATAATTTATTTACTATGTTATTAATAAATCATAATTTCATAAAAGATATTTGATTTTTTTCGTACAAAATTAATTATATTATTTTATTGTGTGAATTTTGTTATTAAAGGAAAAGATTATATTATTTTATTGTATGAATTTTGTTATTAAAGGAAAAGATTCTAAGTTCCACTTTAATTGAAGATAGTCTTCAAAGAGTTTATGTATAAGAGATGTAAGAGTCAAGGGTATAGATGAACCTCCTCAAAATTTGAAATTAACATCAATTTCATGATATTTTTTCTTCTTGCACTCCCTCAAATTTAAACATTCAGTCATCAACTTTATGCACACTATCCCATCAAACTAGAATTTACAATTTAAAAACGGTATTAATTCTTCCATCAAAAAATTAAAGGAGTGCATAATGACACTGTAAACTCTAACTTATAACTTGAGTTGGTAAAATGGATCCGATTCGTTAAATATATTTATTTTGTCTGTATTTTAGTGCGAAATGGATAATGATTTAGACACTCATCCTCTAATGTCTGTCATGACCCGTCCTTTTTACTTTTGGGCTTTTGCAGACACGAATATTTACATAAATATTCGTGTTTTGAGACTTAAAAGGTGCAGAGCCTGCGGGCTTTAACCGTCCCGCCCTTATTATTTTTGAGCGGTGAGCATAACTTTTAGGTCTGCATCCTCACCTATAACCACCCCGTCCCGTTTCATCACTTTTTTTTGCACACTTTTACGAGACATGTTTAAATTGGACGATTATGCCTATTTGCCACCCTATTTAGAAATTTTATCCATGTACCCCACTTTTTGGAAAAAAAATCCCCAAATACCCTAGTTTTTAAACTATTTCCTAAAGTACCCCTGTTTTTGAAAATTTGAGAGGAGTCACCAATCCAATTGGCGACCATATAATATTTTGTTGTACTTTGTCGCCAATTCAAATGGCAAGGCTTCCCAAATTTTAAGACATGGTCGCCAATTGGATTGACGACTCCTCTCAAATTTTCAAAAACTGAGGTACTTTGGGAAATAGTTTAAAAACTAAGATATTTGGGGATTTTTTTTCCAAAAAGTGGGGTATATGCGTAAAAATTTCCCCTATTTATAACTATATATAAATTATGTATAATTTATTATAAAACTATGTTATATAAACTATTGTAATATTAAAATTTTAAAATATTCTTACAAATTAACTTTAAGGTGACTCAAACCTGGTTTCATTGAGACATAATATCAAAACTTTACCACATAAATAAATTGATCAAACGATTCTCAAAATATATATATATATATATATATATATATATATATATATATATATATATATATATATATAAAACAAGAAAATAATGATTTAGCAGCGACAAAAAATTCTCGCTAACTGATAAAAAATCGACGCTAATTTGGGGTAGCATCGACATAGTGTTAGTATCGTGACAGACTTTCCAAAACTAGATGTTACCAGTTGATCTCACCTGATCAGAAGAGTCTTCCAGGACTTGGTGTAAGGGCCAGAGAATGAAATGGGAAAGGAAGGGGGTGTACCTGCAAAGCACTCCAATGCTTAAGTCAGAAGAGGTACAGAATAGTATGGTTTAGTTCAGAATGAGTGAGAATACCTGACCCTTTGCTAAGAAAGGGTATTTATAATGTGCCCCAGCGCTGGGCCAAGGCCCCTCAATGGGCTTAATCTGGCTAGGCCCATGGAGGAACTGCCAAGGGACGCGTAAGAAGCGTGAAGACCTAGACAAAAGGTCTGCCCCTTGGTCCAACTGCCCCTATCTTTCAGGAGATAATAAAGGGCAGTTGGGTGACGTGGCAGATGAGCTGGCAGACATACTCTCTGCCCGTCCTTAGTGTATGCCCGTCATATAAGCAAGTGATTTGTCCAAGAGGTTCTCCTGCTCGAGCATATGGGCCCTTGCTCGACATGTACTGGGTCGTGGCCCTATACATTCTTGCGGCCCAGTCCAGAACAAGAGCCCCCCAAGTCGAGTCTCTGGGTCGGAGTGATGACTTGTATTGCAGTCGGGCACATGCGCCAAGGACAAAGTAACGGGCATATGGTTGGGCACGTGATGTTCCGACAGAGCTGACCGTAGCATCCTTTTCTCCCCGGGTATGTGGTGCTCCAAATAGTGTCGAGGATGAGAGTCCCCGACGGGTTCGTGATGTTTTTGTGGAAGTCGAGGATGCCATACGGGGCCGGGGACGTTCCATAGAGTCGGGGAGGTGTATAGTTTCCCGACGTCGTTCCAAATTCTTTATGGATTGACGTGTTTCAGTATTAATGGTGTCACTTCGTTTAGTGTGCAAACGGCGGCGTAGGCAGTAGGCAATGATGGCCTAGCGCGTCAATCCACGCGCCTGGGACTATATAAAGGGGTTGAGTGACTTCATTTATACTTTTTCGCTCATACGTTCACCGGAAGCTCTGAAGAATTTTCTTGTCTCCGCCCGTCTCGTCACCTGAACCATCGCTGCTGCTCGCGCACCACCGTCCCTTTTTGATTCTCAACATGTCAGGTACTATTTTTGCCTTCTTAATCCTCTATTTTCCATGTTTTTCTGCGTCAATGGCTGTGAATGCATGTTTTCATATGTATAGAGTAATTAGATTTAACTTAGAAATAGTTAAATAGGTTGTAGATGTGAAAAATAGGGTTAGGATTAGACTGTCCCGGGCAGAAATTTCATGTGTCGGGCAAAATTTTCATAAGCATGTATGAGATTTTTGCCCGGGGCATAAGAATGTTCACGTGCGTATTACTACGTCGAACACGTGCGAAATTCCTCAACTGGGCTTGGTGGCAGTGGGTGAAGTTTCGCACTGGTGCCCGTGAACGTCGCCCCTACGCCCTTTCAGTTGACCTGCGGTGGAAGGGTGGATTTGATATGACGTCGAATTCACTCTTTCTGTCTGCGTTTCAGGTGCAACCGGGCGTCTACGACCGAGAGGAGAAGAAACTGGGCCACGGTCCACGGATACGGACATTACGCGTTTGTCTGTCGAGGAGGGGAATGCCAGAGGTGGTACTGAGCATGTCTCGTCGTCCGGGCAAAATGACCTCTCTTGGGTTGCGGACGAACCCTTGGACGAGGAGTCTTATTTCTGCGATGAGGCGACCCATGCTTATGCCGTGGTGGAAAATAGAAGTCGGGAAGATCCTGAAAATTGGCAGTGCCATGCTCCCAAAGAGGCGGACCGGATATCTCATCGTTTCCCGGGGAAGCAGTTCGCCATGTACGAGTTCGCCTTCCGAGAGGCGGGGATCAGGCTGCCCTTCAATTCCTTCCAGATGTCTATCTTCAAGTGGCTCCGGCTGGCGCCGTCCCAGTTACACCCCAATGCCATTGATTTTATGCGGGCGTTTGAGTTCGTCTGCCGCTTCCTCGGTATTGGGTGTACCCGGGCCCTCTTCTTCCATGTTTTCCATCTCCAACGGTCCGGTCTTCGGGGGCGTCACAACTGGGTCTCTTTCAAACAACCCGTACGTTTGTTCAAGACGTACGTAGATTCTGCCCGTCATTTCAAGGGTCGGTGGTATGTAGTGAGACCGATCACTCGTGCTGCCCTGCATTCCCTTTATTACTACAAACGAGATGCAGATGGGGAGGAGAAATTAATGTCGAAGATACTGCTGAGGTGGCAGCGCGACCATTTCGATCTCACCACCAGCCACTATAGGATTAAGTTCTCGATGCTGGGTGTCGAGGATAGGCTCGCTTATAAGAAGCTGGTTGAGTACGTGCAGAGCTTCAACCTGGCGGTCTGGACGGATCGAAAGGGCGTGCCTTATCTTGACGAGGCTGGGATGCCGATCTGCGAGACCCGTCTTATTAACACCAAGGCTTTGCTCGAGTGTAGAACCGAGGAGAAAGCCATGGAATTATTGAGTAGGTGTTTCTTTTATTCTTATGTCTTTTTGTTTATGTTTTCGCCCGCTGACGTATATGTCCTCGTTTTGTAGGTGCTATGCCCACTGCTCGTGATCAGGTTCTCAAGCTGGCCAACCAGGCAGGTGCCCCGGACAGGGTTTCAAAGAAAAAGAAGAAGGCCACGCCTCGTGTCCAGGAGATAGTTGGAGACTCCGGGGCTGGGACCTCGAACACAGCGAGTCCAGTGCTCTCCTCCCCTCCCCGTGCATCTATGATCAACATACCAGACAGCCCGCCTCCATCAACCTCCCCTCTCCACAAGCGGAAGCGTCCGGATGGGACACTCTCCAGGTCGACCTTAGCGGGGAACGACAGTCCGGGTGGCCCTGGAAGTTACTTACTGCCCCCCTGTTATGTAGAGCGGGCCTTTTTCAAGACTGAGGACGCCATTGTTGTGCCAGCGCCCGAGGCGAAGGCTATCCTGAACCAGGAGGCTGGTGTCCGGCGCAAGGAATTGGACCGGGACTTGGCCGCCGTCATCAGGGTGATGGAGACGGCTATGGTCCTGACTGACACCTCCGTGTCCACTACTTCTTTGGAAGATGCCCTCCTGCGGGTCCGGTCTGAAAAGGACAAGCTGTCCAAGGACTTGTTGGATTATAAGGAGGAGCACCAGCTTCAGGAGGGGCTGAAGAAATAGTTAGAGGAGGTCAAGGAGGAGCGAGACCTACTGAAGGCGGCCAAGGCGAGTTTGGAGGAACAAGCAGCTGGGCATCAGAAGGTGGCCGAGGAGAATGCTGGATTGCGTAATGAGGACAAGGTTCGTCCGTTAGCTGATGAGACTGAAGAAGAGCTTGCTCTCGGTTCCCGGGGCGAGTTGGTGGGGCACATTCGCTCTCTCAACCAGGACCTCGTGGCTGTATTCAAGGAGGGTTTTGATAACGCCGTCGAGCAGCTGAGGATTTTAAATCCCGAGTTGGTGACGGAGGGGTCAGCCCACAATTACTGTGTCCAGGAGGGGGAGATCGTGTGCCCGTTCGAGGCCGAAGAAGAGCTGGGGGAAGATGAAGGAGAGGAAGAGAATGTTGAGGAGTAGCTCCGGGCGGAGTCTTAGGAATTTTAATTTGTTTTGTTTATATGGCCTTCGTGCCCGTTTGTATGGCCTGCGTGCCTTTTTTGTTTGAATTTTGGCCTTCGGGCGTACTTATCTTTGGCTTTGGCCGTTTTTAATGAATGAATGCTTCGTTTTTAATTATTCATCCTGCTCGGTTTTTCTTTTATTATAGTTTGTTTCTTGTATTCACGAACTATTTTATGCTCGACCATGTTAGTCTCCTCGGTTTAGGGAACCGACGAGATAGCGGGCGTCGTGCCCGTTTAGATCGAAAACCGAGTTCGTGGTTTGGAACTCCGGCTCCGAGGCTTGGGCTTTCCCATCGCGAGCTGGGTGCCCTGCCGGTCTTGGTACTTCGACGTTGGTGCTCGATCGAGGTCCCAACCGTCGGGGAGGGTTGTGTTCGCTGGAGGGGTCAGTTCGTCCCCGGGTCGCGCGGTTCCTCCCTGTCATTTTGGAGACGAAGAGCGTGGTCGTACCTCCCACGTCTCCCCGTGACATATTCAGCTGTAATATTGTCTAAGTTTCTCTGCGTTCCATGGTCGAGCGAGTTCTTCGCCCTGTAGGGTTTCTAAATAGTAGGCCCCGTTGCTCGTCTTATCGCGGACGCGGTAGGGGCCTTCCAAGTTGGCGGCCATTTTACCCTCTCTTGGGTTTTTTTGGTTTCTTCTGAGGACCAGGCTGCCCACCTGGAACTCTCTTTTTATGACCTTCGCGTCGTGGCGCAAGGCTATTTTTTGCTTGAGAGATATTTCTCGAAGGGCTGCCTCGGAACGGATCTCGTCGACGAGGTCCAGCTCGGCTCTGAGTGCCTCGTCGTTCATTTCTTCATCAAGGGGTTCTTCTATGCGCCTCGTCGGCTCTCTTATTTCTACTGGGATGACTGCTTCGGTGTCGTACGTTAGTCGGAATGGGGTCTCCCCGGTTGTGGAGTGAGGTGTTGTGCGGTAAGCCCATAGGACGCTATGTAACTCCTCGACCCACGCCCTCTTCGCCTCGCTGAGTCTGCGTTTTAGCCCGCGCAAGATTACCCTGTTGGCCGCTTCTGCTTGCCCGTTGGTTTGAGGGTGCTCGACGGATGTGAAATGCTGCTTAGTACCTAAGCTCGCCACGAAGTCTTGGAATCCCCCGTCCGTGAATTGCGTTCCATTGTCCGTGATGAGGACCTGGGGCACGCCGAACCGAGCGAGGACATTTCGTTTAAAGAATCGAAGGATGTTTTGCGTTGTTATTTTAGCTAGCGCCTCTGCTTCGATCCATTTGGTAAAATAATCTACCCCTACGATGAGGTACTTATTCTGGTACGATCCGGTCACGAAAGGCCCGAGGATATCCATGCCCCACCATGCGAAGGGCCATGGAGAGGAGAGTGTTTTTAGTTCGTTCGGGGGTGCGAGGTGCATGTCGGCGTGCCGTTGGCACTTGTCGCATTTTTTGACGTGTTCCTTGGAGTCGTGTTGCATGGTAGGCCAGTAGTAGCCTGCTCGAAGAGCTTTTCGTGCAAGTGATCGTCCGCCGGGATGTTAGGCGTTGATTCCTCGATGTATTTCTCCCAGTATGTAGGGAATTTTCTCTTCCTCGACGCATTTGAGTAATGGGATGGAAAACCCCCTACGGTAAAGTTTCCCTTCGAGGAGAACGTACGAGCATGCCCTACGTTTGGTGGTGGCCGCCTCTTTTGGGTCGGCGGGGAGCTCGCCCTTCGTTAGGTAATTATAGATGGGTGTCATCCAACAATGAGTATCCCCGATCACGTTGACCTCGAGTGGAGGAGGTGGTTTTTCGATACTAGTTCGAGGAAGGATCTCTTGAATCACAGATTTGTTTCCGCCCTTCTTTCTCGTGCTAGCTAGCTTTGATAAGATGTCGGCCCGTGTGTTGTGCTCGCGAGGTACGTGTTGTACTTCCCACTTCTCGAATTTTTTGAGTCTTTCTTTGACCAAGGCTAGGTACTCGACAAGGTTGTCGTTCTTGGTCTGATACTCTCCTCGTACTTGTGATGCCACGAGCTGGGAGTCTGTTGATATTTTTACCTCCTTTGCTCCTAGGTTTTCGGCCAATCTCAGACCGGCGATGAAAGCCTCATATTCGGCTTGGTTGTTTGACGTTTGGAAGGCTAATGCTAGTGAGACCTCGATCAGGATCCCGTCCTCATTCTCGAGGATGATTCCAGCTCCACTGCCCGTCGTACTAGAGGCACCGTCGACGAAGATCGTCCGTTTATGGGCGCCGTCCGTCGGTGTCGGGCTGTGGGTCATTTCCGCGACAAAGTCGGCCAGTGATTGAGCTTTCAAGGCCTTTCTGTTCTCATATTGTATATCGAATTCGGAGAGTTCCAGCGACCATTTGAGCATTCTGCCAGTCATATCTGGTCGTCCGAGAAGTTGTTTGATTGGCTGGTCGGTTCTTACTTTGATCGTATGAGCGAGGAAGTAGTGGCGTAGCCTCCTCACCGCATTTATGAGAGCCAGGGCGACCTTTTCGATTTGTTGGTATCTGAGTTCGGGGCCTTGGAGCGCTTTGCTCGTAAAATAGATGGGTTTTTGTCCTTCGTCAGTTTCCCTTATTAGGACGGCACTGACGGCCTCGGTTGCCATGGACAGATACAGGTATAAGTTCTCTCTTTCCAATGGTCGTGATAGGACCGGGGGCTCAGAGAGGACCTTCTTCAAATGGAATAGTGCCCGTTCGCATTCGTCGGTCCATTCGAAGCTGGCCTCCTTACGAAGGAGTCTGAAGAAGGGCAGTGCATGCTGGGCAGATTTGGCGATGAAACGGGAGAGTGAGGCGAGCACCCCGTTGAGGGATTTGATTGATTTTTTGGTCTTCGGGGTTGGAAATTCCTAGAACGCTCGACATTTGTCGGGGTTGGCCTCGATACCACTCTCGGTGAGGTAGAAACCCAGGCATTTTCCTGCCCTGACGCCGAACGTGCATTTTTCAGGGTTAAACCTCATTTTACACTGTCTCGCCTGTTCAAAGACTTTGTATAGGTGTCGAGCATGGTCGACCTCCTCGTGTGACTTGATGATCATGTCGTCCATGTATACCTCGAGCATAGCTCCTATTTCTCCCTTGAAGACTTTGTTCATCATGCGCTGGTATGTGGCCTCGACGTTCTTGAGTCCGAACGGCATTACGTTGTAATAGTAATTGCCGGTCGGGGTCATGAACACCGTGTGCCTCTTGTCCATGTCCGACATAGGGATTTGATTATATCCGCTATATGCGTCCATGAAGGACAGGAGTCTAAAACCTGCAGAGTTGTCAACGAGCTTATCTTTGTTAGGGAGAGGGAAAGCATCTTTGGGGCATGCCCTATTAAGATCAGTATAATCAACAAACATGCGCCATTTTCCATTATTTTTCTTAACGAGGACTACATTAGAGAGCCAGGTTGTGTACTGAGCTTCAGAAATAAAATTTGCCTCTAAGAGGTCTTTTCAAGCTCGCTCGGCAGCCTCCGCCTTCTCGGGGGACTGCTTGCGCCTACCCTGTGCTATGGGCTTGACTGCCCGATCTAAAGCTAGTTGGTGGCACGCGACCTCAGGATCCAGGCCGGACATCTCTGCGGCGTTCCATGCGAAGAGGTCGGAGTTCTCCTTGAGGCATGTCATGAGCTTCTCCCTTGTTTCCTCGTGCAATTCTTTGCCTATCCTTACTGTTCTTCCAGGATCGTCGCCCAGAGGGATGAGCTCGAACTCTCCGTCTGGGATTGGCCGGAACGAGTGTTCGGGAGACTGTTCCTCGGTGGGTTTCCATTCTTCAGTTTCGTCCTGGCCAATGCGGCAGTCGAGGTCGATGGCGTTGATTCCCTGGAGGGGAGGATCCTCGGTCTTGGGTTTTTTGTTGCTCTTTGTATTGACCGTGGCCTGTCCTTTTACTGCGGCGTCGTAACACCGTCGGGCAGCCTCGATGTCGCCGTGGACGGTGACTACGCGACCTAGTTTGATGTAGTACTTCATCTTTAGATGGACGGTAGATGGGACCGCGGTGAGTTCGGCTAATGTCGGGCGGCCGAGGATGAAATTGTAGAGAGAGGGAAACTCTATGACCAGGAAATGGATTTTGATTTCTCTGGCCGTCTCCTGCTCTCCGAAGGTGACGAGGAGCTCGACGTATCCCCACGGTTTTGTCGTGGCTCCGTTGAACCCTTGGAGATCGGATCCGACGTAGGGAGATATATTGGTTTTGTCTAATTTCAGAGTCCTGAAAAGGTGGACGTACATGATATCCACTGAGCTGCCTTGATCGACCATAATGCGTCTGACATCGAACTGGGCCATCTTGGCCCTAATCAATAGTGGGATGCCCGAATTCGGGGAGCCGCCCGGAAGCTCTTCTAAAAAGAAGGATATTGGGTTGGATTTGCCACGGTATTTTGTCAGCGTTGCCTTTTGCTCGGGCGCGGTCAGAAGGAGCTCGTCGAAATTGCATTTTACTGAGATGGCGGCTGCTTCGCCGTTCATCCCCTCGCCCGATATGACAAGGGCGGTCGGGAAGTCTTCCCAGGGGCTGAGTGCAGCGATCCGGCCTTCGGGCAATATCTCGGGGAAGCTGAAATCCTCGGGACGTGATACGCAGAGGGCCACTTGATAAGGAAAGTCGTCGGGGGGTGTATCCTCCAAAGGCCTCTTCTTCTCTAGCTCTTTGTGCTTGGAAGTTTCGTTCCTCATAGTATACTGTTTAAGATGCCCTTCTTGGATCAAGATCTCTATTGCATCTTTGAGGAGAACGCAGTCTTCGGTCACGTGCCCGTGGCTCCTGTGGAACCTGCAGTATTTGGATTTGTCGATGTGAGGCTTGGGTGCAGATGGTTTTGGGAACCTTACTCTGCCCTGTTTAAACTCGGAGTTGATGCATTCGGCGAGGATGCGCTCGCGGGGAGCTGTCAGTAAAGTATACTCGCTGTATCGGCCCGCGGGACCTCTTCCTTCTCGAGGTTCGCGGGGCTTCTCTTCCTTCCGCCTGTCCCCGTTGCGACGGAGAATGCTCGAATCTTCACGCTTGGGGTGATCGGTATCCCCAGTATTGCGACCGCTGCGAGCGTTGTGGGCCACCTGCTTCTCCTCGTATCTGATGTAGGCCTGGGCCTTATGTAGGAGCTCATTCAGGGTGCGGGGAGGCTCTATCCCAACGGATCGGCTGAGCTCGCTACCGGGCAAGAGTCCCCTCTCGAGGAGGTATTTCTTCATGTGTTCGGTGGTGTCCACCTCGACAGCCTCTTGGTTGAATCGTTCGATGTACGAGCGTAATGTTTCATTTTTCTTTTGTACTATGGCTTCGAGGGTCGCCTCTGTCTTGGGATGGTGCCGGGAGGCTGTGAAATGCCTCGTGAACATGGATCTCATAACTCTCCAGGATGTAATGGATTTTAGGGCCAAGCTTGTGTACCAGGCCATGGCCCCTTTCCCGAGGGTCGTCGAGAACAACCTGCATTTAAGATGCCCGGTGATATTATTGCGGTAGTCGAGCATTGCGTTGACGTTGTCGACGTGATCGTCGGGGTCGGTGGTCCCGTCGTACACGGCCAGGTTAGGAGGTTTCTCCATGCCTTTGGGGAACGGAGCTTCCATTATCGCCCGTGACAAGGGGCAGTGCGGGTCTTCTTCGTTGCTCCTTGGTGGAGAGAGCTCGTTGCGGTCGGGGCTACGATCGCGCCTCGGTGAGGTTCCCGATCGACCGGTGTCACGGAGGGCGCGTGCCCTGCTGACGTTAGGCTCTGGGGAGCGACGTCCTCGTTTCTTTGTTGCTTATGGATGTTGTTGTGTCCTCCTCTCATGTTGAGGTCGGACCTCCTGTCGGTCAGCTTCTAGGGCCATGATTCTCTTATGCTGCTGGTAGAGCATAGAGCTGGCCTGGTTGAGGGCGTTCACCATAGCAATCATGGTGGCGTCTCCTTCGACGGGAACGGGGATGGGTTGAAACGCCTCAGTCCCCTGGTTTTGAACTTGAGAGGGATCCCCATTATTCTGGGGCTCAGGAGACGGGGTGGCCGGACGGCCATCTCGGGCGTCTGGTTCATGGTACTGCAGGTCGTCGTCCATTGTGTAGTCGACAAGGGGACGGCTGCGCTCGTTAGGTTGTTCTCCGGACATACTGGAAGGACGATGTTTGAGCTTTGATCTTCTGTTGTGGAAGAAGGGGAAGCTGGTTTCCCACAGACGGCGCCACTGATCTCACCTGATCAGAAGAGTCTTCCAGGACTTGGTGTAAGGGCCAGAGAATGAAATGGGAAAGGAAGGGGGTGTACCTGCAAAACACTCCAATGCTTAAGTCAGAAGAGGTACATAATAGTATGGTTTAGTTCAGAATGAGTGAGAATACCTGACCCTTTGCTAAGAAAGGGTATTTATAATGTGCCCCCAACGCTGGGCCAAGGCCCCTTAATGGGCTTAATCTGGCTAGGCCCATGGAGGAACTGCCAAGGGACGCGTAAGAAGCGTGAAGACCTAGACAAAAGGTCTGCCCCTTGGTCCAACTGCCCCTATCTTTCAGAAGATAATAAAGGGCAGTTGGGTGACGTGGCAGATGAGCTGGCAGACATACTCTCTGCCCGTCCTTAGTGTATGCCCGTCGTATAAGCAAGTGATTTGTCCAAGAGGTTCTCCTGCTCGAGCATATGTGCCCTTGCTCGACATGTATTGGGCCGTGGCCCTATACATTCTTGCGGCCCAGTCTAGAACACCAGTAATGTGCAGCCGACGCTAACATTTACGTCGACTATCATAAACGGTATGACGACGCTATTTTATGGTTCTTTGGTTTACACTATTACAAGTTGTAGCATCGGCGTTGAGCGATGCTAATATGTAACATGTTCTTGTATGTGATTGGTTTGCCTTTCAACATATAAGTTTTACACGTCATATGTAACGTCGGTCTTTAGAAACACTACTAAATTACACGTTAACGCTACTGTTTTACACGTGTTTACTTATGATTGGATAGTTTTCCTGCCATACTTTAGTGTTGGTCCTAACCAACGCTATTGTATGACACGTCAGCATTAACTTCTCTTTTGATCGACACTAACTTTACTGCATATTATATTAGCGACAATTTTAGTCGACGTTAATCTTATTAATCTTTTGTTAGGACATACCATGCTCCTCACCTTGTGATGCCATATCTAATCGATAAGTTTTCCTTACATGAATGATTTCTAACTAATTAAAAATTAGTTATAAAACTAGTCAAGAACTTTAAGATCCATAAACGTTTTGAGTTAGAAGACTCGTGCCATCACAATAAATAGAGTGATCGTGATTTAACCTTTTTGAAATAAAATAAATGAATCTTCAAGTACACCAATAAATTGGTTACATGATACAAAACTCGTAACACAATCTATTCAAACGAACTTGCTTATCAAAATACTGATAAGCTACAAAGTATGTTTGAGCAATGATGAGAATTAACAATACTAGTACAACAAAAGCAGAAATAAACAACCAAGGTGTATCGAAATAACTATACTTAAAACAAGTCCACTGAACATACCAAGATGTATGAAGGTGAGAAAAAACACAAGAAAGGGGGTTGAATTGAGTATTCCAAAAAACTCGTTTCACTTCTGAAACTGAATCTTCAGATTTTGAACCACATTTAGAGTCTGATATCAAAATATGTAATAACAGCAAAAATAGAATGTTCAGAAGTAAATGTTAGCAACAAACAAATACTTTCTTGGTTTCTCTTCTCAACCGAGAGTAGTCTAGTCCCCATGCCTCAACAAGTGTTTTTCACTATAAACAAACTGATTAAAAATGGTTAAGTCAACTGCTCAAGACTTCCTGCTCAATCAATTTAGAATGAGACTTTATGCTAAATCATACTAGAATGATACTTCTTTGCTTAAGCCAATTGCTTAAGATTTCCTGGTTAAACCCTAGGTTCAACACTTCCTTGCTCAAGTACACAAACAAGAGACTTCAATGCTCAAGCACGCAGGAAAGAGACTTCCTCTACTTTAAACAAACGATTTAGTATAAAAGGTAACCATTATACTTTGATATATAATCAGAAGTATAACAGTTGTTCAACTATCACAAAGGTTTTCAAACTTTCTAATATTTCTAAGATAATCTAAGATGAGAAATCTTAAGATCTTATGCTATAACATTTACATGTAACAACTCTCAGTTGTGCCAGGATCTTTCAACATGTTGTGATGTTGTAACCTTCCTTCAAGTCTCTAGATTCCTTTTATAGAGATAGAAAAAGAGTCTTTAGAGGTTTAAACAACATTAAACTTAGTGGAAAAGGATACCAAGAAAGACGTTAGAGAGTTGTATCCACTCAGAAGTATTGTCTGCTGAATAAAAGAAAAATGTCCAGAACACCTTTTGAAAAACTAAGTATATACCAAAAGGTAGTATAGACTGGAGAGGTTACATCACTACCCTTGATCCTTGCTAAACCAAACCCTAGTTGACTTTGTCCAGAAATATGTCGCTTTGACAAGACTAGACATCTTTGGTGTAGAGTACAGATCAGACGATCCTTAAGCCTTCAGGGTCTGAGTTATCACCAAAGGATAAAATAGCATACCAGAGTTTGAACCTTCAGATGCTAATGAACATATACAGATTCTGATCAACTAAAATTTGAGTAGTATTGCTTCTTCACTTATGCTTTCAATAGGATTGATTCATGATGAATTCTTAGCTTGTGATTCTGCACACTTGAACAACTATTAACAAACCATATTGTTTTTTAAGTAATTTGGTATCATCAAAACCTTTTAAGGGCATAAAAAAATTTGTTTGAACAATATCTCCCTTTTTTATGATGACAAATTGATGTATTTAAGAACAACGGTTGATGATTTAGTTAACACAGTCTAACATCAGAGTCTGAGGTTTGTAAGCTCCCCCTAAATTTGACAGTCCATTAAGGTGGGGTTTGTAAGCTCCCGCTAAGTTTGATAGTTCATTAAGATGAGGCTTGTAAGCTTCCCATAACTCCTTTTTTGAATGCATAAACTCATCCAAAAATTTCAGAAAGATAGTTCACCAAGAAAATAATCAAGTAAAAGTTATATCACACATTTATCAAAAGAACAATAATAATTCTCGAATAAATATAACGTAAAACATAAGCATACACAAGCAAGCACAACCATAAGATAAATAACTATACTATGAATGAACACACACACACACACACACACACACACATATATATATATATATATATATATATATATATATATATATATATATATATATATATATATATATATATCACAAAACAAAACAAACAAACAAACAGGTAACAAAAACAACTAAACAAGTAAACAAACATGAGATGGTGATAGAGGGAGAGATTCACAGAAAATAAGAAATTGCACATCATTATACAACAGTTTTTACCCAATAGCTACTATAAAAGAAATATTATCAAACATGTGAATTCATTTTGAAGCTAATAATCCACATCTATAGTTTCAGAGTCTGATAATTTATCATATGCTACTTTTCATTAGAGGCAGTTTCCTAGCCTCTTAATGGAGCTACTTCTGAGTAACATCAGATTTTGATACTCTGACCAGACACAAGTATTTTTCTTCAACATAGACCATGTTCAGATTCTTTTTTATGAAATCAAACATTTCAATAACTAAGTGTTTTTTAAATATATCAGCCCATCAGTGATCATTAAATTCTTACAAAAATGTTTTACATCCTTTATATAGGATCATACTACTAACTAACTAAATTATGGGTAGTAACCACATACGTAGTTAGCATTAACCACATGCATAATTATCAGTAACTACATGTTGAACCTTCAATAACCACTTAGTGAACTATCAATGACAACATGTTGAACTATCAGTAACTACTTACTTAACTATCTATATCCATATACTGAATTATCAGTAACGATACAGTGAAAAATATATTTCACATATAATATCATTCCTAATTAAGGTTTCTTATGTTCCTCAATTCCACCAATAATTTGGATTTAACTTCAACTTGTAAACCCCGTATACATCTATTTCTTTCTTTCCGGATTTCTTAACTAGCTCCCATTTGTGATTTTTATCAATGGCTTTGAGCTCCTCAACCATTGCATCTTGCCAGCTCTTATCCTGCAAGGCTTTTATATGATCAATTAGTTATTACTCAATCATCATAACTTCTTCAATCAGTTCACCATTTTCTCTTATGGATTGATCAGGAAATCACTTATAATCATTCAAACTGACCGATGAAGTTCTGGATTTTATTGATCTTCTCACTATTTGAGTTTGTGTAGGCTCAGTTGTTACCATTTGTTCAACATCATGCAGAGTAGTTATGATGTGTCATAAATCTTCACCTTTTTGCATTAGATTTCCTTGAAATTTTCTGCTAATTCCAACCTTTGATTTCATCAAACTCCATAACTCTATATCACCACCATATTCATAATTGGTGACAACAAATTGTAAGCACTTGTTGAATGATATCCAACTAGGACCCTAGTTTGACTTCTATCATCCAACTTTCTTCTACATCGTTCAGGAACATGTCTAAAACACAATGAGCCAAAAATATTAAAACGAACAACAATTGGCTTCAAACCTGACCAATCTTCACGAGGTGTCTTGTTATTTAAATTATTTGTTGGAATCTATTGATGTTGTACAATGCAATTGAAGTTGCCTTACCCCATAAATGCGTAGGTATCTACTTTTCCTTGAGCGTGCTTTTAGCCATATTCAAGATACTTCTATTTTTCATCTCATCAATAGCGTTGTGTCGAGGTGTGTATGGTGAAATCCCTTCATGCTCAATCTTTTCCTTTTCACAAAATAAAGCAAATTCAATTGAGGTGTACTCACCACCACCATATGTTTTCAACCTTTTGATTGCAGATTCAGTCTACTTTTCAGCTAGCAACTTGAATCTCTTAAAATTTGTGAACACCTTATTTTTCTACTCCAATAGATAAATCCACATAAATCTAAGGAATTCATCTAGTAGCAGTTACCTCCTAGTGACTTCACTTAAAAGGGACCACACACATGTGAGTGCCCTATCTCCAATTTCTATTGTGACTTCATTGGCAAGACTTGTTTGAATGACATTCTAGCCTGCTTGGAAATGCTACATACCTCACACAACTGCTTTGGAATTGTGATCTCAAAAAGTCCATATATCATCTTCTTCATGTGCATCAAACTGAGACTTCTAAATTTGAGATGGCCAAACCTTTGGTGCCGAATCAAATTTTGATCTCCTACTATGTAATATGCAAGAAATTGATGGTCTAACATGTTGATCATGATCTTGAATGTCTTGTTAGTTGATAAAGTTTCCTTCAAAATTACCTTAGACCTTTCATCAAACACCTTGAGCTCCCTCTCTTCCAACCTTATTTTATAATCTTTATCAAGAAATTGACCCAAACTGATCAAGTAGCTTGTCATAGAAGAACATACAAGACATCACAAATGATCGCTTCTTATCTATTTTTTTTATTCACAAGAATTTTTTCCATTCCTTCTAATGTACCAATGCTATGATCAACAAATATGATGGATCTCCTGACTGATTCATCAAGTTTTACCAGTTTTCGTTACTAGTCATTTGACTATTGCAACATGTATCAAGGTACCGCGCATTTTCTATCTCTTGAGCCAAATGTGTTGCCACTATCCAAATGACCTATTCTAAATAAATACCACCAACATATGCAAATTGAGCCACACTCTCGTGACCTCCATTGGACTCTTTGTTGAATTAGTAATCTCGAGCATAATGACTAAACTTTTAATTGAAATAGGATTGAACCCCATTCTCAACCTTCTTTTTGAACTTATGATTTTGAGCAACACCATTCTTGCTTGTCTCACCCTAACTTTTGAGTTCTTGCATGCATCATTCTTGCTTGTCTCACCCTGACTTTTGAGTTCTTGCTTGCATCATCACCTTTATTCCACTTATTCTTCTTCCATTTTTCTTTAACTTTTGTTGTTCTTTGACGAATCTTTTTTCATCTTCTTGAAGAAATTGGTCTGCAAAACTTGTTCAGCCTTAACTCATATGTTTTAGGTAATGCTTGGAATTAATCAAGCTTCATCTCTGACATATCTTTGAACTCCTCAATGGCCCCAACAATGTGATCAAACTTAGTATGAAGAGCTTTTAGAACCTTCTCAATTTTCTGCAGTTCATATATCTTTTCTCTACATAACTTCATTTGATTTGTCAGAACCACCAACTTTGAGAAGAACTCAACAATGACTTCACCGTCATTCGTTTGCAGATTCTCATGTTGTTTACTCAAAGATTGCACTTTTACTTTCTTCAACTTCTCATCCCCATCATACAATTTCTTGAGAGTATACCAGATATCTTTGGTTGTTTCTTACTTAATAATCTTCTCAAAGATATTTGAATCCATACAATGATGGATCAAGAATAAGCCTTTATCATCTTTCTTGCTCATTTCACGATGAGTAACTCTTTACGCCTCACTAGCATTTATCTCTAAACAAAAAAAAACATCATTCATGATTTCAAACACATCTTAAAACTAAATATTAATTTCATCTGCGCACACCATCTATCATAGTTTTCTCCTTTGAAAACTAGTAGATTGACTAGGATTTGATTGGAAGTTGTACTCCCGTTTGCCATGAATGAAAAGATCAAATAGGTGCTCTAAATACCAACTTGATGGATAACTTGAATTACAAGTTATTTGCAAATTGAGGAAAAATAGAGAAAATTAAATAACAATTGAGAGAGAGAAGTATTATTAGGATGGAATTGATGGAATTAAATTTTTACAAAAGTTACATCCTTTATATATAATCAAACTACTAACCAACAAACTTCTAACTAGTAACCACGTGCATAATTATAATATACCACATGCATAATTATCAGTAACCACTTACTAAACTATCAATAACCACATATTAAACTATCAATAACCACATATTAAACTATCAATAACCATGTACTGGAAACTGAATTTACATGTCTAATAATATCCAGATGCATCAGAATCTTACAAGGCATCAGAATCTTACAAGAAAGCTCAGTTATTCAATAATATATCAATTTGCAATTTGCATGGTATACACTACCTAAATGACAATAATCAATCCATAGTAGCAATGTCGTGGCTGGAGCTTGATGATTCTTCCTACACTGTATGATATTACACCATCTTGTTGATTTGAATAAATCTTCTGTTAACTTCACGCATCCTTCGAAAGCCAGCCTCAGTAGTTCTATCTTCTCTGGATTTTCTGTCGTTCAAATATGGCACTACATGTTTCTTCATATCTGCCTCTGATATTCCCAGATGTTTTCCCGGAACACTAATGAAATGGACACGGCCAGCTTTGTCTAAAGTTCTTAAGCCAATCCAATCTTCTGTGTAGAGTTTTGTCTGCAAAACCGATTAAGGGAGTAAGGAAGAATACAGTTGCTGGTACTACAAGAAGCCTTGCACCACAAAACATTCAATGGCTTCATTCTCGACACGCGTAAAATGCCAATGCAATGGAGTTCCAAACACTCGCTTAATAGATAGGATAAAAAGCTTGATTATGGCATCATATATCACAGAAAATTTGAGACAAGTTGAATAGAAAATGATACCTTTTGCGGTGGTAAAGTTGGCTTGAAGGAGCCATCTGGATAATAACCAAACCAGGATGTTTCTCGCGGTATTAAAACTGTATCTTGCTCAAACTGTTGCAGTATAACATAAGAAAACAAATAAACAAGTTTTTTTCTCATGAAATCTCAGCTTGAAATATTCTTAACATATCAAAGAAAGAAACCTATAGAGGACTTACCATGATAAGAACCAAATTCTTCAAGCTACTAAATCTTTCCTTGTAAGTGGAATTCCTCTGACCAGGTTTTTCATTATTAAGCTTAGGGAGGTACCTACAGTTCTCCAAGTATTCGGGTAAAGCCTGAAATCAAAATTGATTTCAATGCAATGGTTTGAGAAAATTTTAAGGAAACAAACTATACCAAAAGGTTACAAATATTGATCCTCACATTTGGTAATTTAAGATATCCGCTAGGAGCCAAATGTTGCTGCAATGTTTTGAATTGGGGCATGTTAGAGATTGTAAAGTGGGAGAAAAAAAAATGATGGGAGAAAAAAAAATGATGGGTGACAAAGTAATGATATAACAAATTATGAGCAAAGTATATATGTAATAAAAGAGAAGATAGAGATGAATACTTGAATATAGCTACTGTAAACCTCTCCCTTGATGAGATTGTCTGCAATGACACAAAAGACACCTGTCTGTAGAAACAAAAAGTCATTCAACAATTGTATTACACTCATCCTTATATGCAATCAACAATTGATAATATTGAATTTGGTATTTTCAAAATCAATACGATAACACAGAAAGAATGAAGGCATTGTGCTGGAAAGTAAGATGATACTCACACCACACAGGGGAACTGAAGCAGTGGCAGCATGAGGGCCTGCTAAAGAGATGAAGTTCTTAACCTGTTGCAACAATAACAAGGAAGAATATCTCATGAATAAGTTGACAAGGGTAAGGACCTAGAAAAGAAAAAATTTATGGAGAAGAACTATAATACAAACAGTGAAAAGAGAAAATAGAATACACAGAAGTAAGCAAGATAAGCAAAACAAGAAGGATTTAAATCAAAATTTCTTTAAAGCACATGAATATATTCCCATTTCTCATACTATATTAATGAAAACGGTTAGATAGTTAAAAACAAAAACCTAAATGCTGTTCTACACCCTGTTATTTTAAAACATTATACTAGAAAGGTGAAACAAAGATAACAATTTAAAATTTGGTTCCTTCAACGTAAGTTCATTTAAGAGAGAAAAGTGTAGAATCTCAACAAATGATGAGAAAGTCGATGATTGATTTATGGAAAATATGTGCACATGAATATGTAACTATGGATTTATTAGAATCAACTCTCCCAATTCTCAATAATGGAGAAGACTTCTCATTGATATTTCATGGAAAAATCATTTTGCAGCATAGACTGTCAAGTAATGGATACATGCAGAAACATAGGCAGTACAATACGTTTAACTATTATAAAAAACAACTCGCTTGTATAATTGTAGATTCTTACAGGAGGTCCTCCTTCACAAAACTCGACCACACCTCGACCAATTAAATTTCCCTGTAGGACAAGGGAAATTCAACAATGAAGCATAAAAAACAACAAAATTCCAAAAATAAGCATCTGTAAGATGAATTATGTAATAAGCTAGTAAAACATTCTTCGCAATGAATGAAAAAGGAAAGGAGAAGAAAGAGGGATGCACTGGCATGAACCACTTCAAAATCCTTTACCAGTCATCATTTTAACCACAAATGGACAGTTATACTTTATGAACTTTGTTGTCGCCATCTAAGAAGAACGATTTAAAACCTTTGTAAAGGACAACCTCTTTCACATAGAGCAATGATTAGGATCCATTGACACTCAAAGGAATGAAAATAAGGACGATTTACATCAATAGAAAAATAAATAAAATCCCAATTCTCATGTTTTACCTGGGAGAGGCCAACAATGTTGTATCCTCCTTTCAATTCTTTCATTTCCTTCACCTGTATATGACATTTAAAATAGTAAATAGACTAAATAAAGCACAATAAGAAAAGAAATGTTACC
Organism: Lathyrus aphaca; assembly: GCA_963966055.1. Lineage (NCBI taxonomy): Eukaryota > Viridiplantae > Streptophyta > Magnoliopsida > Fabales > Fabaceae > Lathyrus > Lathyrus aphaca. The sequence goes on along the minus strand of OZ014523.1, from coordinate 548,674,883 downwards.
GCAATAATGCTTGAATCTATCTTTCATCACCTTCTGGCAAACAATATCTGTCTGCAAACATAAAAAATAAAAAACCAAATTAGAAATAGTCAGTATCAGCATTAGGCAATACCATGAGCAGATCAAATCCTTCTGCCCTATTACCTGCTCTTGCAATGGTAAAAACCATGAATCCCATGATCCATTGCCTACTTCACTGAAAATATAGAGAAATTTCATTAGTCACAAAAACTAAAGATATGTTTGGATAGAGAAGACCGGTAGAATATGTGGTAATGAGAATAGATCACATGAAGACAGGTGAAACAACTACCTGATCTAGAAAGACTATGAAATAAGTTATTAAAAAAATCTCGAAATTAATTATCTGGATAGAACATTATGCCAAAAGTAAACGAGTCTAGTTAGTGGGATAAGTCTCGGTTGTTGTTGTTGTATATTTGGATAAGAGTGATTATTTTTCTTTTCTAAATTAAGAAAGCTATAAAATATTTCTAAAAAAGAATTAAGGATGATTGCAAATCTATATAATCATTTACTCTTATCAATTATCATGTTATTCATTCATTTTCTTAAAAAAAATTCAAATATAGAATTAGCCTTAAAAAATCCTCCATCCAAACATACCCTAAATTACAGTAGCCACAATCCAAGTACAAATTGATAACAAAAACCACGGAAAAATCACAAATCAGAGTTCAATATTAAAGAAAACACAACAAAATTAGTTGAAAAACTGTAAGTAAACGAAAGTTATGTAAAATCATACACGCAAAATCCCTGAACACCAGAGTAACTGATCAATTTCTCCGTGAATGATTTGACTCCATGACTAGAGCACTCATCAGAAATTCCTGCAACTCATCAAAAATCATTCTCATACATGCATAATTATGGTTATACTTAATAAAACAATGAAAAATGAAAAGAAAGTTACCGTGAAGAACAATGAATGGTATTGAGTGTGAAATGGGGAAAAGGAAGAAGAAGATGAAGAGAGAAGAGAGAGGAGGAAGACGCAGAAGCTTCATCATCCCAATAGACTTCTACTTGTTTGTTGCTGCCACGGAAGACAAACAAGGAAAAAGAGCTTGATTGGAGCTATATATACTATAGTAACAGAATGACTTATGCAAATAAGTTATAATTTTTAAGTTCAATTTGATCATTTTTATAATCGCTTTCTTATATGCTACAAACTAGTTTACCAATTAGTAGAAACAATTCCCATTTTGATGGATTCACTTAAATTGAGTAATTTTTAATTTTCAATGTTTTTTTTTATTTATTTCTTTAAATTTCTGAATTTAATATTATATACATCATTCTTAAATTATTATTTTATTCTATAATTAATGGAAGGGTAATAATGTGATTTTTTTTAATAGTTTAAAAAAAATACTGAAATAACGTAGTTTTGAGTGTATTTATGAAAATAATTTAGTTTAAGGGAAATTCACCAATCTGATTGGTAAAAACTTGAAAAGAAATTCGAAAAAAAAAGACACACATTCGCTATTTCAAATGGTTATGGGTTATATTTTATTTTTATACACTCATTCATCCATTCATTTGGCTAATAAATAAATTTTTTATATTTTTTATATTCATTCGCCAATCCATTTGGCTAATGAATTATTTTTTTACAATTATTTTTACATTTATTGCCAATCCATTTGATTAATGGGTTAAATTTATTTTTTTATATTCATTTCGTCAATCTGATGAATTTTTTTTTTACATTCATTCGCCAAATAGATTGGCGAATGAGTGTAAAAATAATTTTAAAGAAAAATTAATTTATTAATCAAATGGATTGACGAATGAATATATATATAAAAAAAAAATTAACTCATTAGCCATTTAAAATGGTATATAAGTGTCTTTTGTGAAAAAAAAATTCAAATTTTAGTCGATCGAATTAACGAATCTTTCTTAAACTAAGTCATTTTCGTAAATATATCCAAAATTATGTTACTTCAGTAATTTTTTTTATGAAATTAGATTATTAAAAAAAATTCTAATAATGTTAGTGGAATTTAATTTATTTTGAAAAAAAAAAGAGTTGATATAATTGATGGTGGTTTAGAATAAATGAGATCTGGACTTTTGGTAGATATGATTGATAAATGATGGGTTATGTTCGACACTTTTCATGTTTCAATTGGAGATAGAAAGATATAAATTTAATATGGTATTGATGAGTTGAATTTTCAAACTACTGCTACAGTTGATGTGGGGTCACAGTTTTTTTTGTAGCACAAAACTTTTAGGATAAATACTTGTGATCCAAGAAAATAAATGATACTAATAGGCTGTTTTATTCTATTTTAAAACCATAATATCATTTGTATCAAGAAAAAAGAAAAACCATAATATCATGATCAACACTGATAACCTCTCTCAAGGAAGATGATCTAGAAATTTAGTAAGGCAATTTGTCATGCGTAAATGAAATAATTTTTGCTACAATTGTTTTTCATCAATATGTATCGTATTAAAATATTAACAGTATCAATTTTTATAAATTTGATTTTAATATTAATTATTTATATAATGAAGTCTATGACATGCTAAAACTAATTGTATTAGACACAAAAATCGAAATAAATATGTGTATATCTTTTTATGAGATTATTATTATAAGTTGCATTAATAAATGATATTATTTAAAAATCTTCAAATACACTTAAAATCAAGACGATAAACAGACAATTTAAAATCGAAATAGTGAATGAACTATATATATGAAATTTATTGTGATAACACTTATATTTCTTTTAAAGGTACACCGTGTGAATATATATATATATATATATATATATATATATATATATATATATATATATATATATATATATATATATATATATATATATATATATATATATATATATATATATATATATATATATATATATATATATATATATATATAACTTTATTGCACTAACACTAAATGATATTATCAGGCTTAAATTTTTTTTTAAAATCTATTTAATTAAATAGGTCGGACTTAGGCATTTAAAAAAACCTTATAGACCAACCAATATTTTCATATATATTAAAAATATGCTAAATAGGTTATTCTATATATGCATATATATATTAGAAAAAATGATACATATGTTGACCTATATATGCATATATATTAGAACAATGGCTAAATATGTCGGCTTATATATGCATATATAGGTCAGCCTATAAAGTTTCTAAAGTAATATGGAATAATTGAGAACCTTAATGAGAAAAAGACTTGTAAATAGGCTTTCAGGTCAGATCAGGCTTTTCAAAAAGTCAGGTCAAGCCAAAAAAGAGAGTCTATAATAAACCATATGTCAGACTCGGGCCTTTTAAGTTTATCGTATGTCAGACTCAGACCTTATAAAACCTAACCTAGCCTATTCTATTTCCACCCCTAATTGTCATAATAAAATAGATAAATATTATTTAACTAAATGTGATATATAGAACTATATTTTTTTGACAAATATAAATACTGAAATAAAATCTTGAAATCAAATTCGAAAAAGTATTTCAAACAATCTTGATGTTTGATTTTAATTATATTATGAAGAAATCTTTTGATGTTAATGATCTCCTCAATATCATTGTCGGCTACAAAGCAAAGCATGTGTATTTATTTGGATATAAATATGTAGATGATTTTATTCTAAATTGAACGGTAAGTAATCCATTTTGTCTTCTGCGATCTTCCATCATATTTGGAAGAATATCATCATTGTCGATGATGGTTTTATGGTGCATAAATAATTAGAATATTTTACAAAACACAATTACACAACGAGATGATCATTAAATAACTTGCTTCGTTGGTCGTGACCTCCTAATGCAGGTGGGAGTATATCACACTATGCCAAATTTGTTTTTTGGCAACGCTACATAGGCAGCGTTTTTTTTTCCAAAAGTGATGCTATATGTTTTATATAAAACACGTTGGAAAAAAGCGTTGCTAAATACCTACTTTAGAAAGCGCTGCTAAAAACCATACATATGTGACACCTTAGAAAGCGCTTTTAAGAAAGCGCTACTAAAGGCACACTTTTGAAAATGTTTTTAGAAAGCGTTGCTAAAGGCCTTACGTAGGTCACACATTAGAAAATGATTTCTGAAAGCGCTGCTATAGGGAAATGAATAAAAAACGCTTTTATAGAAAAAGCGCTGCTAAAACTAATACATAAGAAAACGCTTTCAAAATGCGCTGCCTTATGTTATTATTTCATAAATATTAAAAAATTTATCATTATTAGAAAGCCCTAATCATTTGTTTTGAAACTCTCTGCTCTCACGACTCCATTGTTTGTCTCTCTTTGCTCGCTTCTCCCTCCGCCTTGTACTCCCTATGCTCGTCTCTCTGTCTGGTGTTCCATTGTTCGTCTTCTCCTACTGACATTCCACTGTTCATCTTCTCAGACGATATTCCACTGTTCCTCTTCTCCAACAATATTCCTCTGTGAAAAACCGGTAATGCTTATCTTTTTCTTTGGTTCTTGGCTCAACTTGTTTAGTTAGAAATGTATAGCTAGAAATGTATAGGTTTTACAAAAATTTGAGCTATGCAGAAACACAAATTTTGTGTGAGAGGGAAACATTGAGTTATGCAGAAACATGCCCTGTTAAAATTCTGACTTTTGAACTTGAATTATGAAGTAATAGAAAAAATGGGTTAGTTTTGTTTTGCCAAATTCAATTGGATTGATCTGTTAAGTTGTCATTTCTCGTTTTTTTGGAATGAAGGAGTTGTTAAGTGGTCATTGTACACAATATCTTGAAGGTTACTTTGATGTTTAGAAGTTTGAATATTGGAACAACTTGGTCACGAGTTTGAAATTACATTTATAGGATTTAGATAATAATTTGGTTCATAAAAAAGGTCTTGTATAGGAAAAGGTAAAACCAATATTATTTCTTCAAATCTAGTGATGTGGTTTGTGTAAACAATAGACAGAGTTTTTGTTAGAATACAATTGTTAAAATGAAAAAAAATTGGTAAAAATAGAGAACTGGTAGAATTGGTAAACATAGAGAATTAGTAAGAATGTTAAAATGGTAAGTATAGAATTGGTAGAATGATAAAATGTTAAAATGAAGAATTGGTAGAATATAATTGGTAGAATGATATAATTGTTAAAATAGAATTGGTAAGAATTTTTAGAATAGAATTGCTAAAATGATATAATTGGTAAAAATGGAGAATTGGTAGAATTGGTAAAAATGGAGAATTGGTTAGAATTTGTAAGAATGTTAAAATGATAGATTTGGTAAGAATGTTAAAATGATAGAATTGGTAGAATTGGTAAGAATGTTAAAATGATAGAATTGTTAGAATTGAATAAAATTGTTAGGATTGAATAAAATTGGTAATACGATTCTTAATCTTTGGTTATGTTAAAATGTTTACACCCTTAATCGAAGATTTATTGTTTTTGTGGGAGAACGGTGTGGAGGTTTATGATGGGTATAGGAAAGAAAGTTTCAACTTGAGGGCGAGGTTGTTTGGCACAATTAATGATTTTCCAACATACAAAAATCTATCAGGGTACAACATAAAAGGTCAATGTGTGTGTCCTATTTGTGAAGATAAAACAGATTTGACGCAATTGGAGTTTGGTCAGAAGAATGTCTTTCTCGATCATCGTATATTCTTAAATTATAATCACCACTACCATGGATGAAGAAAAGCCTTCAATGGAGACATATAACAAGGTAGATCTCCACCTATATTGACAGGTGATCAAATTTTTGAAAAGGTGAAAGATGTGAGTACTCAGTTTGGTAAGACTTTTACACATACACTTGTCAAGAGTGGGTAGAAGAATATGTCATTTTTTGAACTTCCATATCAGAAGTCATTGTATGTAAGACATTTTCTCGATGTTATGCATATTGAAAAAAAAATGTATTTGATAGTGTTATTGGTACGTTACTCAATATACAAGGAAAGTCTAAGGATGACCTTAAAGAAAGAAAAAACTTGATAGCGATGGCGATAAGAACTAAATTAGGATCCTTGAGGAAAGGAAAACGAACATATCTACCACTTGCTGCATATACTCTATCTAAAAAGGAGAAAAAAGTATTGTGTAAGTTTCTAAGTGAAGTTAAAGTTCCAGAAGGATACTCTTTAGATATTATAAGACTTATGTCTATGAAAGACCTCAAGTTAAAGAGTTTAAAGACGCATGATTGCCATGTTACAATGGAACATTTTCTACCAATAGGTATACATTCTATTCTGTCAGAAAAAGTAAGAAGCGAAATAACTATATTGTGTTTTTTCTTCAAGTCAATTTGCAGTAAGGTGATCGATCATGCGATCTTACTAACATTGCAAAAAGAAATAGTTATTAATTTGTGTAATCTTGAAATGTATTTTCCTCCCTCTTTTTTTGACGTAATGGTTCATCTAGTTGTTCATCTTGTGAAAGTGACACAATTGTGTGGACCAACTTATATGAGATGGATTTACTCTGCTGAACGTTATATGAAAATATTAAAAGGGTATGTGAAAAACCGAAGTTGACCAAAGGGTTGTATTGTCGAACGATACATTGTTGAATAAGAGATTGAGTTTTGTACTGAATATATGTCCAATGTTCAATCAATTGGACTCCCCAAATCTCATATTGTAGGGAAAAAATTAATTGGAAATAAAGTTGTGACAATATCAAGGGACGAACCGGGTCAAGTGTATTTGTATGTTCTGCACAACGATAATGAGGTTTAGTCGTATGTTGAAATGCACAAGGATGTTCTATGAGGTTTAAATCCAAATAGAAATGAGAAATGGATAGTATGAGAGCATAATCAACGTTTTATACCTTGGTTTAAGGATCATATTTATTCAAAGTATTATTCAGATCCTGCTTCATTAACATAAAGGTTGAGATGTTTAATATATGGCCAAGTTTGGTTGTCTTTTCTTATAGCGCATACGCAATTAATGGATACACATTTTATACCAAATAACAAGATGATAAAAGTATTATGCAAAATAGTGGTGTCACCTTGGTAGCTGAAGAAATGCACATTTCAAGTGTGAAAGACTTAAACCCCCAAAGTTGCAAATATGTCATATTTTGGGGTTATTTGGCCCATTTGGGTGTTTGATTATGAGAAGTTTCAGATTCCTATATTTAGTTGCAAGTGGGTTGAAAATAATAATGGCATACGAATGGATAAGTCAAGATTTTCGCAAGTGGATCTTAATAGGGTGGGGGTACAAAGATGAGCCTTTTATTCTAGCCTTTCAAACTAAGCAAGTGTAATATGTCATTGATCCGACAAGTACGAAATGGTCTATAATGCTTTTATATAACAAAGTAATTGATGAAAACATTAGAGATCAAGGTGATATTGAGATTGAATTGATTACTAGAAATGATCAAGGTGAAAATATTATAGCGAATGAATCATATATTAGAAATGATCATAATGAGTGTATTTGGATCAATCCAACCGTCGGCATATTCCAATCACCAGTGATAATTGGAGGAATCCATTGTTTAAAGTCGGTAAAGAAAAAATATGGATTGAGATACAGGTACGTACCATATATGGTTGATATTAGATTTTTGTTGACGATTATGTCTTTAAATTACTTATACTAACACACTATATGTGTATGTTTTTTCGTATAGATCTTTTAACATTGATGAAAGTCGAAAAAAGTATTGTCTTCAATTGGTCGGGAAAATACACTGAGGGTTTCTTAGAGATGGGCAGAAAAACTTTCTTGACACCGAACTTCCAACAAAGTATGCGGACTTGATTACACCTGAAGAACGAGATCCTTTTAAATCCAAACGAAGAACCGAAAAATTCCATGTAATGTTAATTTGTCATGTCTATTAATTGTATTATATACCTATTACATTAGTATGTTCTGATATGAATTAAACTTTTTTATCTAGGAAGTGAGTGACATAAATCTCCAAAGAGCATCAAAACTTGTGTATCCATACAAAAAAGGACGTTTGTGATATGCACGCTTATAGCAAAAAATGGTAATTATATATAAATTCTATTATCTTATTAATTGTCTCAATGTGTTATAATTAATGATCTTATTATTTGTCTCAATGTGTTGTTAGAAGAGAAGAAAAATGAAGAAACATCTCTTTCGAATCATGTTTTGTGGAAGGTTGCTCGTGTGGGCAAGGATGAAGATGTTACGGAAGATGTTCAACATGTTTTTGACGAATGTGTAAGTATAACATTATGTCTTTAAATAAATCAAAAGTTTATTAACATATAATTAATTTTAATCCCCGCTAATAATTATCGATATGTAAATGAATTTCAGGAGACTCTATCTCAATCTTTAACCACATGTGAGGACCAGGATTGCATGAGCATACTTAGTCAAATGCTAAATGTTCCTAAATATTCCGGTCGGGTGAGGGGTAAAGGATTTGGTGTGACTCCATCTTCCTTGTATAAGCATACAAAGGAAAAAAATCCTAGAAACCAAGAGGTGATGCAATCGTTGAAGGAATTAAAAGCGTAAGTTGGTGAATTGCAAAAGGATAAAATGAGATATATGACGGAAAAGCGCGGTTCAGAGTTGAAAGATACTAGTGACAAAGTTAGTATCAATTGTCAAAAGAAATTTTTCGAGGTAATTATATATGTTATTATGAAATTAAATTAGCACATTTATTTTAATTGACATATATACACATTAACAATAACATATTTATTATTGGTTTAGGCCATTTCATCTTGTCAGCTATATTTATCGTTACCGACTTATCGCATAGTTGGCAAGGGAAAAGTGAATAATACTTTGGGAGATTTACTTTACCATAATCTGCTCCCTGCTGGATATTTGAAAGTATTGGTTGATATTGCATTAGAGTTGGATGCGTTGCTACCAATTCTTGATGTTGTTTCAGAGACAACATTGTTGCGAGATACAATAGGATTGTTTGTTGCATGGCCGTCAGACTTCATTTTCATAGATGATGATATATGTTGAAAATCATTATGAATCTTTTAGTATTCAAATGTCAATTCTAAACCATTACGTACATTTTTTTTACATGGTAATGTTAGACTCCTATAAAACTCGCATTTAAAGATAAAAGGATATTACGGCACAACGAGTCTGTTGCATAACAAAAAGAGGTACATTAAAAGTGTTAATTCTATGATCTGAATTCAAAAAGCTTCATGATTTTCTATTTTACATAACTTATATGATTTTTAGGTTCCTGCTCAAAGAGTCACAATAAGTAAGCAAGAAAATTAGTAACGCATCCAACAAAAAAAGGATATTATTCCATGGACCGGGGAAAAAAAGCTCGAACACCTCAATTTAGGATGTGTCTTGAAACACTTCTGGGAACATCAGATTTGATGGAAAGTGGTATTCTTCAAATAGATATGGAAAAAGGTGTTTTTGGTTTTTCTTACTCCGAAACAATTGCAAGATGGATCATATTTTTTGGCATATTGAATTAGGCATCGGTGTTATGCATGCATACATCTGGTACTCCGATCAATCTATTATTTAATTAGTTGAATAATTTATTTACACATTTCAATGAAAATAGGCTAATGTTTATTATGTTTTTATTTAAGGTGCCTGTATGAAAAATTGACGGGCGAGAATCAATTGTCAAACATATTCTTTTTCGTGTCTTCCGTCTGTGTCAACGCACCGGTAATTGCTATTGATCCAGATTCAATAAGAGATCACTTACTCGAGAGATTTATGGCCAGCAGTACATAAAGTTTGTATCTTTTAACGTATAATACTGGATACGAGTTAGATTTTCATTCTAATTTGATTTTAATCTTTGTATCTTTTGCGTATAAAATTTACATCTAAACTTTTTTTATATTTTACAGTGGACACTGGTTGTTGGTTGTTATTAATACTACAAGAGAAGTGGTGTATTATCTGAATTCATTAGATGGTGATTGGACAACATATTCGGATATGAAGGCTACGATTGATACGTAAGTGAGATTGTTCTAAATATTCTTGTGTATTTGTATATTTAATTATTTCTGCGAGATTGTTCTAAATATACGTTTTTATTTTTTTAGAGCAATATTAATATACCGAGCACAAAGAGACGTTCGAGTATCACGGTCTAGAGCAATCAACGTTACATGGATCAGAATGCGGGTATATTAATTTTCACAATTTTTCTTATAATAGTGTTGCTACTTGATAAAACAAGATAACTATATATTCTTATTTATTTTTCTATGTGTAGTGTGCTCTTCAGCGTAATGGTATAGACTGCGGTTATTACGTTTTGAGGTTTATGAGAGAAATCCTTCATTTGGATCGATTAGAGATTCTCATCACGGTATGGATTTTTAACTTAGGATTTATTTTAATATTTATCGGATATTTCATATAATTTATTACTTTAAACTAAATCATGCATATTATGTTTTGTTATGTAGTACTTTGATGAATACATGTGTGCTCATTACACGAAAGGTAAATTGGAAGAAATTAATGAGGAATTATGTGAATACCTTATTGAGAAAAGAATCATATAAGGTATGGAAGTTGGTGTGTAGTTATGGAGTGTAATTGTATAGTTTTGGAAGTTGTTTTATATTAGGAGATCTTTAGAAGTTAAAGGATTAGAATGATTTAATTATGTGAGTAGTTTATGTGAATGTTTTATGTGAATTGAATTACAATTGTATCTTTATGTGAATTGTATGGAAATGGTTTTTGTGAATTGAACTATATAATCTGATTTCTGGTATAAAATTATATAATGTGAATTGAATTATATAATGTGGTGTATGTAAATGGTTAATGGAAATGTATTGAATTATACATTTTTATGGAAATGGGTTGAATTATACATGTTTCTGCATAAAAAATGGTTAAAATATGATTTTTTTTTTTAAATTTCATTAAATAATTACTTGAAGAAAAGAAAGCGTTTTTTAGAAAAAATGTTGGCTATAGTACACAAAAGAAAGCGCTTTCCATTAAAAGCGATGCCTTAAAGTGAAAATGTTGCCTATAGTACACAAAAGAAAGCGCTTTCCATTAAAAGCGATGCCTTAAAGTGAAAATAAGAAATACATTAGACAACGGTTTCAAAAGCGCTATCTAAAGGGGACAGTAGAAAGTGTTTTTCCTTGAAAAAGCGTTGCCTAAAGATGTCAATAGAAAGCATAAAAGACTAGGAAAAGCGCTGCTAAATGTCCACTTTAGAAAGCGTTTTCCATTAAAAGCGATGCCTTAAAGTGAAAATAAGAAATACATTAGACAACGGTTTCAAAAGCGCTATCTAAAGGGGACAGTAGAAAGTGTTTTTCCTTGAAAAAGCGTTGCCTAAAGATGTCAATAGAGAGCAAAAAGACTAGGAAAAGCGCTGCTAAATGTCCACTTTAGAAAGCGTTTTTTCAGGTAAAAGTGCTGCTAAATGTCTACTTTAGAAAGCGCTTTTAAAGGTAAAGGGTTGCCTTAAGTATACATAAGGCAACACTTTTTCATTAAAAAAAAAGTTGTCTTTACCTACGGCAGCGCCACCTTAGACAGTGCTTTAAAGCGCTGTTAAAGGCAAAAAAAAAATGATGTCTTTTCCCTTCTTTGGCATAGTGTCATTACAACTTATGAAGGTTTAATATTACATAAAAATTATATTAATATCCAAGGCTAGTTATTGTAATATCCCGACACCTAAACCATCGATTTAAAATCCAAAATTTTCATAAATTAAAGGGATTTTGAGGAAGAAGGGTAATATAATCATTTTAACATAAGGGATACATTGGTCAACTCTAAGTATTTCTCATGTTAACTTAAATCAAGTTAGGGTGAAATTTAGTTTAAGGAAGTGATTACGTCACTAAGTAATGAATGAAGACCAAAGAAGGCTAAGTAGAGATAATTGATGAACCAGGGCAATTTTTCATTTCACTCGTTAAATGAGGGGCATAAAAGTCTTTATGCTTCCAAATAAATACACATGTATTGTCATTGTGTTTGTTGTACAAGGTTGTAATGTTTTGTTGTTGAATTAATGAAGTTTTTATGTTTGTTATATAAGTTTAGCATGTCTTTAAATATTTTAGTGTTATATAATTACAACACATTATGCATAATGTGCATAGCAAGAACATAAACAATCACTTTGGATTGAAAACAATTTAATTGTAAATTGACATTAGATTGGATTGAAGACATAACAGAATACAACATGTTTTTTATTAGCATTACAACCAAACTTAGAAGTTACTAAAGTAAGCATTACAAAAGAAGTTACAAAATGGCACATTATGGGCTTAACATAAGATGGAAGATAATAGAACACTGTGTAACAGTGTTTGTAGCAGTTTGTGTAGCCATATATGGCCATCAACATTACAAGACATGTTGTGATTAGCAATTTCTCCGAGTAAACCCTTCGTCCAACTGTGGAATCTTCCTCCAAAGCCTAAAAAATCCTTCATAACCTCAATCTTTAACAAAGCTAACAGCTTAAAAAAAACTCCACTTATCATAGTCTTGCCCTTGTACATTGGTTTCACTCTCTCCCCTCTAAAATGTGTGCTTGTCTTGCACAAAGTTTCCCCCGTGGTGAAATATGACACAAAAAACCTCATTATGCATATACACAGATACCTAGAAATTAATATTCGCATAGAAGAAAGAAACATGTGGGGCCTCATAAGAATTACATAAAGTGTGCATTGGGACCACATAAAAGTCATAAATAAGCAATTTCGTAACTAAGCATAAAAATCGTACCTTTTTAAGCCAACAAAAGCTTTTCCTAGAAGCAATTCATGTTGAAACCGTGGCGAAGAACACTAACTATTGAGACTTTTCAAACGGAAACAAAGAACCCTAACAATTAGGGTTTGAAATGAGCACGAAGAAATTGATCAATTCTCTAAGAGTGTGTTTGGATGAGGTAATTGAGAATTTTTAAGGAATTCAAAATTCTATGCAATGATTCAATTAGAATTCATTCAATTGTAAATTATTTTATTTGGGTAGACTATTAAAATGATTCATTGTAAAAAAAATTGGACAATTTTCATAATTTTTAAAAAATTTGGGTCAAATCTGAAATATGAAAAATATGGACCAATTTGCAAATTTTGAAAATTTGAAGGACCAATTTGTAAAATTTGAAAATTATTTTAGACTTATTTGCAATATTTTTGAAATTTTTGGGGGTGAATTTGAAATTTTCGTAAAATATGAGGATCATCTTGCAAATTTTGAAAAATTAATAATAAACAATTTAACATTCATATTATATAGAATCATGAAGCAATTTGAAATTCTCTACTTTTTTGTGTCATTTTAAATTCCTTAAATTTAACATGAATAAAATACTCCACAAATTTACATTATTTTAACAATTCTATGTATTTTTATCCAAACAATAGATTTTGGTCAAGTCATTTCAAATTCCCACAAAAAATTATTTTCTTTCGTTAAAATGTTTCATCCAAACTCACCCTAAAGTTTTTATTTTTCACTAAAGGGTATTTGCGTTCGTCCATAGATGATTAAACACATGTGGCTTTTCATTTAAATTAAAAATAATAAAAAAATATTGTCACATCGTTTTTGATGATATGGTCTGATAAAGGTTTAAAGAAAAATATTCTACAAATGTTAGGGAAATCCATACAAGTTTTTTTTACGTGGGGTTCACAAGGAGCATATATGACAGGGGAAAATGACTATTAACTCTTTTGCAATTTGTCATTTTTATAGTATTATGGATTCTGGATTGATTATAATATATGATATTTTAATTTTATTAAATCAGTATATGATTTAATTTATAATAAATTTTCAATTCCTAGTGGGAACAATACTTAGCAAAATTTATGATCTCTCATGCCAAACTTTGAATTACTAAGATCCATTTTTCTTGGTAATTAGAGCCATTTTTCTTGGGAATTAGAGGGTGACAAAAAATTATAACAGTTTTTTTTTATAGTATATTTATTATACATGAGCTATTACACCGGTGTATTTCTTTAAAAATGTGAAACTTTACCGTCTAAAGATGATTATGGGTGTATACATCCCTAACTTTTACAAGATTCATCTTCATGCTCATTTTAGTAAAATGAGAATGTATGAATTTGTGTGTGAATTAATAAAGGACAAATTTAAATTTACATAGAATAACTCCTAATCCAATAAAATAAATTGTAATCCACGTATTCATCATTAATTAATTAATTAATTATGTGAAGCCTTTGAAGCTCCAAACACACTAAATTCTACCCTAAAAAACCTAACATTTATCAACTTTTTTTCTCACAAGAAAATTCATCACAAAATCCACCAATCTCTTTTAACATTTGATTGATAGCCTCAGTTTTACCATTGTTATTTCTTAATGTAAGATTCACTTTTTTTTCATAATTTATGTTTCATCTTTTTCAATAATAAATATTCTTAATATTATTTAATTTTCTTGAAGATTCCAACCTATGTTGTGAGAAATATGAAATTAGGACATTAAATTTCTTCTAGAAAGTCACCTCATGCAATTGACCTTTCTTTCTCGAGTAAGAATTGAAATATAACATGTGTTAAGAGACATATTAATGCGAAGATATGCAAGTTTGTTGTGACTGTGTGAATAATAAATTGACCTATTAAAAGGGTTGCTACACATCATATCCTACAACATATTGTACAAAAATTGAAAAAACACCAAATTTGATAATGGTGAAACTTGCATCTGAAAACTATGTTCTAGAAATCTCCCAACAACTGTTGTTTCTTATGTAAATTCCTCAAGGACAGATGAACCTTGATGATGCCTACAACTGTTGCCATCACAACAAAACAGATGCTAAGGCCAAAAACTGCAAACATGTTGAAATATTGTTAACAATAACACTAGTTCTTACAATTTTCTTAAAGGTAGTTAGTTATTAAAGAAAGAAAGAAGGAGTTAAATTTACCAGTATTGCGTGTTGTGTAAGAATCTCTATTCTTGTTTCCTTGTATGATTTCTTCAGATTCACGCAACTTCCATGTTAATCTAAGACCAAGACTGTTATCTGAAATATAAGGGCTATATTTGAAAGGAATAGCAACGGTTTTGACTCTTTTACATGAACTAGGAAGAGAAACTTGAGGGTCAACTGTGTAAACATGAGAATTTGAATCGCTTAGACATGGAACCTCGATGAAATTTGTGTGCAGAAGTGTGGTGGAGCAATTGAGGTATGTATAGTTTTGAAGAACGTAGTAGTATTGAAACGGAGTGAGGGTGAGGTTGAGGTTGAGAAAGACTCTAGGGACACAGTTTTTTGGATCAAGAAGATCAATCTTTCTGCTGTCATAGGAGATGGACTTGACTGTTAGATCGCCGTAGGATGGAAAATGGATGGTGGTGATGTTGTCTTTGCGGAAAAGGTCAAAACCAGAAAGGGTGGTGAAGGGATAGTGAGTGTCAGAAGCGGCAATATCATTGCAGGTAACAGAGGTTTGGAAGATGAAAACCAAGAAGATGGTGAGAAAGAATAGTGAATTCATTGTGTTATGCAAAGAATGAATAACAAGTGAAAGAAATTTCAGATATAAGTAGATAGCATAAAGAAAGACTTTTCAGTTTCTTGCAGTGTTCACTAAGCTTATAGGGTCAAGAAGACTTTGGGTGGTTTGGTGGCAAGATAAACAATTCTTTAAAGGAACAGCAAAAAATAAAAACTTGTTACTTAATTATAAGTTATGCCAAGTGACTTAAATTTTGAGGTAGTGAACTTGCTACCATGTCTTATTTCTTTCACTGTCATAATTAAATATTTCTGGCTTATATAATATGCTTGACTTTATCTAGTCCTCCTTGGCAACTTCTTCACATTTTCAGAGTTGATTTTTGGACGAAATTTTGTCATATTGTGAAAGACTAGTGTTCCGAGCTGATCATGAGCCCAAAGATACAGAAGACCCAAAAGCAACAAACCAATAAGGTGCAACCCCCTTTTCCCCTGCAAAGAGACAATCTCCCTCACAAATGCTTTTTGAACCGTCTAGATTGATCTGACAGCTGACCGCATAGCACACCTCATCACACGCATTTAGTTACTAACCAATTCTCCTATTAAAGAGTGTGCTATTGTCAAATACTCACTTATTGACGTGTGCGTTGGAATATTAACCTTGTCGGTCAGTCACTTCTCCACAATATCGGAAATAGTAAACCATTGCAATAGATCAAGAATTTATTCTCTCAGATCAAATCTAATTCTATAGCAGAACAAATAGTAACAGTAATAAGAAATTAAAAAATATATAAAACTTAAAAGAAATGAGAATGGAAAGGAAATTATGGACAAGGATGTTCCATATCTTCTATCAAGAGTTTATCTTTACAAAAGTTGCCAGAACAAAAGCAAACTAGAGCATCAACCTTTGCGTGAGACTTCAACTTGATACTAAAGACCAAAGAGCAAATGGAAGATTTACATGAATTTTGTCACTTTATGTGACTTCAACATTGTTGGCACTTGGTAGCAATAGTTAATAAGATTTATAACAGTATATCTGAACAATTTTGCTTGTACTTTTACACATACAGGAGGGCATATACATATACATATTATACAACAGATTGTCCTCTTTGTTCTATGAGCTACAGAGCATGCATTTTGAGTCTTAAATAAATAATCTAGTTGTGAAACTTGTTACACTCAAATTTAAGATCATAGATATGGTAGAAGCAAAGAGAACAGTGAAAGAACACGAAACAGAATATTAGCCAGTAAAACTCATAGGTGATCTCGCGCCAGCCTGACTGGTTTTTCCTTTAAGAATGCAACATCGCCATTTGGTGTATTTAGCAGGCGGTGATTTGGCTCCTCCTCGTCATCACTCTCAATGGACAGAGAAAGGTCATCAGAATCTGATTTATCATCATCTGCAAAAGATATAAACTTAGGTCCTTTCTCTCATTGTTTTGTTGATATCTAAATTGATAGAAATAGAGGCATGTTTTAATTATTCTAAGATCCAACAAATACTACATCAAACCAATTTACATTTTACAGAACACGTCCAAGAATTATGCAGGAGATCTTTGAGACATTGCAACAATTCAAAACAAGATAGTTCAACAATTAACCAACAACCAACGATCTTTGAAATTGATATGTGCCCACCGGAAAGAAAGAGATAGCGCACACAAGAATTTATATATGTGATTCGACTTCTTTTGCCTACATCCACTGAAAAGCTCTAACAAATGTGCAATATATCAAATAAGTTCTATAGAAACTTGAAAACTCATCATGTTATGCATCACCCTACAAGTTTGAGTATAGCATATTATAAAGAATGATAAATATCCACTCACAAGACACACTTTCACAGTAGGTTATTACCAACACTTGCTCAATTGGGTTTGGGATGCTTCTACTATTCACCATACCTCTTTATAAGGCGGTGGAGTGTGGCTTTGTACAATAATGAGTAAATGAACAATTCATTACTTCTAGGCAGGGGCGTGGGCGGGTTTAAGCATTGCCCAGCCCCGCCCCTGTCTGTGCCCCCAAACCCACTCGAGGCTAACAATTAACCACCCACCACTGCCCCCAACGAAAAACGGGCTTTTCTGCTCCGCCCTCACCCGCAGAAACTTTTTTTTTTTTAAATGAATGGGTTTTTTCTATAGCAACAAAACCCAATAATTAAACTAAATACTCTCGTTTTAAAAATAATCATAATATTTGGCCATTTTCATCTAGTTTGCATTTTTTTAAAATGAATAATAAATTTAACAAATTTGATATTTTAAGATTAAAAAGGGTAAATGAATAATAAAGTTATTAAAAATAAGGGCAATAAATTAAATTTAATAGAGTGGGGTGGGTACTAGCATCCCCTGCCCCTAATTAAAAACCGAGTTTTCCGCACACCCGCCCCCACCCCCAATTAAACCGTTTTTTCCCTGTTAGATTCGGGGTGGGGGCGAGCGGATCCAATCGAGTTCGGATTTTCCACGCCTAATTATTTCTCACATTTTTAAAATCTTAGTGAAAATCTCCATCATCTTCTTTCAATGAATGAGAGCTTCTCAATAAAGAAAAAGATAAGTCCAAGAACATAGCAATTTACTATGCTTGGAAATTTGAAATTATTTACCCATTAGAGATAAAACTGTTTGCATCTGAGTAAACTTTTTATTATTAACTATTTTCGTCAGTATGTATGGTATTTTTGTTTAGAAAAAACATAACAGGTTGACCATATTCTATGAAGCCATTCGTATTAGATATTGGTTTTCTTGGATAGCCAATGAAAATAATCCAAAACAAAACATGCGAATTTGTGAACAAATTAGCAGATATTTTGCGAGTCTATATCTTACCGGGAAATGAAAGACGTTCAGGGACATGTCCAACTGCAGAAACTTGGATGTTTTCTGGTAGTAGACAATTGCAAAAAGAACCTAAGAAGTCACCACACATGATCAGATGATAACAAAACTAGTATGTGCAATCACCGGATTCACAAAATGAAGCTCAACAACTGTAAGCATGTTTGCATTACTGGTTACATCAAACTCGTGTATAACCAGAAAATATATTTGATGCTAGTAGGACCACATCTAATGAAACCAAAAACTAGAGAAAAGTCCTACTAAATGACACAATCATTAAAAATATCAAATTATGACTTATGCAACAAGAAAGCGAGCAGAGTGATTCTCACCTACACGAGCAAGTCGATTAACCCATCCAGGAATAGGATTTCCAGTTAGTTGTTGGCAAACTTCATCTGTAAAATGGTTGCAATTTTTGGCAATCAGATGGTAAGTGTCTCCATGATATTTTGCAGAGAGACGCTCCATAAAAGAACGGAATTCTGCAAGAGACATATCAGTGCTTCCTAACAATACCGATCGTCTGAAGATGAAGCCAGGGCAATTTTTAGGTTCCACCTCAAACACACCACTTGAAGGGTATTCGTGTGCTCCAAAGCCGTATTCCATACCATGCACTGTCAATAAAAAGTAATAATTAAGCAATAAGTTACTGTAAGATGTTATTAGTAAAATAGCATAAAATACATGCCAGCTCCTTGTCAAGAACTTGTTCAAAGGAAATAGTTCTGTCCAGTATTTATTCATTATATTCAAAATAAAACCTGTAACATGTAGGGGTGTCCACAAGATTGGTTTTCCATAATTGATTCAGAACTGAGCTGTACCATTTTTAAAAGCCCATACCATATATGAAAAAAACCAAATTGGATCCAATTAAGCCCAAAGCAATAAACCGGGTAGCAATTTGGTGAACTGGTTTACAAACCATTTTCTATCTCCTTCATTGAACCAACAACACAAATGTTTCCTTTATCATTATTTTGGTGAATGGGCTTAGAAACCAGTTTCTCTCTGATACAGTCATCATGCCTTTCTCAATCGTTTTGTAATGATTGCAACAATTATCTTCAACTCTCTGTAATTGATTTTGTGCTTTTCAATCATTTTTTGTGAATCAATTTCAATAAGTGTTTCTCAATCATTTTTGTGAATCGGTTGCACGAAACGTTGTTTCGGTGCCTCTGTAACTACTCTACTTAAATAGTTTGTATGAATCAAATGAATATTCCAAGAGATCCGAGTGGTTTAGCATCACAAAACCAGCGACAATCAATGACGGCACTCAAAGAAAATGTTTTAGGAGTGGTGTCCTCAGAACCGACAATATTGAATAGGGCTATGCATGGTAATCGATCCATAGAAACAAACCCATATTTTGGGTTAAGGTTTAGAAACCAAACTAAACCAATGTTTTAAAAACCAATTCATACTTGTGAAATGGATTCAAACCAGTTTGGATCCGGTTCAAAACTGTTTTTTACTTAAACCCATTTTCAATCAGACTTGAATACCTCAAACAGGTTCTGTGAACACCGAGCCGCAGCCATATTTTCTGTGAGCGTCGTCGATTTCCATCGATTCCGAGAACAACACCACTGAACAACATAGTTCCTTCAACCACTATACTATAACAGCTACACATTTAAGAAACCAGCAACAACTAAATACATGCGTGAAGCCTTTTAGCAGGCAAACATGACTGAAAATGGAACATACACCCATACGCAGTAAAATGCATATATTTCATTGTCCAGATATCTATTATCTATCAGTAACCATGTGAATCATGAATTCGGCATTGAAGGACCTTATGAACATTAATAATCCCATAAATAGACAAAAGACATGACACATTTACTAAACTAACTTTGTTAGGTATTGAGGTGTTTTCCCCACAATCATAAATCAATTAATGTTTAGATACTCTTAGAATTGTGGGCTGACGTAACTCAACCTTACAAAATCGGTTTGTAAGTTGAGGATTGCCCCCACTTACAAACATATTTTCAAGCCATATATTGTCAGAGACTCTTAACAGATAATTTATATAAAAGTTAGTCGAACAATAAATTTCAATGTAAAAATCAAGTTTAGACTCAAAAACTACAAACCCTAGCTTCAAGATAGAATCAATTCTGAAGTCAAAATCAATTCTACTCGAGAGAAACCAAACATGTCAAACTCAATTTTACACCAAATCAATTCAAGTTACTCCAAAAGATTTTATTTAAACTCAAATTACTTTAAACCGGAATCGATTTCACAGAATCAAGTTTATCAACATAAAGAAAAAAACATAGTCATGAGAACCAAACACACACATTTAACCTTCAAACTAGTTAATGTTGTCGATATCATACCATATCATAACCAGAGACAAGAAAATAGAAAAGAAACAAGTTGAAAATAAGCAGAAACAAACCTTCAATACCGGAGTGAAAGATTCCAAGGCCAAATAGGTAAAGATAGTTATTGACTGGAGTAAGATCATATACATTGAGATACACCATAGCACGAGATTTACTCCCACTGTTCCGGTCCCTTTCCGAGCTAGTACTCAGTTGAAACCACCGCATTATGGTGGAAAATTTCTGTCCAATTATGAATCACAGCCTCATCATCTTCACTCCCAATGCAGAAATCTGCAAAATTTTCAACGTGAATAAGGAATTTGGAATCGAAAAGTGAGGTGGATCTGAGAAAAAAGACCTAGAAAGGGAAAATGAACCTAAGAGAGAGAGAGAGAGAGAGAGAGAATTAAATTAGAATTGAAATCACAGTGAGTTTGGATTTGGATTGGGATTTGAGTTGTGTTCTTTCGCCGTCATCAAGATTTACCAGCAAAGGCATATGTAACAATTTTTGTTTGGTTCTAAAATGTCACTAAGATTTATTACAATTACAATGTTCTTTTTGGTTAAGGTTTAAGATAATAAGACAATTGACTTCTCTATTGTTTTCTTACACTAATAGCACACTATTAGTGTACCACAATTAAACTCTATTAAGTTTTCCTCAAATTTTAACTCACCAAAAACCAATATTGATAGTTTGGATTTAATAGTTACGTGTATTTCTAATGTAGGGATAAAATAAAATTAAAATAAAAATAAAAGTGAATGTATGGTTTTAAAATGCGGTCACAGCATTGTGGGTACTGTGATTGTTGTAATATATATATATATATATCTCTCTCTCTCTCTCTCTCTCTCTCTATATATATATATATATATATATATATATATATATATATATATATATATATATATATATATTACAACAACCAAAGTACCCACAATGCAGACTAATGCGGGCAAATGCGGTGTTACGATGCGGCCGTTGCGGCGTTATAATACATCTTTTAGTGTGATTTGCAATCACACTGTAATTGTGGTCTAATGCAGATGCAGGTACTACCGCAACCGCAATATTACGATCGCATCAGGTGATGCGGTCCGCAATTTAAAATCATGGATGAATGTATCTACACAAACTTTTTGATGTCAAAGTTATGTAGGATGTTAGTAGATAGTGAACAAGTAAGTTGGAGTTTGAATTATCATCATACTTAGGTGTTGAATCCATTGATTGTAAATATTTGATGATCGTTTTAATTTGTTCTTACACTTACATAGTATATATTGATATCATATCAAAATAAGTGTGACATTTTAATATAATTATGAGATATGTAGTAGTATGTATTTGATTTGAATAAGTTTTATAATGTTTGAAACAATTTAAGTGTTAGGGTTTTCATAGTTGTTATCTAATGACATGTTTATTTTTCGGCATGATATTAGGACTTGTTCTCGTATTAACTCATTCTTTGGGATGTGTCATATCGGATCGCCTTTAAGTTGACTTAAGTAATTACACATGTATGTTTGTTTCAATGTAGGTTTTTTTGGTACCTATATCATTAAACATGAATCTAAAACTTTAAAGTTCTGGAAAAACTAGTAAAGAAAATTGCATTGTGCATGGCATATTGATAATTACATATGACCTTAGACTTGAATCTAAAAAATGAAGTGGAAGTCGAAGAGTTTCCATGAGTTGCTCAATCATTGTTTGCATGTTCTCGAAATTTTTGCTATCACATAGGACTTTGTTACTTCATGTACATGATGCGATGACGATACAATTACTTTTTCACATTGCATCAAAATTATTTAATCTATTAATTATACATTGAGTAATTGAATTATAATGTTTGTTGTCTATGTATTATCAAACACCGGTTTTTTGTTTTATTTTTCAAACTTATACTTCTTTTCCACTTTCTCATTTCTACTTTTTTTTTACATTTGTCTTCTGCACTTACACTTATAATCAAATTATTGTTTCTTCTTCTAGATTTAGATTTTTTTTCCTCCAAATTGTCCTCTATTTTGATAGTTCTTCTTTTTTCCAAATTGAATTTATCTCTTTTCGTATCTTTCGTTATTTTATGTTCGGTAAAAAAAAGGTTGGTTCATACCATTATGCAATAGGTGTAGTTTTGCGAAAAAAGAATGAAATTGTCCATGTTATACATTAAGCAATAATTTTTTTTAATGATGCTCAAATTAATTATGCAACCACTAAGAAATAATTGTTTGTAATAGTTTATCATTGAAATTTTTTAGATATTACTTGGTTGGTTCCTAGATCATTATGTATAATGTACATGCAACTATCAAGTATTTGATGATCGTGTTAGATTCCAAGCCTAGACTGATCAGGTAGATTATTTTGCTACAAGAATTCAACTAGGAAATAAAATATATGAAAGGAACAAAAACTTGGATAGTTGATCACTTATTCAAACGAGTGAATGATGAGATGACCATAAAATAGTTGAGGTCCTAGAGGAATTTCCTAATGAGAAATTGTTGATGGTGCAAGAGAGGTCATGGCTTACTGACATGGTTAACTATGAAGTAGTTGGGTATAATCCATAATGATTTCAATTGGCATTAGAAAAAATAATTCTATAACATATCGATCAATATGTGTGGGATGATCCTTATATTTAAAATTGGTGCAAATAATCTCTGAGAAGACATGTCACCAAAGAGAAGGCCATAAATATATTTTGGCACTACAATAATTCCCCACATAGATTCCACTATGATTTAAAAATGATGAATGTGAATACCCTTATGTGAATAAGGTATCTCTCTAATTGGCTTGGTTTTAATGAAAACAAATGTATCTTAAAGAAGAAAACGATAAAGATGTCATGAAGAATGATTAAGTGAAAAGAAATGGAAGAATTGCATGATATCATAATTCATTCTATGTATCACTTTGAAAGCTCAAAAATATCCTTTAAACTTCATCTAAAAAGTTCTTAAAGATCATGCATGAAAACTCTTGAAGCAATGCTTCCAAAAGTTGTATATTTCAAAGAAACATTAGTGGTAATTAATTACAACATAGTGGTAATCGATTAGCAGTTTAATTTTTTTGAAAATTTTAACATTGAGAAGTGTTAATCGATTACACCCCCGTGGTTATCAATTACCACATAGGAAAATGCACTTTCTCACAAAACAACATCATTATAATGCATGACAATGCTTCATGAAACCCTTTCAAACTTGTGCATCCATTCAAAGACGCCCAAGGGGCGTTGTTGTTTCAATGCTTACAATAGTCCCCCACATGGGTAAAGAAATACAACAAAGGTCATTAAGGGACAAGAAACACCACTGAAAGCTCAAATAGTTAATCAATCTCCTGAGTTGCCTACTTTGTAATGGAATCATTTGGATGGGGAGATTTAGATCCTCCTCCTTCCATTACCACGACACAGCCTAGAGTGCCCTTGGCGGGTGAAAACCCATTGGGCTCCAAGGGGGAAACCACCTTATCATGTAGGTTTTTCATAAATAAATGGTCAACTGAAAGTTAACCTTCCATGGTTGACTAATATCAACCTTGAAACATGTCTTCCAAATCCATTAGCCATGATGTAATCAACATAACCAAAAACATATATCAAAGATTAGGGTTCCATAATACTTGTCCAAGAGATGAGCCTCCCACATCAAGTGTAACATCAAGATTCCATAGATTGGATCCACAAAGAAACCCTAGCCCATTAAGCTTGATAAGTTACTTGTCACAACTCAATGTTAGGCATAAATAACAAGAAACTTTGAATCAATGGTGTGTATTTGAGGATGCCATTGTAAATGAATGACCTAAATGATTATGAACATGCAGATGAAACGTAGACCAAAAGCCAGATGGAAACTGGAAAGAAGTGTGACAAATTTTGTGGTATGACAACACCTTATGCCCAACTTTAAGATTTATTCTAGGTCTTTGAAGTGGTTTTCTGGGGTTTTTACGACCATGTCATCAATGTATACTTAAAAGGTACACCTTATTTGGTTGGGGAACACGACATCCATCAACATATGATAAGTAACACTTTTGTTATTTAGTCCAAAAGCCATGGCGTTGTAATAGTAATTGCAATTATTTAACATGAAATTCATCTTGGACACGTCAAGACGGTCCATGTATATCCAATTGTATCCATAATAGGCATCCATGAAGTTCATAATCTTATAATAGGTGAAATCTACACACATTTGCCTTTTTCAGATTGAATTTCAAACACAAAGCACATTTTATAACCAGGTCATATATTTGATTTTTGTTATGAAACATGTTTCCTTCAATTTCACCACTTATTCATTAACGAAAACATGTTTCTTCTCACAAACCTTGTGCTTTATTTGTGTCACTAGCTTCATTATGGAATTAATCGTGAGGTAGTGACATGCCACCATGGTGTCAATCCCTGGCATATTAGAGGGATTCTAGTTAAATATTCCGATGTTATTCTTAAGTAGGGTGACCACATCCTCGTTCCACACTTTTCTCATAGAGGTGCCCAATTTGGTTGTATGAAACACATGGGGTCCAATTTGGACCTCATTCAAGTCTTTTATGGGAATGCGCCTCTTCTTCCCAAAATTTATTTTGGGGCCCAAATCTACAAATTTATCCCATGGATATTTGATTGTGGTGTATCGACAACTACCATAGTCATCCTTCTGACCCTTAAGATGTTTTGGCAGTTACTGGACTCAGACGAATATCTAGGTTCAAGAAAGACAATGAGCCAGAGAGAAAATAGCATAATAGGCTAGTCCTTTACACTTTGAATACTATAGCAGTAAGATTCATTGGGGGAGAATCTATCTCCTTCCGTATGAGATATTTCCACCAAGTCATGGTGGTAGAAGATTTTTCCACTAGTCCTAATGTAGAGTAAAATGATGATTCATATCCTGAGATAATTTGCTCCCATAAAGACGCCACAAAAATCCTTCCCCATAAGAATGACCCTATGATCATAAAAGTGAAATGTGATGATTGAGGGATCAAGCGATTATTGAAAATCCAGGAAGTTGAGTTGGCATTCTGTATTAGGACGCCTTTGATAGACTAAATTTAGATCTTCACGAGATTTATCATTTTATAGGTTCTTCTATGAACATAATATCTATCCATTTGAGCCTCACTAGAGTGAAAGAGTTTCAACAACTTATAGGATATTTGACCTCCCTGTATAGGTTTCTCTCCTATGTAGGCGATAAAGCTTTTCAACTTTTTCCACCTTGAAGAAGAAATAGAGGTTTGAATGGACGAATAACAATGAAGAGATATTTGCAGAGTTAAAAAAATGTTTTCAACCTTGTTGGTATTAACACGCGTAGAAATGGGTATGTCATTATACTTGTATTTGTCAGTGATAGACAAGGCAATAAGTTTTCTACTAGTCCAAGAAAAATTTAAGACTAGGCTTCTAATATACTCCAATTTGGAGAGATGAGGTATCAAAAGATAGAGAAATTAACATTAGCACTCATGATAATGACAAGAAAATTGAGGCCCTACTTGGAGGGGCACCACGTGGTGGTAAAGACGAATCATCAAATCTTCCAGATTTTGAATAAGCCTTATTTGACTACCAAAATGGTGTTTTCGTCAGTAGAGCTATCAGAATATGACATTAATTTTATACCAAAAGGCGACATTAAATCTCAAGTACTGGTGGATTTCTTAGTAAAATCCAGCTTTCTAGTGGCCGAAGAGTCTCTAAACGTCTGGACATTTTCAATGGAAGGCGCCTCAAACCTTAAGGAAAAGGGTGTTAGGGCAGTACTGGAAGGCCTAGTCAGCATTCATATAGATTAATCCTTGAGGTTGAAGTTTAGATCAAACTAAAACCATGTTGAATATGAAGACCGCATCATTGGAATGGACATTGCTTGAGAAATAGGCACTTTGAATCTCAAAGTACGAAGTGATTTCCAATTGATTACCAATCAAGTCACCTATGGGTATCAAGCAAAGGAGGCCTAACTCGTTATATACCTCCAAAAAGTACCGAAATCAGTTATTTATTTCAATATCTTCAAAATAGTGTGTTTTTAGTTCTCAATGTGTCTCCTTTTAGTGTGTTTCTATATTTCTTGACGAATGCTCATAAATTACATGATATCACCAATTTGTTATTGGACACAACCCGATTATATTTATTAGTATATAGCAACTCTTACAAAATAAAAAATTATATATAACTCCCCTCCCCTGATAACTAATTGTTAGAGCATAGTCTTGCTCACTTAAGGAGAATATTAATAAACTATACATTTAATAAATTTTAGTCGTATAAGTAACAGAGATGTACATAATTATTTTAATATTTCATTGCATTTATGGATTTGGGTTGCCCATGTTTTTATGAGCTACAACAACTCCCACTTTCCATTCCTTATACGTGGAGCCTACCATCTCTTTAAAGTTGGCGGTATGCATCACGTCGTAAAAATTACAAACTTAAAAAACCATGCTATGAAGTAGTTACGTTAAAATCTATTAAGATAAAACTAAAAAGGAAATCAATAACTCACTATTTCCCAATGTCTTCTTCAATTTCAATGCATTTATTATTTCTATTGTAATTAATGAAAATATTTATTAAAAGTTAATCATTAGTGCATTCCAATAATAACAAGACATCTTGCATGTGAATAAATATATAGAAAATAGTTTTGAAGTTGAATAGTTGCAACATTAAGTGGAAAATTAAGGTTGCATTAGTTGGTGAAAGGGTGTGTTTATCGAGGGTTGCAACACTTAGTAGAAAATGTTGCATTACTTGGTGAAAAAGTGTGTTTATCATGAGTCTTAACCTTATGAAACCACATCATTTATTATATAAATATGTTATTTCGGACTCAGGAAAAAACATACAATCGAACTCTCCTATTCATTATTTAAATTCCAGATTTCTATCTTACCTACATCCGAGTTTTCATTTGTCTTGTGCAACCTCAAATTAGATGGAACTATCTTGAGTATTTCTGCGTGTGTACTCTAATATAAAATAGATAATGCTTAAAATACTATTATGAATATGTTCATATGCACGATTACATCATTGATCCATTTAACTTACAATCATTATTTAACAGTCTAATAGTATCTCAAATAATGGCTTACGAGGCTTCCATTTCAATCATCAAAGTGATGAATCAAGACCTTATGAAGTTGGATTGTTTTGACGGGGAAAACTTCACTTTTTGGCTCGACAATATAATTTTTCTTTTGATTGTTGTGAAGATATTATATGTATTGGATCTTAAATTGACACTGATTCCAAAACCACAAGATGATGATTTTAAGGAAATCAAGGCATAATGCAACAAATGAAAGGAGAGTGAATTGTTGTGTCGGGGAACATTTCGAACATAATGTTTGATCATCTATATGATCTCTACATAGACAACCAATCGACAAAGGAAATCTAGAAGCAATCAAGTTCAAATTTCATGCAAAGGAGGAAGGTAGTACAAAGTTTATGATTTCAAAGTATTTTGATTTTAAAATGTTAGATTAAAAGACTATACTTGCACAAATACATGATTTAAAAGTTCTTGTAAATAAACCAAGGGTTGTGAAGTTTTAATATTTCCAAAACTTTCCAAGTTGGAGCAATTATTTCCAAATTTCTATATTCACGGAAAAAACTATAGGAAGAAGTTGCTTCACAATTCCGAAGACATCTCACTGAAGCAAATCCATAAATATCTTCGAAATGAGGAGGAACCGAAAGATAGAGAGAAATCATAGTTTATAAATATAGACACCCTCCCCTTATAAGTAGGTTTTGTAAGATTGAGTTTAGCCTAACCAAAAGTTATAAGATGGTATCAAATTCAATCCAAGATTCATTGAGCCACTTGCTATCACATTTCCTATAGGGTAATAGGATCCTTCTCCATATGTTTAGTCATTGGCGTGATGAAGTCTATTAAGAGTCTCACATTAGATGAAATATGACCTAAATATGAGTTTATATGTGAGATCAATCATCATCTTACAAGTTGGCTTTATAAGGATATGTTAGGTTCAATATGATATTGATGTCTATTGATTGGGGTCATACAGATTTTATTTGTTTTGGGATAATATAATTGCTATTAAAACATATTAATTGATGCCTCAATTAACTTTTCAATTCAACAATAATAATATACACACTCGTGTATTTAAATTACAAAAATTAATAATATAAATTTATGATAGAATGAATTTTCCACACTGTAGTGATATAATCCTCCTATTTTTTGGGTTTAAATTTCATACTAGTGATGCACATTTTGCTTCAAAATCATTATTCTATATTTTTGTTTAGCATATAGAGGTCCTGCTACATTGAAATGCACCTGATGACCGTGTCAGTGATCTAACAGATTTGACATTATTAACTTTAAAACTTTGTTCTTTGCTATATTTTGGCTTTGGCACACGTCCTCCTTTTGTTATTGTAAAGGAGGCTCCATTTTCAAATGCATCTCCTACTGAATGAAATTCCCAGCTGTCCTTATTCGTAAGACCGCTTTTTCTCCATGTTACCTACATAAGTAAAATGTTTGGTAAAAATATGTAAAAGAACATTTTTTCAAAAGTAAATAATTTTATTTTATAAATATTTATTTTAACTCAGCTTATTAAATTTAATTACCTCTTTACTTCCAATTTTGGGGGCTATGAAGAGGTTAGCTTCACTTTTTAGGCTAGGCCCCATACTTCCACCAATGGCATATTGCATCCAACCCAAGTAAAGATTGTTAGCTACATGTGCATATCCATGACGAATTCTGCAGTTTTATTTTTCCAATTAAAATAATCAACATTTCCTAATAAATTTACATTTATATAGTTTAACTTTAAAGTTTTTTGCAAAATATAATAATCAAATGATCATTTTACCTTGGCATTCGTTGGTTACAATTAGGTCCAAAATGATTGTACACCACAGTAACCTTCATGTTTAAGTCCCTAACATATCCATCATCATGCCCGAGAAGCATAACTTTATCTTGTTCTCTAAACCAATTATTGGAAATAGTCACATCAGTAGAACCTCGTGTTACATCAAGAAGACCATCTTCACATTCATAAAGTGTATTATGATCAATCCAAATTTTTGAAGCGGTGACCAATCTAATTGCATCTCCATCTACTTGACCCAAATGAACTACCTTTCCATTTGGCCCCATCACCATCCCCGGAACTTGAGCTTTACAATGATGGATTTTAATGCTATGAATGATTATATTAGTGGCCTAGAAAATATTATAAATTGTTTACTAATTATGAAATAAAATTAATAATTAATTGGCTACGATAAGGGAGGAAAATCATGAGAGAAACAACATGAAATTCATCAATAAATTTAGAGATAAATATCAATATTTGCATTAATTATAAAAAAATTGTGATAATGTTATTTTAAATTTAATTAATTTCATTTAGTGATTACCTTAAATATCATCAAGCATGCATTATTAGCAATGTGCACGTTGACTCCACGACCATCAATAGTGGTAAAACTACTAATGAGAAGAGGTTTCGTTAGTATAATGTCCATGTCTTTTTGGAATGTGATCCACACTTTTTCTTGAATCATGGAAGCTCCATATCTCAATGTTCCAGGTTTAGGATTCATGGGATCATCACTTGGATCAATAACTTTATAATGTATGAGACCCTTACCAATGTTGTTTGTCATCTTTCCAGCATAACCCACAGAACAAATCGCTAGTTGTTGTCTATGTTTTCTCCATTCAGAATTTGGTCTCCAACATTGATCAATTGTGTTCATTTTTAATCCCATTAACTTGGATTGTTTTGCAAAACAATATTTTGGAGTGAAAAATATTGCAATCAAAATGGCTAAAAGAAAATGTTGTAGAACATAATTCGTACCCATATATAGCATGATGTAATACAAATATTATTGACAAATCTCAAATGATTGGAGAAAAAAAAGAGATATAAGATAAGAAAATGTCTGTTGGTTTATATTGTAGAAATAGAAGTATAAGAAAATTATTATATATATGTCAAAACTCTCTTTCAATTGGTTAGAGTTGTTTTGAAAAGCTATGGCTTATTGCGTGTCCGGTGCTAAAAACACTTATGAATAAAAATAAATAGAAAAAATTAGTAACTTCAAAATCTCAACCTCATGTTATGATAGTAATCCAAATCCTGGTAATAACTATATGCTAAATTAATAAGATTAAGATACTACAACAATAGTTTTAAGTACACAAAAATAACAAAAAACAACATTTCCATCGACTAGCATTTAGTTTTTAATATTTAAATAATATTTAAAATTAATGTAATGACTTAAATTATTATATAGTATATGATAATAAATGATCGTAATTGATTTGGTATATGGTTTGACATAATTTTATATTGTCGTAAAAATTAATGAAAAAAAAAATGCATTTATGAATTTGATCTTCTCATACTTTGTATGGTAATGAATAGCAATGTATTTTTGCTACTACTTCTTGTTCATAAAAAAATTATTTCTACTGTTTTTGGTTGCAATGAGTGGAATAAAACAACTCAAATGATTCAACACTCAAAGGACTTTGTATGATAATGATAAAAATGAGAAGGGTTGCACAAGATAAGGTGCATGTTTATTGCTTTCTAGAATGGTAGCATGAATTTAAAATTTGTGCATTGTAAAAAATCATTCCATGAATTATTCTGCAATAACATGTCTCATGATGGAATCACTTAGATCAAAAACTAAAAATTATGAGGAAACCTTTCATTGTTTACTAATATGCTCAGGAGACTGATAATTCTCTGCTTTAACTCATTTGATTCATTTTAAATCTTGCATTTATTTTGAAATGTGTGAAAGCATATAAATGATCAATGCAAATTTTTTGAATTTGAGCAAAACCACCTAGACAATAATAGCCTTATCTTACCTAGAGAATGAGTGAGAATTTGAAAACCCCTTTGAGCCAAGTGAGATTAATGTATCAATTATGAACTAAAACAGATCACTAAGTAAACCACTTGGTGAATTTGTTATCTTTCATACCAAAATAAATAAATAAAAAATTATAATTGACCCATTCTAACTTTTGTTGGAAGCAAAACCCTAAACCCCTCATGATTTAAGTCCCTTGCCAAGAATGAAGAGCATTCAAAAATTTAAAAGTAAGAATTGTTCAAGTTAGGGAGGAAAGGGAAAGGTTTCTTCTTAAACAAGAATAACGGAAAATGCAATAAAAGAAAGAAAAAAAATGAATGATGAGAATTTTTTGTGTCTAATGTTATTAAGGGGTTGAAAGAGAGTAAGATGAGTAAGGTGTGAGAATATAAACATGTGTGGATGCTCTTCTATGCTTTGGCCATTTTGTTTCAATTATCCATAGAAATTAACCTTTCGTTAAAAACCTAACCAAATTACAACCTATGAAAGTATTTAGTGATCTATGATTTTCTAATTTCAAAATGACATGCTTAGATAACGGCATGAATTGATCAAGATGTTGGCAAAATTATTAGATGAGAGTTCATTTCCCATATATTGATTTTCAATTCTTCATCCATTTTGTGAAGAAGTGTGTTAGGGGTGATTCAAGAATGAAGTATGTTATTGCTTTAGAATGTATGAAATGAACTTAATGTTTCGAACTTATTTCATAGTCATGAGTTGATTCCAGGATAGTAAAGATCACAAGATTTACATGTGCATCTTACCTTTGAACCATACATGTCCATCTTTTGTTTAAAATTTGTTGTTCATTGAAGCTTAATACATATGTTCATGTATTTCAAATTGCTTTGAAATACTTTGATTTAAGGGCAAACAAAGATTTAAGTTGAGGATATTAGATGAAGGCGCGGATCTAGAAGGGGGGTTGAATAGATCCCTTTTTAAAATTAACTTTTCAAAAATTAATTGAAAAATATTATGCAGAAGCTTCCCGGAAAACTCATCTAAAATAAAATAAAGTCATCGGTGATCGGATATGCGCTTGAAACCAAATCGGAGGTAAATGTTGATAAGAAGAATTAATACAATGCAAATAATCCACTTAAATTCACCACAATTGATATTCCACTCTTAACAATGAATAATAAGAAGAAAATAAGCACAAAAGAAGTGATTTTGTGTGTTTTGACTTTTTCTCAAACACTTGGTGTGCACTCGCACAAAGTGTTATTTGAATGTTCAAGTAGTGCAGAATTTTTCACAAAGTTGCTGTCAATTTTGAAAGCAACAATTTATCAAACAGTTGGTGTGCACTAACTATCTCAAAATAGAATTTTTCAAGTCACACAAAATTAAAGTATGCACAAAGTAAAAGAATAAAGCGAGTAAAGAACACACAATATTTGTTTAGGCAGTTCCTTCACCGTCCTCGCTAGAAGTACTCTGCCCCCAATTCTCAATCGAATTGGGATATGTCATTAAAATTGCAATTGTTTTTACAAGAAGAAAATTGGAACAACAAACCAATCCAAATTGCGATTGTTGAATAATTCTTATTGCCCCTTGATTCGTGATTAACCAAGTCCTTCACGTGCGACGAGAAAGCCTCTGATTAATTGCTCCCTTCTTGCAAGGATATACAATCCTTTAAACTTTGAGCACGACTGAGTTTCTTCAACACTTGTAAACCCGCAAAGATCTTCGTAATCCTCCGCATAACGTGATATGAATGAATGATCCGCTTGATCTTCAATCTCCTCACTCGGCTGAATCTACGAACGATAATTGCGTGCAAAACCCCCAAATCCTCTATGATCTTGGAGGAGAAAACCCTTAAGGTTATTCCAAGAAAAACCCACACCTTCAAAACCCAATCTGAAATCTCTATTTCACGATTGAACGTTATCTTCGTAATTTGCACCTTGATTGACAAATATTGTTGTGTGTGATTATTGATTGATGCAAAGAAAAAAAAGATGAAGAGAAAAGTGTGTATCTATTTCATTTTTCTTGTTGACCTCTCAAAAGAAATGAAAACAGCTATTTATATTGGTTAGGAAAAATAAGAATATAGAAAGTAAAAATAAATGAAAAAAATAGTAACAAAAGTGATGAGCTGACTCAAACAGGGGATGAGTCGACCTGAACAATCTTGTGAGTCGACCTAAATTTCTGGCTCAGTCAGCCTATTGGGACCCGAGAGAACTGGAGGAAAAATCACTTCAATTGAGTCTGCTCATGGCAAGAAGTGAGTCAACCCAAATCTGAATGAGCCGACTAGTTCAGTCAGCCTGTTGGGACCCGAGAGATTTGGAGGAAAAATCACTTCAATTGAGTCTACTCA
The DNA here is from genome assembly GCA_963966055.1 of Lathyrus aphaca. Lineage (NCBI taxonomy): Eukaryota > Viridiplantae > Streptophyta > Magnoliopsida > Fabales > Fabaceae > Lathyrus > Lathyrus aphaca. The sequence continues at coordinate 548,640,817 of OZ014523.1, read as the reverse complement.
TGGCAAGCAGTGAGTTGACTCAAATCTGAATGAGCCGACCAGTTCAGTCAGCCTGTTGAGTCAGCTCATGCAATCAAAATTTCTTCAATGTGATTTTTCATCATGAGATCATTCCTTCTTTCTTGTGTTCCCCACAACATTTCAATCCTACCAAGTTTTTGACATTATTCAAAACATATGTCATGTCTCACAGGGGAGAGTCGATATTTGCCAAAAATATGGTATTTGATCACATTGAAATTCGGAACTTATTGACTTGTTTTGAAAGTTTTTATCATCAAATCCTCAATTTGTGAATAGATTTGAGTTTGTATATGATATCATGAGATTGTGTTTTTTGCTCTTGATTTACATGCATTTGTGTAGGTTTTTTTAATAGGCCTAACTAAATCACAAAGCAAGGAAGAAAATCATTTACAACCTCGCTAAGCGAGCTATAGCGAGCATTCATCAAGGAGAAACAAATTGTTTTCACAAATAAGCATTCAGCTCTATCACTTAAGCAAGTTCCAATGAGCATCCATTGTTGCTTGGCAAAAAGTTTGCAGATTCCAAAAGTATAAATTTCACCCCAGCGAGGAAGAAGATGGAAATCTTGATTAGCAAGCATACTCTCACTAAGCAACATATGGCAGTTTGGCCAAGGCGGTTTGAGAAAACTCCAGGCTGAAGAAAGGATATCTCTTTAAGCGAAACATAAGCTCGCTAAGCGATACCATTATAAAGCATTCATTATAAATAAACATCAATTGAGATATTTTAAGGGAGGTGAGACAATTTTAGAAAGAAACACAGATAGATAGAATCAATGAAGAGTGAAACTTGAAGATTAAGTTAGATACGCATCAACTATCAAGAAAATTATCATTGATGCTCATTCATATTAATTCTTCTCTTTTGTAATCAAGCTACCATGACAATGAGTATCTAATTCTTCTTTATTGTTGGGATTGGATGTAGTTCATCGTACTGTATGTGTTTTTATTAATCACAACTTAATATAATCAAGTTATTCATGATTATTGATGTTATCTTTATTTTGTTGTTAACTTTATAGTTTGGAATTGATATTGAGAATATGATTCGAATCTTGATTTAAGATAATAATATGTATTAAACCTTAAATTCTAGACATATATTTAAAATTTAACATTCACATTAGGCATGATTCTTAATGCAACCTTATTGTTTAATAAACTAAGAGATCGTCAATTAAAAAATATGGTCTAAATCTCATCAGGGGTTTAAGCATAAACATTGTTTGTGAGCGATGCGTGATGATATTGATGAATAAATGGGTTATGTATAACTGATTAATAAACTATGTACACAATCGGTGGATGAAACCTAACTCGAGCAAGCTGTCATATCCATGAATATTTATCCATTACCGTTTTTACATTCCATTATCTTTTACAATCAAACAACTTGAAAATTATCTACTTAAAATTGTATTAACTATTGAACATCATTAATATTGCACATGTCCTTGTGGATACGATAAAAAATACTGACTTTTGATCATTGAATAACAAAATGGCGCCATTGTCGGGGATTGGTGTATAGATATTACAAGCATCTCTATAGTTTTTAGGCTAAATACATTTTTGGTCCTTTAACTTTACCTCAGGGTTCATTTTGGTATCTTAACTTTAAAAAGTGTCATATTGGTCTTTTAACTCTTCAAAACGTTCAATATTAGTCCTTTTGTCTTATTAGAGACGAATTTAGCGACTAATTTTTGAATTTTTCCGTCGCTAATAAGACGAAAAGACTAATATGAAACGTTTTGAAGAGTTAAAGAACCAATATGACACTTTTTAAAGTTAAGGGACCAAAATGAACCCTAAGGTAAAGTTAAAGGACCAAACATGGTATTTAGCCTAGTTTTTATCAGTTTAAGTAGTTTTTCACTTGTTAATTGTGTGTGTATGTGTGTGTATACACTACGCCAAAATTGAGTTTTGACAGTGCAACATAGACAACGCTTTTATGTAAAAGCACTCTTATAAGTTTTAAAAAAAACCGCTCAAAATAGCGCTTTTAAAGGGTAACCTTAGAAAGCGCTGCTAAAGGCCCAACGTTAGAAAGCGCTCTTATAGGTAGCCTTAAAAAAGCGCCTTTTAAAAAGCGCTCTCTAAGGTCAATTATTAATTTTTTTTGGAATGAAAGAATATATTAACTCCAAAAACCAATGATTAAAAGCCGATCCGCAGATCCAGGCCACTAGGAGACAAAAAGACCAACAAAACAAACAGAAGATTATCTACTAATACAAAATTCAGCTAATCTTCTATCCTTCCCTATACAATTGTAAATCATACCCCTAATGGTATTATATTGAAAACTATATCTAGCACACCCTTGGAAGAGGATTTTGTTGCGCGTATTCCACATATAATAAACCATCTCTGCAACCGCCGTTTTCAGGATTCTACCTCTGTTGCCTTTCTTCTTACTATGGTGAACAATCCAAGCTAACTCGTCTTTCCAACCACACGGTTCATGACGGAACCCACATGCGTTTAAGACTTGTTTCCAAATAGTTTTAACCTGCACACAATCAAACATCAGATGTTCACAACTCTCTTCATTATCACAATAAACACACTTACTGTCATTTGACATCCCAAATTTAAGTAGCCTATCCTTTGTAAACAATCGATTTTGGCACGCCAACCATAAAATGAATCTAGCTCTAGGCCTGACCAGATTACCATAGAATAGGACTCTCCACTCCACCTTTGGTCTGCTGCCGCGAAACATATCATAAACCAATTTTGTTCTATACCTGCCATGAGTACAAACAGAACTCCAAACCTCAGAGTTTGTCAATATTTCTTTATGCTTAAAGATGGCTTTCATAGTCCAAGAACATTGGCTATTAGGGTGGTATAAAACTTTCAGAATCACAAAAATGGCAAAAGGGGGGGAGGGGGGTCGAACTCACGCCCTTGAGGTTCCTGAAAAGAATATTATTATTTTTAATATATTTTTATATTATTTTTCAATAAATTATTTAAACACTCAAAATAAATCATTTTTGAATAATTTTTTTGCACATAATTCATTCATATATTCAAAATATTATTTTCACAAAAATAACAAAAATTATTATTATTTGATTAATTTTAAATATTTTAAAGAATTTTAAATAATAATAATAATTGATTAAATTTCTTTAAAATATTTTAAAGAATTCTTTGATTCTTTAAAATTATTTATTATATCTAAAGAAATTAATCAAATATTTTAAAGATGATTCTATTTCAAGGATGATAGGCATTTCATCATTCCCCGCTTTGCATTTCCATTGAACTGATAGACATAACCAACAAGTAGAGCAGTGCCGTGAATGGTATCCCTGGAATTCATTCCTGCAGCGTATCACGGATTCCCGACTAACATCATTTACATTGTGAGCAGTTTCTTCAAATATTTTGGAAAGAATCATGCAACCTGAAGCAATGATCTGCAAAACAATAATTATAATGGTAACATAAAATTATCACCTAGCATAACTCACAATAACTCACATAAGAGATGAGAAAAATAGTGCAACATAGGATAAAAGTAAAAATTAAGAAAGAAACATATCCAATGAAACAGTATAATTTAACTCCATAGAAAGCATGTTCAACACACAAAACTTAGTGATAGAATACTTAAACTCAATAAGTTCTACATCAAACAGTACGACAAAATAACAAATATTCGACAACACGAAGTTACAAAGAAACTTTAAATTATAAATCTCCAAATCTAAAACCCCTGCTCGACATATAGTTACTCCAATTATAATCCGCCTCATCATCATCACCCGAATAAAAACAATTGTCCTCCTAACTAAACATTCTTCTTATTCTCCTCTTCGCTCTTCTTTGTCGCACAAGCAAGGGATGTTGGAGCCAAACAACATCTTGGGCCGGTTTGTAACGCCCCATTTTATTTTAATTATTATTTATAAAAATAATTATGAGTCGGTGTGGTTGATTATGTGATTTGGCGTGTTTCGTTGTGTTTTAAGTACCCGTAGTAAGTGATAGTAGCCTTAAGAGTGAGACTTTAAGGTAGTAGGTGTGTGTGGCCAAAAGTGTAGAGATTGGTGGTGTGGTGAGCAAAACTAATTAGATTATGTTAGTTAATATATATTTAATTATAATATTAGGAGAATATTAATTAATTAAATTTTGGATGGAAAAATTATTATTATTGTTATTATTTCTTTAGTTAGAATAAGTAATAATAATAATAATAACAATAAAAATAGTAGTGTGAATATATGGAGGGCTTGGTGGTAATTTAAGGCGAGTAAGTGAGGGTTTAAGTGGAAGTTCATAGAAAGGGTCTAAGGGTTAGTTGTGTAAAATAAGAAAGGGGTAGAAACTCATATACGTGAAAACAAGGGAGAAAGGGAGAAAGAAGAAGCAGGGGCTACATGGAGGACTCCATAGTAGAAGAGAAGAGAACTTAAGAATCTAAAGTAAGGGTGAGGCTCTTCAATCACTTAAGGGGTATATGGTGTATGTATGAGGGTAGTAAATTTTTAGGTTTGAATCCTTGTAATAGTTTGATGGTTGATGTTTGCGGTTGTGGGGAAAACCTAGGATTAAGAGGTTGATGAAATCGTTGTGTTATGATTGTTGTGTTGATGCATATATGTTAGATATATGTTATACTAAGTTAATCCATGTGAATTGAGGCTAAAAAAAACCAATTTAAGTGTCGAAAATCGTAGTTGGGATAATGTTGTCATCGCATAAATTTTTGGCAATTTCGCAGAGGGCGTTTAGCCCTGTATATCGGGCTTAGCGTGATAAGGGCAGTGAGTAGCACACTTATCCCCGTGCACTTGGGCTTAGCCCTCTACCCCCGGCAGTTTTATTTCAAAATCTTTGAAAAATTCATAACATTTGATTCGTAAGCCCGTTTGGGTCTTCGTTCGAATCGTTGGAAAAATGATTTTATGTACTTTCTGTTAAAATTGTTTTCAATGATAGAATTCCAACTATTCAATGAATTGTATGTGTTTTCGTGTGTGTTTCGACGTGTTGAATCGTGAAATGTGGAATTTGGTTGTGCGAATGTGTGTTATTGTTACAGATTGCAATGTTTGCATGATTAAGCAGGTATATGTTGTATGTTGGGTTGTTGTGAGGTAATGTATTGGTTGTATGCTAGTCTTATGTATTACATCATTGTTGTATGTTGTTGTTGACTGCAATAGTTGTTGCTTATGATGTTGTTGTTGAGTTGTTGTGGCATACTGTGTAGATATAATAGTTGTTGCTTATGATGTTGCATGATGTTATTGATTAGTTATGACTTGTTGTGTTGTGGCATAACTTGTAAATGCAATAGTTGTTGCTTATAATGTAGTTGTATGTTGTTGTTGAGGTGCATAACATGTTGCATGAGTTGTGGGATAATATGTGTGTCCATGTGGGGTGTGAGCGTTTATCTGGATTCAACATTGTAGAATTAAATTGTTGTTGTTGTTGTTGAGGTGATTGTGTGCCCGTGTGGGGCGTGAGCGATCACATATGTTGTGTGCCCGTGTGGGGCGTGAGCGATCACAGATGTTGTGTGCCCGTGTGGGGCGTGAGCGACCTATATAGAAAATCCGACGGGAATTGTGATCATAAAAAAGGGATCGAAATTGGTACCACATGCATTGATTCAAGTTGGTGTCTCATTGCATTGTATTTGAGTGTGTTGCATTATGAGGTGTATGGTTATCTGCGTGTAGTAGAAATAATGATTCTTGTTGTAAGTTGTGATGAAGGGTGAACTATTTAATGATTTTATGCTTTCATATTTATTATATCATTTGTTTATTTTGTTGATTTGATAATCTCACCCTTCTGTTTGAATGTTGCCTCCATGTGGGTAACGTACACATAATACGCAGTAGGAGATGTGATGTGAGTGGAAGATGAAGTCTTCCGTTTATGCTTTCGTGTCAGTGTCTGCTCTGATATGTTTTCTTAGGCTATGTTTGCTTGAGATTTTAGACATCTCTTGATTTTAGATATTTATTTAATTGAAAATTATGCTTATGCTGTAATGAATAATAATTGATGTTTCCGCTATTTTAATAAATAAAAAAGTTAGAAATCTTTTATCAATATCATTGTTGTTAAATATTATAAAAAGTGATGTGTTGCATATCAAGTATATGAGCAGGTGTTTGATGAATGTAGCATCCTAAATGTATGATATTTTATTTTACTCTAATTTTATTTATATTACGCAAGGGATTATTTGGAGGTTGATGCATCACTTGGAACTGCTGAGGTTGTTCGATCTGGAGGGGTTGTTGGTCCGCTATAAGTATTTGGAACTCCGCAGTCGATTGGGCCTCCAAAGCTTGTGCGACTTGGTGAACATTGTTGGACGTCATCTTTAGTGTTACCACGGGAGATGAAAGTTTGTTTGTGTTGGTAAGAAAAGGAGGGAGTTTTTTTTTATAGTGGTGGTTGTGATTCCTCGTATTCTCCCATGGTTACTTTGAAAATGTAAATGTATTAAATGTTTGGGAAGTGTAAAAGTTTAACATTGGGTTCCAAAATAATAATGAAAAATGATGGTCAAGTTTTTAAATTGGATTTGAATAGACAGTTATTTAAGATGGATATTTTGGTAATCAAAATATTACAGAAAAATTGAAGTAAGATCAAAAGTTAATCATTAATTCTCATTGACTGAAAAAATTATTAAATTTAGTGATAAAAGTATGGAATAAAACTATCGGATAAAATATCCAAAGAAACAAAAACTAACATCTATGAAGCATCATGTAAGCAAACTCTTAAAATGATGGATTAAGTTTGTATCACTAACTTGTTAGAACCAGTAGCTACCCGTAGACCACCAACCCTATAAAAAGTTCCATCAATTTCAGCTTAGAGATATTGCCCTACACGATCATTTTATAATTTCTAGAAAATAATATCATTAAAATAGTAAATTGATATACAAATGATCATATTAACTAGCAGTGTCTTTGAATTACCATTCAGAGTATCTTCAACTGGCTGTTTTTTTTACAATATTTCTGACTTTAGATAATAGCCCATGTAATCTCTGAAAAATGAAAATCATAAAAATTTATGAACATGTAAAATTAAACAAATCCATGACAATACTTAAAATCATCAACACCAACGAAATCAAGACCGTAAGTTTCCCAATTCGTATTTCTTCAATAAAAACACTTAAGGACATACCTTGTTAGCTTCAAAACTCAACGATAAAACTTGATCCAATTTTGTTCTGATCAGTCCGAACAGGTCCTCGTGGCCTCCAACGTAATGCAACAACAATAGTTGTAGGAGAGGGGATGGTGTACCTGCAAGGTACATGCCAGTCTAGTCCATAACAAGTCTTAACCTCATGAATCTTTCAAAACACAAATAAGAGATACACCAATGTGGCAAGACAACAATAGAATAAATAACCTTCTTCCTTGAATTTTGCATATTGCAGGAGAAAAACGATTGGTCCAAATATACCAACTTGTTCAATGTTAAATTTCATGAACTGAGTTGCATATGCCTCCCACAAAGTTTGAGGACTCCTGATATTACTTGAAATGTAGAGTTACAACACAAAATGATAGGTACCAGCTCAGAGGATACATAGAACATTGCAGCTGAAAATGGTGTTGTCAAGGAGAGTGTTTAACAGACTTTTCCCACAAAGTATGAAGTCCAAATGGTTAAATGGTTAGTTATAGTTAGATGGTTAATTATTAAAACTACATGAATAATAAATAATCGAAGAATGTGGAATATAAGGAAAGATACTTACTGTGGAAGAGGAAAATGTGAGAAACGATGGCAATGAGAATTGCAAAGCTCAATCCATTGTCAAATACAAATATGATACCAAGAACCTTGCTTACATTATATATTGCACCAGTGGAATCAAATATGATAGTAAGGACTATGCTCAATCCATTATGTTCTATTCAGATGTCAAATGCTGCCTAAAAACATCAAGCTTTAAGAAAAATAGACTAATGTTCACTAATATAAGAAACACCTTAAATTAAAAAGTGAATTTACAAATATGTTTTTCTATTTTCCTCAAATATATCCATATTTTCTGTAATAAACATCCCAACAAACATAAAATCGACTATTAGTGATAGTTTACTCAGGAAAAAAATGCAAAATTCTACCTCAATAATCTTCAACTTTAGAAAATATCTTCTACCAGCTTCCTCTTCTTGTTGTAATTCCTCTTCCAATTTCCGACATTCTCCGGTTAAATTCAAAAATTAATTTACAAATATATTTTGTTATTTTCCTCAAATATATCCCTATTTTCTGTAGCAAACATCCCAACAAACATAAAATCAAATATTAGTGATAATTTACAAATGCAAAATTCTACCTCAATAATCTTCAACTTTAGAAAATCTCTTATACCAGCTTCCTCTTCCTAGTGTAATCCCTCTTCCAGCTTCCGACATTCTCCGATGAACCCATAAAATCAAAAAGCCTAACATGAACCCACAAAATCCTACAACAATAACAAAACCAGTCAAAACACTAACAATCGATATTAGATATGAATATTTCCCCCAAAAAATCATACAAAAATTGATTGAGAAGATTGAGTTTAAGTACCAACATATATTTTGTATCAAAAACATTGACTTACCAATCGAAACCCGGTTCAATACTTTTTTAAAGCCTGAACCCACAAAATCCTACAACAATAACAAAACCAGTCAAAACCCTAACAATCGATATTAGATATGTATATTTTCCCCCAAAAATCATACAAAAATAGATTTAGAAGATAAGGTTTCAGTACCAACATAGATTTCGTATCAAAAACATTAACTTACCCGTCGAAACCCGATTCAATGCTTCCTGAAAGAACAACAACAAAAAGGCATATACGAAATGACAAGACAAAAGCATTTATAGCTTTGGGAAGATACGAAATTGCATATGTAGAACGAGATCGATTCAATACTTCCTGAAAGAACAACAAAAAGTCAGATACAAAATGGCATGACAAAGACATTTTTAGCTTTGGAAAGATACGAAATCACATATGTAGAATCGAGATCGATAACTTTATCGGTTTCGTTTAGAAGGGGAAGAAGGAAGAAAAAGAGAGAGAAAAAGAAGAAGAAAAGGAAGAAGGAAGAAAAAGAGGGAGAAAGAATAAGAAAGAAAGACATAAGAATATATATATATATATATATATATATATATATATATATATATATATATATATATATATATATATATATATATATATATATATATATAAGAGAGAGAGAGAGAGAGAGAGAGAGAGAGAGAGAGAGAGAGAGTGTGCTCGTAACCAAAACCCTATGTGTAGGGAGGAGAAGACATCCACGTGGCGCACTATGAATGCTGAGAGACAAAATGATCTTTTAATTAGCCATCAATCTTCTTTTATATATATATATATATATATATATATATATATATATATATATATATATATATAATTCATTAACAAAATGATCTTTTTAATCGGCCATCTATCTTCTTATATGTAAGATATCAAACACACATCTCTTGATCAAATTGTTTCCTGGATAATGTATAATCTGACAATAAGAATTAGTTTCTACTTTAATCTTGGTTATGGATCCACCACTACACTTTAACCAAATTGTTCAAATTGTTTCTGACAATAACAATTAGTTTCTACTTTAATCTTGGTTCAGGATCCACCACTACACTTTAACCAAATTGTAATGAGTAAAAACAACAAATTTTAATAAACCAAAACTAAAATCAAAATTTAGTGGTAGCATGAAAAATCCATAACGAAGGAGGAAGGAACTTTCTTGGCTATTATTAACACTATGACTCTTCTATGAGCAAAAGTAAAACAAGACAAGACAAGAAGACCTGCAATTTGCGCACGCCCATATTCTCGTCATACACATTACATCATAAAATGAAATATCGATAAGAATAATTAAACACGTGATTAAATCTAACCGATTAACCAATTAGCTTCTTGCAATTTGCACATGTGAACCTTCCAAGAAGCTAAGCACAAGACCAATACCATAGAAAGTTAATTATATTTTCACTAAACTTAATTCCAAAACTATTTTTTTTGTTAATGGGAATAATTTTCAAAGTCTCAGTGACAATTCTAATTTCTATATTCATGAATCTGCACTGCTATAAATACCCTTTTCCTTCCGTATTCGAATATTCAAATCACTACTACCATTTTCTCTTGCAAAAATCAAATTTAAAATTTTCTAAGACAAAAAAACGAAATGTACGGAGAGAATGTTTACGAAACCGATTTGGCTCTTTTAGATTCTATAAGGCTTCACTTACTCGGAGATTCCGATGTTTTCACATTCGGTGCTTCATCTAATGTTCCAGTTTTTTGTCGGAGCTTCAGTTTCAACAAATTGTATCCATGTATGAGTGAGAATTGGGGAGAACTTCCCCTAAAAGAAGATGATTCAGAGGATATGCTACTTTACGGTGTACTTCGCGACGCTGTTAATGTTGGGTGGGTTCCGTCTCTCGACGGAGCTTCACCGGAGAGTTTTTCTTCGTGTTTTGTGCCGTCGGCGATAGTGAAATCAGAGCCGGATGTTTTTCCGGTGAAGAGTGAGAATGATATTGTTGTTCCTACTCCGGCGAAGGGTAAGCATTACCGGGGAGTGAGGCGACGGCCATGGGGGAAGTTTGCGGCGGAGATTCGTGACCCGGCCAAAAATGGGGCGCGGGTTTGGCTTGGAACATTTGAAACGGCTGAGGATGCAGCTTTGGCTTATGATCGAGCTGCGTACAGGATGCGTGGCTCGCGGGCTATGTTGAATTTTCCGCTTCGGGTTAATTCGGGTGAACCCGAACCGGTTAGGGTGGCTTCGAAACGGGTTTCGGCGTCAGAGTTGTCTTCTTCGTCGTCGGAGAGTGGGTCGTTGGTGAAACGGAGGAAGAAGGTGGTGGAACCAATGGTGACAGCTCAAGCTGGATTGAAAATGGCCCAAGAGGGAAGCCAAGTGGCACATTGCACACGTGGAGATAAAGTACTGTCCAGTTGAGGAGTAATGCTGACGTGGAATGCATTTTGTTACGTTTTTTTTTTAATTATAAAAACTGCTACTATGTAATTATGTGATTCTAATATTTGAAGTGGCTCAAGGGCAACAAATTTTGGAAGTGTTGCAAAAGAAAAGAGAGTTCAAGTGGGGTGGGACTATAAAAAGCGAAAGAAGATAAAAAGGCAACAAGCCTTAATGGATATAAACAAGAGAAATTAAAGTGGTGGTGGTGGGCTTGATTGGGTTTTGAATATGAGATTTGTAATTTTTTGGTTTAATATTTATTTTATTTAAGGGTAATTGTTTTATTGTATTTCATTGTCAATTAAGGAAGAGACATGCTCTAGCAAGATCATTAAAAAAAATTATTGTATCTTGTGTGTATTATCACAAGTTCATTAAAATGGAACCTTATAATAAATCCACACATTTATCATTAGAATAGTTAATCTTTTCACGTCTAGTAGGGATGAAAATTGACAAAGTTTGGACGGGATGAAAATTGACAAAGTTTGGACACGATATTATAGCATTCGTTTTCATATATGTAGTTTGAGAAAATCTTCTTATCTAAGTATATATTTGTATGGATAATAATATTTATATTTGTACCCGTACTCTATAGGTATCTAAATATTTATATTTATTTATCCGTATTTCTAATAAAAAATAATATATCAATAATAATTTATCTTATCATTTTAATTTTTTAATAATATTAAAAAAAAATTCATAGATGATATTGTTGAATTAAGAAATAAACATATATTTATATTAAAATGTGTATAAGTTCAATACTGGCGTATTTAATAAAATTGATAAATTACCTCGTTACATAATAATATATATATATATATATATATATATATATATATATATATATATATGTATATATATATATATATGTATATATATATATATATATGTATATATATATATATATATATATATATATATATATATATATATATGTATATATATATATATATACATATATATATATGTATATACATATATATATATATGTATATATATATATATATATATATATATATATGTATATATATGTATATATGTATATATATGTATATATATATATATGTATATACATATATATATGTATATACATATATATATATACATATATATATGTATATACATATATATATATATATATATATATATATATATATATACATATATATACATATATATATATACATATATATACATATATATATATATATATATATATATATATATATATATATATATACATATATATATATATGTATATATATATACATATATATATATATATATATATATATGTATATATATATATGTATATATATGTATATATATATATATATATATATATATATATATATATATATATGTATATACATATATATATATATATATGTATATACATATATATATATATATATATATATATATATATATATATACATATATATATATATATATATATATATATATATATATATATATATATATATATATATATATATACATATATATATATATATATATATATATACATAGATATATATATATATATATACATAGATATATATATATATACATAGATATATATATATATACATATATATATATACATAGATATATATATATATATATATATATATATATATATATATATATATATATATATATATATATATACATATATATATATATATATATATATATATATATATATATATATATATATATATATATATATATATATACATACATATATATATATACATACATATATATATATATATATATATATATATACATATATATATATATACATACATATATATATATATATATATATATATATATATATATATATATATATATATATATATATATATATATATATATATATATATTGCAGGTATGGGGCATGATAAGTATTAAGGTACCCGTATCCGCATTGATACTCGTTTATTTTCGTGGGTAATTGTTCGTTGCCCCTATCTATTTTATGGATTTTTACTCTAATTGTAGTGGATATTTTTTGCTGGTGACTACTAGGGACGAGTCCAACTATTGTCCCCAGCGCCTAGCCTGCGACAAAATAACATTGTTCACGTATGAACTCGTTTCTATGATTTGTTTTATTCTTTTTGGATTTGCTGCATTATGCAAAACAAGAACTATGAATCAACCCACCATATGTTATTTACTTATAGTTCTGTTATCAAACTCTGAAATTGACTAAGGAAAAATTAAGCAAAATTTTCAATATCGTTCTACTAATGACTTATCGATTTTCCGTTCTTATTTCAATTGATATTTCTTTTGGCTGTTTAAAAAAATGACTTATGGTTTTTTTTTGCCAACAATAGACCATCTCAATGTTATATCACTCTAAAAGTCTCTCTCATTTTCCTGCTCAATAGTATTTGGTCTTCTAGAAACTTCATCTGGTTCAAGGACCAACAAGTTCATTTCAAATTTATTTGTTCTTATATCATGGCATATGTTACTCTAGTAAACATTAACACAGTTAACATTCAAAGCGTCTTATGAGGAGTTTACTGTATTCAAGTCTTTCAATGTCCAAATCCATCCTCCAAGAGCTCATTCTATCAAAGAAGTCATATGATGCCCTCTTTCTTTTGACTGAATCAAATGCAATGTTGATGAGGCTTCTCTTGAAGTCCAAAATTTTATAGTTATGGTGGAATTTACAAGAATAACAATGGCTTGTTTATTTTGGATTTTAAAAAAAACTCTGAATTTGAAGAATTATCTTTTGTCTGAATTTTGTGGTGTTCTTAGATGTATTGCAATAACAAAGGAAAAATTTAGATCCAAACTTTGGTGGAATCCGATTATATATCAGTGGTCAAGACTTTTGCATCCACTAATATTGATTTGGTGCAATGGAAATTACTATCCATGGTCTTATCTATAAGAGAAAATTTACATTTTAGATTTATTAAATAATCAATGTATTTAGACTGCATCATGTATCAGATACATTGATTATTCAATGAATCTAAAACTCAACTTTCTCTTATAAATAGGACCAAAGAGAGTAAGAATCTAACGACATGTTTACATCAAGATTCTTTTGGACATATCTTTCATCATCACACACATATTTAGAGAAAGAAATAGTTGTGTGAATTTTTTGCTAGGATTGGTTGCATATCTACTTCTTTCACTTATTTTGTTTTTTTATCAAAGGTTGTGCAAAAAATAGGTTAGATTTGTTTTTTTATATATTTAAATATTATTTATTGGGTTTTAGTCTAGTACCAACTCTTTTTTTAGCAATTTTGTTTCAATATATTTTTACTTTTTTAAAAAGTTTATTATAAAGAAGAATTTCGTTTAAATTATAAAGGTCCTCATGTTATTGCAAAACTATAACTAATTATATATGAGAAATGCTAATGAGTCTCACCGGAATACTGATTAAGAGATTAAAAAGATAAATTAAATATTTTTTAAGTGACTAAAAACATATTTTTTTTTTAAGAAAATATATGTATTCAATACATTAAAACACAAATAATTGACATTTTTTAATGAATATTATATGCATTCAATAAACTGCACATATAATATACTCCCTCCGTCCCAAAATAATTGTCACATTTGAGAAAAAAAATTATCCCAAAATACTTGTCACTTTAGATTACAAGACATTTATATATTTAATCTTCCAATTGTATCCTCTAATAAATACTCTTAATTAATTATTTTCTCACTTAACATTAATACTAATTTGAATACACTAATAGTTAATTAGGATAATTTGGTAAAATTACTATTCTCTCTCTTTCATTTATTATTGTTTCTTAATCTGTGTGAAATGATCAATGTGACAAATAATATGGGACTGAGGGAGTATTTTTTATTTGAAATTCTCAATCACTACATTGGTGAGCATGACCCATTATATATAGATTGAATTCCAAGTCAAAACTTTACTTTAGGATTTAAGAGTGCATCTATTATAATTTTACAATCAAATTCATCTTGGGAAGAGATGCGAATAATATGAGTATCTTCTTCCACCGTAGGAGATGACCATGAGTCCTAGAAGATTGAATAAAAATGAATGCTTGTGAATGATTCCTGAAACATGAACCAAAACTCCATTTTTTATTTTTCATTTCAATTTGGAAGGACGTGAGGTCTGGATTGCATTTGATAACTTTATCATCTAGTTTTTGCCATGTATCTATTGTAGTTTGGTGTTATTCTTTATGTGACGAGTCATTTGTAGTCGAGGTAGGGGTTGTGGATTTCCTTCCCAACATAAAGTATTTCTACATTTCTAAATGCTTCAAAGGTTAGTTGAAAAATTATGATTATTTTATATAGAGGGAGTGATTTAATAGCAATGAAATATATATATATATATATATATATATATATATATATATATATATATATATATATATATATATATATATATATATATATATATATATATCATCAAAATCACTTATATTTCATAACAATGTCTCAATAAGATTTCAAATACTATTTTTTTCTAGTAGTTGATAAAATTGGTCCATTCAACACTTAGGTATCTATATGTTTTAAGTGTTAGAATTAAGTGTGAGGAATAAGTCCCACATCGATTAGAAAAAGGAAGATTGAACATTATATAAGTGAGAGAACCTACACACCTATCACTTTAAGGCTTTAGATGAATATGTGGTGTGTCTCTCACAAAGGTGTGTGACCCAAGTAGAAATGCTTCATCGTTGACCCCCCGAATTGCCACAACAAATAGTATCATGAGCCTTTGATTTCGAGTGAAGTGACCGACTTACTTGTATCGAAACACTTCCCGCATGTTGTGTGGGTAGAAGGTGTTTCGTTGAAGAGTGTCAACTTGATACAAGTGTATGTGGAAGGGGGAGTGTTGAGAATCTAATGTGAGGAATAAGTCCCACATTAATTAGAAAATGGAAGATTGAACACTATATAAGTTAGAAGACCCACACACTTATTACCTTAGGTGGATATGTGGTGTGTCTCTCACAAAGGTGTGTCATAAATAGAAAAATGTTCCCCCGAATCTCCCAAACATCAAACGCATACTCCCACAAAACGCAACTACCAACACAAGGAACTCCATGGGTGATGAGGTTCTAACAAATAGGAATAACATGTGGTGTTAGAAGGTTGAGGAAACTTTTCTTGCGCAGCCTACTGACTTGCAATCTGAATTATAGGATTTACTGGTTTTATTGCAGGATGTTAATATTCAATTCGGAGTTATGTATCGTTTCTCGTGGAAAACATGTAACATTGGAACATTTAAGGTATGTTTATGTTATAATAATTTGTTGATGCATTTTATACAATCTAAGGTAGAGATTAATTTCAAGACTGTTGTATGCTTAATATGGCAATCTAACGTCCCGCTGAAAGTGCGACTTTTAGTTGGCGAATTGTGTGGAATAGGTTACGACAAGTGTATATATAGTTTGATTAGTTATAGAAAAATGCTTTAAGTAATTAAAGTTCCTATATGCGAGTAACAATCAGTACAATTGTGTTGTAGTCCCTCAAAAGACTACATGATTCGAATCTCTCAAAAAATTGATATGATTCATGTTATTAAAATTTGTTTTTATTGTATTTTCTCATTTATTTCTGTTCTGGACTGGGCCTCAAGAATGTATTAGGCTACGACCCAACAGGTCGAGCAGAGACCCGTATACTTGAGCAAAGACGCCTAGCAGACGGGCAGGGGCACCTCACAGTCAGACTAGCTTCTTATACGACGGGCTTACACTCAGGACGGGCAAAGAACGAGTCTGTCAGGTCACTTACCACGTCACCCAACTGTACCTTATTATCTCCTGAGAGATAGGGGCAGTTTGACCAAGGACCAGGCCTCTTAGTTAGGTCTTCACGCTTCTCACCCGTTCCTTGGCAGTTCTTCCTTGGGCCTAGCTGACATAGGCCCAAAGAGGGACCTTGGCCCAGCGCTGGGGGCACATTATAAATACCCTTTTTCATTAAAGGGTCAGGTATTCTGATTGATGATAAATAACCATTTTTATTCATTGTACCTCTTCTCACTTAAGCATTGGAGTGCCTTGCAGGTACACCCCCCCTTTTCTCCTCCCATTTTTTGGCTGTTACATCAAGTCACTGGAAGGTCCTTCTGATCAGGTAAGATCAGTGGCGCCGTCTGTGGGAAACTAGCTTCCCATTCTTCTACGACAGAAGATCAAAGCTCAAACACCATCCTTCCAGCATGTCCGGAGAACAACTCAACGAACGCAACCGTCCCCTCGTCGACTACACGATAGAGGAAAATCTGTAGTACCATGAGGCTGACGCCCGTGATGGCCGCCCAGCCACCCCATCTCCTGAACCCAAGAACAATGGGAACCCACCTCAAGTTCAAAACCAGGGGACAGACGCGTTTCAGCCCATCCCCGTTCCCGTCGAAGGGGACGCCACCATGATTGCTATGGTGAATGCCCTCAACCAGTCCAACTCCATGCTCTACCAGCAGCACGAGAGAATCATGGCCCTAGAAGCTGATCGACAGGAGGTCCGACCTCAGCAAGAAAGGAGGACGCAACAACGTCCAGAAGCGACAAAGAAACGGGGATGCCGCTCCCCAGAGCCTAACATGAGTAGGGCACGTGCCCGCCGTGATTCCGGACGATCGGGAACCTCACCAAGGCGCGATCGAAGCCCCGACCACAACGAGCTCTCCCCACCGATGAGCGACGAGGAAAACCTGCATTGCCCCCTGTCACGGGCAATAATGGAACCTCCACTCCCCAAAGGCATGGAGAAACCCCCAAATATCGCCATATACGACGGGACCACTGACCCCGAAGATCACGTCGACAACGTCAATGCAATGCTCGACTACCGCAACGACATCACTGGGCATCTCAAATGAAGGTTGTTCTCAACGACCCTCAGGAAAGGGGCCATGGCCTGGTACAGAAGCTTGGCCCCAGAGTCCATCACATCCTGGAGAGTTATGAGATCCATGTTCACGAGGCATTTCACAGCCTCCCGACGCCATCCCAAGACAGAGGCGACCCTTGAAGCCATTGTACAAAGGAAAAATGAGACATTGAGCTCGTACATCGAATGATTCAATCAAGAGGTTGTCGAGGTAGACACCACGGAACACATGAAGAAATATCTCCTTGAGAGGGGACTCTTGCCCGAAAGCGAGCTTAGCCGAGCAGTTGGGATAGAACCTCCCCGCACTCTGAATGACCTCCTGCATAAAGCCCAGGCTTACACCAGATACGAGAAAAAGCAGGTAGCCCACAACCCTCGCAGCAGCCGCAGCACCGGGGACACCGATCACCCCAAGCGCGAAGATCCGAACATTCCCCGTCGCAACGGGGACAGGCGAAAGGAAGAGAAACCCCGTGACCCCCGGGAGGGAAGAGGCCCCGCAGGCCGATACAGCGAGTATACATTACTGACAGATCCCCGCGAGCGCATCCTCATCGAATGCATCAACTCCGAATTCAAACAGGGCAGGGTAAGGTTCCCAAAACCGTCTGCACCCAAGCCTCACACCGACAAATCCAAATACTGCAGGTTCCACAGAAGCCACAGACATGTGATTGAAGATTGCGTTCACTTGAAAGACGCAATAGAGATCTTGATCCAAGAAGGGCATCTCAAGCAATACACCAGGAGGAACGAAACCTCCAAACACGAAGAGCCAGAAAAGAAGAGACCCCGGGAGGACACTCCCCCCGACGAGTCTTCTTATCAGGTGGCCCTTTGCATATCACGACCAGAAGACTTCAGCTTCCCTGGGACACCACCCGAAGGGCGTATCACTACTCTCAGCCCCTGGGAAGACTTTCCGACTGCCCTCGTCATATCAGGTGGAGGGATGAACAGCGAGGCCGCCGCCCTTTCAGTAAAACGCAAGTTCGACGAGCTTCTTCTGACCGCACCCGAGCAAAAGGCAACGCTGACAAAGTACCGAGGCAAATCCAACCCAATATCTTTCTTTTTGGAGGAGCTTCCGGGTGGTTCCCCAAACTCGGGCATCCCATTGTTGATTAGAGCCAAGATGGCTCAATTCGACGTCAGACGCATTCTGGTTGATCAAGGCAGCTCGGTGGACATCATGTACGTCCACCTTTTCAAGACTCTAAAATTAGACAATACCAACCTATCTCCCTACGTCGGGTCCGACCTCCAAGGATTCAATGGAGCCATGACGAAGCCTTGGGGTTACGTCGAGCTCCTCGTCACCTTCGGAAAGCAAGAGACGGCCAGAGAAATCAAGATCCAGTTCCTGGTCATAAAATGTCCCTCTCTTTACAACTGCATCCTCGGCCGCCTGACGTTAGCTGAGCTAACCGCGGTCCCGTCTACCGTCCACCTGAAGATGAAATATTACACTAAACTAGGCCGCGTAGTCACCATCCACGGCGACATCGAAGCTGCCCGGAGGTGTTACGATGTCGCAGTAAAAGGTTAGGCCACAGTCAATACAAAGAGTAACAAAAAGCCCAGGGCCGAGGATCCTCCCCTCCAGGGAATCAACGCCATCGACCTCGATTTCCGCATCGGCCAGGACAAACTGAAGAATGGAAACCCACCAAGGAGCAGACTCCCGCTCACCCGTTCCTCCCAATCTCGGACGGAGAGTTCGAGCCCGTCCCCCTGGGCGACAACCCTGACAGAACAGTAAAAATAGGCAAGGGATTGCCCGAAGAAACAAGGAAGCAACTCGCGATGTGCCTCAGGGAGAACTCCGATCTCTTTGCATGGAACGCCGCAGAAATGCCCGGCCTAGACCCCGAGGTCGCATGTCACCAATTAGCTTTGGACCTGGTGTAACACGGTGGGAGAACTGACTTTAGTTATGTTGCGGATAGCAAGAGTCGCCACCGACTTTTATTTTATCCAAAGGAAAGGCATAAAAGAACAGGAAAGACCTTTTAAAAGATTTTTGGGTCCGGGGGGTAGGTTATGTAAAGGGAAGGTGTTAGCACCCTTTACATCCATGGTTATCCATGGGCTCTTAGTTACTTAGCTCACTTTGAATTGTTTTTGAAATGTGAAGTGTGTGAATAGAAATTTTCATAAGAGTTTGATAATGATCCATGTACGGATGCGTAAAAAACCTTTGTTTGGAAAATTTGTTTGAAAGTGTGAAGTGTTTGAAAAGTTTTTGAATAGTGAGCAAGCAACTATGAGGAACCTACCCTAAATTTTAAATCTTTTCTGTTCTTGAATCCTTTAAGTGGTAAGACTATCCCTATTATTAAGGAATAGGTAGTCATTACCTTGGATGTGAGGGATAAGTAAGGGTCATCTGTTTAATGTAGGCAACTGTGAGGTGTATTAAGCAATTTTGGAGGGACTGTCATCTTTATTCGGAAGGGACAAGATCATTACGAAGGCAACATTCGAAAAGGGACTTGATCTTTTATTATTAGGGACTAGATGACTTTATTTTTGAGGGACTTTTGTTTTATACACCCTACTTGACCTTTTGATTAGGCAACAATGAGAGGTATCCCTAAGGAAGTGAGATGGCGATCAAAGATCGACTTACGTGTGTGAGTGTACAATTTAATATTTATCTTTTAAATTAAGTGATCTAAATTCATTTTGAATAAACATACATGTTACACTCCCTATTTACTAACCATGGCATAAAATAAATAATTTAAACATTATAAAATATTACATCCAGGAGCAATTACATAATAATGATAAAAGCAATTTAAATAAATAAGCAAAATAGTAAATAATAATAATAAAAATTGGGTTAGTGAAAATAATAATAATAATAAAAATAATACTAAATTAAATGGGGTTAGTAATAATCATATGAACATAATTAATAATAATAATGAAATAAACAAGGATATTATAATAAACAAAATTTTTAATGGTTAATAAGAAAATATGAACAATTATATTAATTATTATAAAATTTGAAGTTATATGTAAATTATAAAATTAAATCAATTATGAACATATAATTACAAAAATTAAATTAGCAATTTTTAGAAATTAATTACATGCATAATTAAATTATAAACAATTATAGAATATTTTCATATTATAAAAAAATAAATTAAGCATTTTAATTTTTAAACATATTTATGTACAAAAATTTAAATTATAAACAATTTATATATTAACAAAAATTAACTCAAGAATTTTAATGAAGTTTATGAATATAAAGAATAAAAGAAGA
The DNA here is from genome assembly GCA_963966055.1 of Lathyrus aphaca. Lineage (NCBI taxonomy): Eukaryota > Viridiplantae > Streptophyta > Magnoliopsida > Fabales > Fabaceae > Lathyrus > Lathyrus aphaca. The sequence continues at coordinate 548,619,503 of OZ014523.1, read as the reverse complement.
AAATTAGGGTTTGAAAAGAATATATTTTTTAGGGTTTTAAAAATAAATTAGGTTTTTTTATTTATTTACAATATCAATTTAATTATTAAATACCACATACATATAAATAAAAATATATAAAGAAATAAATATATCAATTTAGGTTTTAAGAAAATAATATAAATTTTTTAAACAAAAGAAAATGATTTACATATAATTTAGAAATTATTTTAAATTAATTTAGAAAATAAAAGGAAGAAATAACAAAAGAAATAAAACAAGAAACCAAAAAAAACAGGACCTGGGATTTGAACCCAGGTCCTTTACCTGGATACAGAAGAGCCTTGCCACTGGGCTGCGCGCTGCTAGCTGATGACAAACCACCTTCATTTAGTTTTATGCTCATCCTGTAAAACAAAACAAATTGCACAAAAAAAATGCGTTGAGGCTGGTTTCAAACCCACGCCGTTGCCCTCACACGCGCACAAGCTTACCACTACACCATCAACATCATTCAGTAATTTAAATACAAATAAAACTATATAATATAAAAACAAATTTGAATCCCAGGCTGCGCGCGAAACTCCTTCTTCTACCTCCAGACCTGCAAAATTTCCTACGAATTTTGCTAGGGTTTTTGCTGCGAGTTTCGTTTCCTAGGATTTCCTGCGTTTAATCAAACATCAAGCAAACGACAATATTTTATGAAATTGATGAGTGCATTACGTTCTATGAAGTCTATACAACACAGTCACGTTTCCATAATTCATTTATAGTTGATGAATCAAAGAACCCCAAAACGGCCGAAAAAACCTAACTATGGTGGTTCCTCCATCCTGCACCTAAAATCGAATTAATTTATCCAGAAAGCCTTCAAACTTAATCACAAACACAAATATAAGATCAAATTCAGATAATAATGTCAATATTATGGGAATCGAAAAAATCAAAAATTGGATGAACAATGATTCGGTTTGAATGATTTAAAGTGTTATGGATGCATATAAGTATTGGTTTCGACTCAATGATGTCCAGGGATCATTGTTATGTTCTCAAATTACCTTCTAATGCCTTGTATGTTAAAATCCGAATTTGAGTTTGGAGAGGTTTTTTGAAAATGCAAACTTACACTTTGGAGGCTGGAATTCGTGGGCAATGAGTAGGGTTAAGTCATATACTTATAGAGTGATGAATTAGGTTAAAAAAGATTAATGCTTGTGTGAAAAATTTGATCCAAAAAGATTCAAAAAGATAAGCTTTGAAAATCAAATATTTTTGCATAAACACTTGCTATTTTAGGCCAATCATCATGATCCTCTTACCACTTTGATTCCAATCATATTTATGAATTTCTAGAAGCTTAATCCTTTTTAAATCTTTGACTTTTATATTTTATTTTAATTTAAAATGATTTTTAATGAATTAAATCAAAATAAATAAAAATAAAATGATAAAAAATCTGATTTTTGTTGACTTGGGTCGTGCATGAGGTCATAGTATGGATTGGGTCATCATATGGCAAGCCCATTTAGAAAAAATTGGTTTTAGACCTCCATTTTCTTCATAAACCAACCAAAAATTTCCCAACTTTGCAAGGGCACATACCCTTCAATTTTAATGCTTTGAGGGTGTTCTTGGACATTTTGGAAAGCTTGAAGAGTCCTCTAACCAACCCCACTGGTTTCATGTCCATATCATTTACCATTCTCAAGTTATGCCCTTTTGAAGTTGTTGACTTTTTGTTGACTTTCAAAAGGACCTATAATGTCTTAGCTCATACCTTCCCAAATGAAGCATTTTTGGGCTTGGCTTGTGAGACACAAAGTTGTAGAGAATTCAATTTCCTTCAAAATGAGATTTAGATGGAAACTTGGTGATGAAGTATGTGAAAGTTATGGCTGGTCAAAGTTCAGTTGACTTTTACTGAGGAAACCCTAATTTAGAAACTCCTGATTCTTGATGATCTAAAATCTCCTTGATGAATCATGATCAACCCTTGATCAAATGATGAATTTTACCTCATATACTTGATGTTGGCAAAAAATCATGAAGTTTGACTTTGGTTTGACCACAGTTGACCTCAGTTTGACTTTTTAACTACTTTGACTGATTTTGACTTATCTGATCATCTGACTGAGCAAACTTTTGAGAAAAGTCTTGAAACTTGTAATGGGGGTTATTACACACATATAAGATGTTATGAAGCTCACTTGAAGTCTTGGAAGTCCATTTAGCCTGATTAAAGTCAAAACCCTAGTTTTGGATGCACTGCTTAGGAGGTGCATTGTATGAGGGAATTGTTAACTCTTCTGACCCATTGTGAACTTTGTGAACCTTGTGAACCATCATAAGATGTCTTGTGAACCTTGTGAACCTCATGGGAGGTCTTGTGAACCTCATGGGAGGTCTTGTGAACCTTGTGAACCTCATGGGAGGTCTTGTGAACCTTGTGAACCTCATGGGAGGTCTTGTGAACCTTGTGAACCTCATAAAGTGTCTTGTAGACTTCATGAACCTCATGAAAGGTCTTGTAAGTATGGTGAATCTTGTGAACCTCATGGGAGGTCTTGTGAACCTTTTGAACCTCATAAAGTGTCTTATAGACTTCATGAACCTCATGAAAGGTCTTGTAAGTATTGTGAATCTTGTGAACCTCATAAAGTGTCTTGTGGACTTCATGAACCTCATGAAAGGTCTTGTGAATCTTGTGAACCTTCTTAGCACACAAAGTCTTGTATTGTGAGGGCAAATTTTGGGGTGCAACAGCTGCCCCTGTTCAATTTTCTGAAACCTGAGGGGTTAGATTGGTATATTTGCCAGTCGTGACCTGGAAGGTTGAAGGGGATTGAACACAAAAGCCCAAAAATTTGCACTCACCAGTGCGTAGAGTGATACAGATGACTAGTTGAATATGCTTGAGTGGGCTTAAAGATGCCACTTGGAGAGAAGTGTTTCAGATACATTTCTTGGAGGATAAAGCAGTCCAAAATATGAAGGTAAAATGATAGCTTTCAGGAAGATAAACAACGTCCCGAGGTAGTAATATGCTTTCAGGAGGATAAAGCAGTCCTGAGGTAATAGTGATATGCTTTCAGAAAGATAAACAACATTCTGAGGTAATAATATGCTTTCAGGAGGATACAGCGTCCTGAGGAAGTGGTAATCTTTTGGGAAGATAACAACGGCCCAAGGTAATAATATGCTTTCAGGAGTATAAACAACATCCTGAGGAAGTGATGATAGCTTTCAGGAAGATAAACAATGTCCCGAGGTATATGCTTTCAGGAGGATAACAACGTCCTGAGGTATGAGAAGCTTTCAGGAGGATAAAGCAGTCCTGAGGTAATAATATAACCTTTGGGAAGATAAACAACGGCCCAAAATAATATGCTTTCAGGAGGATACAGCGTCCTGAGGTATAAGAAGCTTTCAGGAGGATAAAGCAGTCCTGAGGGATTGATAGCTTTCAGGAGGATAAAGCAGTCCTGTTAGCCACAAGTTGTTGATGAAGTCTGTCTGTTGGAAAATTAACCTGAAAACAAGGTAGCATTCTGTATGGTAATATTAGTTTATGCATTATGTATGCATGTATAATATGATGCACTTAAGTGATGTATTATGTATCTATGGATATGTATGTTATGGTATGATGTAAATGATATATGTATGATATGATGCTGCCTGAGGCATCTGGATATCTTCGTATAACAACTGTTGGCCAGGGAAAATAAATCCCGATTCGTTGTTGAAGAATATGAGGAACTTGTTCCCGTCTTGTTTGATAATATAGTATTTATAACCTCCCGTCTTCGTTCGATAGTAGGGTATATATAATCTCCCGTCTGCTGGGGATAGCAAGGTATACATAGCCTCCCGTCTTCGTTCGATAGTAGGGTATATATAACCTCCCGTCTTCGTTCGTCGTACTCTTATTGGAAAGTAACTTCCCGAATATCCGTATGAGGATGGATATAAATTCCAGGGGAGATGTGACTTTATGAAGATGGATTTGTCCTACTGAGGGTTTGTAGCTGTTTTGTAGGGATGAACCGGCGAAGCTTCGTTGAAATCCTTCCCTCGTTCGTCCTTAGTAAATACTATTACTGCATTTTCATGCATTTCTGGTAAACATCAATCATATTAAGCATACATGCATTTCTGGTAAACATCAATCATATTCAAAAGCATACATACATTCAAACACAACCAATGGACGTTTCGCTTATGAAAATAGAGTAAAAGTAAATCAGGATTCAAAAATGGAATTTTATTTATATCAAAGAGTGACCTATACATAGGTAAGTTTATACAAGGAGACATAAACCCTAGTAAGAGGATTTTGTCATAAAGTTTTTATAAAACAAAGAAAATCAGCTATGTGGGAAATAATCCTATTGAGTTTCAATTCTACTATTGCCATTATCTTCAAGTATCTCATCTTCTTCTGTTGAGACGAAAACGATTGGATTGAGCTTTATCTGTTCAAACTTGAGTAAGTAACACAACTAGTTGCAGTTTCATGGGTGATCCAAACGAGACATAGTCATACGCTTTAATCCCTAACTTTTGCCTGGATTGCCCTTTCAGGTTTTCAATCCACCGGGATACCCTTTTTTGCCCAAGCCGCCTTTTCAGGTTTTCGACTTGCCGGGTGTACATCTTTTTATATATATCCCTAATTTTTGCCCAAACCCTTTTGGTTTGCCGGGATGCCCTTATTTTTGCCTAGGCCTGTCAACCTAGCGGGTCTCTTTTTATGCGTAGTATTTTTTAACTATGTCTGCGTTCACAGGCTGCGGGAAGTCTTCACCATCCATAGTAGTAAGTATCATGGCACCTCCTGAGAATACTGTTTTGACTACAAATGGTCCTTCATATGTAGGAGTCCACTTGCCCCTAGGATCACCCTGTGGTAATATGATACGCTTGATTACCAAGTCACCATCCTGATATACCCTTGGCTTAACCTTCTTGTTAAAAGCCTTGATCATTCGTTTCTGGTACATATGGCCATGAAAAACTGTTGCTAACCTCTTCTCATCAATCAAATTTATATGGTCAAGTCGAGTCTGAATCCATTCATCTTCCCCCAAGCCTGCATCCTTCATGATTCTTAAGGAGGGAATCTGAACTTCAATGGGTAGAACTGCTTCCATACCATAGACTAAGGAGAATGGGGTTGCCCCTTGTAACCCGGTGAACTGACTTTAAAACAATGTTGCGGATAGCAAGAGTCGCCACCGACTTTTATTTTATCCATAAGGAAAGGTTATAAAAGAACAGGAAAGACCTTAGAGAATATTTTGGGTCCGGGGGGTAGGTTATGGAAAGGGAAGGTATTAGCACCCTTTTCATCCATGGTTATCCATGGGCTCTTAGGTACTTAAGCTCACTTTAAATTGTTTTGAAAGTGTAGTGTGTGAATAATAAAATTTTCAGAATAGTTAATAAATAATCCATGTAAGGATGTGTTAAAAACATGTTTGAAAATTTTGTTTGAAAATTGTTTAAGTGTGAAAAGTTTTTTGAAATGAGCTTAAGTACTTAAAAGTAACTTACCCTAATGTTTAGAGTCTTTCTTATTCTTTTTCCTTTCCTTAGTAAGACTATCCCTACTATAATGGAGTAGGTAGTCCTTACTTTGGATGTTAAAGGGACATGTGAGGGACAATTTGATCTTTAAGGCAATGGTGGGGTGTAATAAGCATTCATAAGGGACTATCATCATTTTTTCCGAAGGGACTCGATTCGTATAGGCAACCAAAAGGGACTTTGATGATTTTTACTCGAGGGACTTGCTTTATACACCCCACTTAACCATTTATTCGTAGGCAACAAGAGGGATATCCTTAGAAAGTGAGACGGCGATTTAAAATCGACTTACGTGTGTGAAGTGTTTAAATTAATTATCTTTATTAAAAAATTATCTAAATTGATTTTAATATTACATACATGTTAACACTCCCTAATTACTAACCATAATAATAATAATTAAATAACTTTACATCCAAGAAACAATTACAAAATTATAATAGAAAATAATAAGCAAAATAATAAGATAAAAGTAAACCAAATATAAATAAGCAAAAATAAGGGGTTAGTATATAATAATAAGTAATAATATGAAATTAATAAAGCAAAATAATTTGGTTAGTAAAATAATAATAATAATAATTAGAATAAATGGGATTATAAACATAAAAATAAATAATAACATGGTTAGTAAAAATTAAAAGATTAATGAAATTATAATAAGCAAGAAATTAATTAATAATAATAATAAAAAAAAAAATACACAATTACATAATTTTTAATTCATATACTAATTACTAAATTATTTTAAATGTATTAAAATTTTAAGTATTATTAACATATAATATTATAAAAAAGATTAATTCCATTAGTTATCATATTTATAAATTATTTTGACTATATATAAAATATATAAATTAAACTATTTCTAAACATTAAAAGCAAATTAATTTAAATTATGAATACAAGATTTTATGACAAATTATAATTATAAAAAGAATTAAATGTTATTTAGAAAAAAATATTTTGAGATTAGAAAATTAAGTTTTTATTTTTTAGGGTTTTAGAATTAGGGTTTGTGAAAATTAGGATTAACTTATAAAATAATTTATTTTTTAACAATCATACAAAATTATCTTAATCTATATACAAATAAAATTTAAACTAAAAGAAATCAAAAGTTTTATATATTTTTTTTTAGAAAATTTGATTATATGATGTATATACATAGAATTATATAGAAAATTAGAATTAGGTTTATATTTTTTTTTATAAACAAAAGAAAATATAATTTGATTAAGAAAATAGAGGAAATAGGTGATAAAAAATTAGGACTGACCTTGAGTAGGTTTTGATCCCTTGCCCTCATGTTTACCAGCCAAAACATCTCCCACCAGGCCACCACGCGCATGGTTGTAAAAGAGAGAAACGCAATTGGTTTTGTGCCTTGAGTTCATGAATCTGGAAAATAAATGAAAAAATAAAAAGGCCTGGGGAGGATTTGATCCCAGGACCTTTGTGTTCACAGACGCGCATCACACCACCCGGCTGGAAGAGCCAATCTGAAAGCATATTAACAACATAATATAATATATTCAAATTACAAATTAAATGAAAAAACGCATCAAAAGAATTGCTGGATGCTGGATTCGAACACACGCCATCAGGTACTACGCGCATCATGGCTACCACTGGGCCAACCAGCCAGTTGTGATACAAAATAGAAAGAATTAATTATATTTTATAACCAAATTTCAAATATGAAATTCGCGCCAAACAGTCTTCATCTTCAACCTCTCCCCCTTCGAATTTTGCTGCGATTTCTCATAGGATTTTTCCTGCGAAAATAAAAACCTAACAAAACCTGCGAAACCAAAAGGGCAACCAAACCATACAATTTCTCAAAATTAAAAGTAAATACATGTTCCAGAGGTCAATTAGAATCCAGCCATGATCCTAAAATTCATTTATATCCACTGGATCCAAAAACCCTAATATGAAGGTCAAACCCTAATAATGGTGGATTCGGTTTTAGGCCATGGAGCTTCATCAAACTGCCCAGAATTCATCTATGATCATCAACAAACAGGATTATGAAATCAAAAGTCACAAAAACACAACATATTAATGGAATCGAAAGAATTTTTTTCAAGCACAAAATGCATTCGGGTTAGCCAATATGATGAGTATATGATGCATATGAATAATGCTTTACGATCAGAAGAGTCCAAGGAAGCTTGCTATGTCCTCCAAATACCTTGCAATGCTCTGGATTTTGAAACCCGAATCTCACTTTTTGGAAGAATTTTTGAATGACGAACTTACTCTTTTGGCTGCTCAAATTCGTGTCCAAGGCTAGGTTTATGATCAGCATATATAGGTGAGTCAATTAGGTTAAAGAAATTGATTGATTTAGTGGAAGATTTGATACTTTGAGATTGAGAAAGATCATGCCATGAAAATCCAATATTTTTTAACCAAAGCTTTCTATTTTGAGCCAATTCACATGATTCTTGTATCAATTTGCTCCATATGAACTTTATAACTTTCTAGAACCAACAAACCAATTTAATTTTCAAATTTAATATTTTATTTAATTTTAAGATGATTTTAAGAATTAAAAATCATAATAAATTAATTAAATAAAATAAAAATTATGAAAATATCATGGGAATTTCGTGCATGACTTTATGAAGTGGATTGGGTCACAATTTGGGTGGCCCATTTGAAAAGAAATGATTTTGAACCTCCCTTTTCAATATAAACCATCACAAAATTGTCCAACTTTGCAAAGGCACATCTCCCTCAATTTTAAGGGTATGAGGGCATTCTTGGACTTTTTGGAAAGCTTGAAGAGTCCTCTAAACAACCCCATTGGTTTCAGGTCCATATCATTTACCAATCTCAAGTTATGCCCTTTTGAAGCTGTTGACTTTTTGTTGACTTTTGAAATGACCTATAATGTCTTAGATCATATCTTTCAAATGAAGCATTTTTGGGCTTAACCTTCAACATCAAAGTTGTAGAGAATTCAATTTCCTTCAAAATGAGCTTTGGATGGAGACTTGGTGATGAAGTATGTGAAAGTTATGCCTGGTCAAAGTTCAGTTGACTTTTACTGAGGAAACCCTAATTTAGAAACTCCTGATTATTGATGATCTGGAATTTCCTTGATGAATCATGATCAACCCTTGATCAAATGATGAATTTTACTTCATATACTTGATGTTGGCAAAAAATCATGAAGTTTGACTTTGGTTTGACCACAGTTGACCTCAGTTTGACTTTTTAACTGCATTGACTGATTTTGACTTAACTGATCATCTGACTGAGCAAACTTCTGAGAAAAGTCTTGAAACTTGTCATGGGGGTTCTTATACACATATAAGATGTTATGAAACTCACTTGAGGTATTGGAAGTCCATTTAGCCTGATTAAAGTCAAAACCCTAGTTTTGGATGCACTGCTTAGGAGGTGCATTGTCTGAGGGAATTGTCAACTTCTTTGACCAATTGTGAACTTTGTGAACCTTGTGAACCTTCATAAAATGTCTTGTGATACTCATGAGAGGTATTTGTGAAGCTTGTGAACCTTGTGAACCTCATGAAGTGGCTTTGTAGACCTCATGACCCTCAGGAAAGCTTTGTAATCATTGTGGAACTTGTGAACCTTGTGAACCTTCAAGAAGTGACTTGGGGACTTCATGAACTTCATGAAAGGTCTTGTAAATGTTGAGAAGCTTGTGAACCTTGTGAACCTTCATAAAGTAACTTGTAGACTTCATGAACCTCATGAAAGGTTATGCAAGTGTTGGAGAACTTGTGAACCTTGTGAACCTTCTTAGAACACAAAGTCTTGTATTGTGAGGGCAAATTTTGGGGTGCAACAGCTGCCCCTGTTCAATTTTCTGAAACCTGAGGGGTTAGATTGGTATATTTGCCAGTCGTAACCTGGAAGGTTGAAGGGGATTGAACATAAAAGCCCAAAAATTTGCACTCACCAGTGCATAGAGTGATATTGATGGTTGGTTGAGTGGGCTTAAAGATGCCACTAGGGGAAAGTTATTCAGTAGTATAATGAGAGCTGTCAGGAGTCTGGAGTAATATTGATGTAGCAGCATGTCTTCATGAGGATAGAGCAATGGAAAGCCCTAAAGCAGTCTTGAAGTAATGATTTCAGGAGGATGGAGACATCAATAATGACAACTCCAATGCAGTCTTGAAATAAGAATGTGATATGTCTTCAGGAGGATAGAGCAATCAATAATGATAACTCTAATGCAGTCTTGAAGTACTGATGTGATATGTCTTCAGGAGGATAGAGCAATCAATAATGATAACTCCAATGCAGTCTTGAAGTACTGATGTGATATGTCTTCAGGAGGATAGAGCAATCAATAATGATAACTCTAATGCAGTCTTGAAGTACTGATTTCAGGAGGATGGAGACATCAATAATGACAACTCCAATGCAGTCTTGAAATAATAATGTGATATGTCTTCAGGAGGATAGAGCCATCAATAATGACAACTCTAATGCAGTCTTGAAGTACTGATTTCAGGAGGATGGAGACATCAATAATGACAACTCCAATGCAGTCTTGAAGTACTGATTTCAGGAGGATGGAGACATCAATAATGACAACTCCAATGCAGTCTTGAAATAATAATGTGATATGTCTTCAGGAGGATAGAGCCATCAATAATGACAACTCTAATGCAGTCTTGAAGTACTGATTTCAGGAGGATGGAGACATCAATAATGACAACTCCAATGCAGTCTTGAAATAATAATGTGATATGTCTTCAGGAGGATAGAGCCATCAATAATGACAACTCTAATGCAGTCTTGAAGTACTGATTTCAGGAGGATGGAGACATCAATAATGACAACTCCAATGTAGTCTTGAAATAATAATGTGATATGTCTTCAGGAGGATAGAGCCATCAATAATGACAACTCCAATGCAGTCTTGAAGTACTAATTTCAGGAGGATGGAGACATCAATAATGACAACTCCAATGCAGTCTTGAAATAATAATGTGATATGTCTTCAGGAGGATAGAGCCATCAATAATGACAACTCTAATGCAGTCTTGAAGTACTAATTTCAGGAGGATGGAGACATCAATAATGACAACTCCAATGCAGTCTTGAAATAATAATGTGATATGTCTTCAGGAGGATAGAGCCATCAATAAGGATAACTCTAATGCAGTCTTGAAGTACTAATTTCAGGAGGATGGAGACATCAATAATGACAACTCCAATGCAGTCTTGAAATAATGAGAAGCTCATCAGGAGGATAAAGTAACCTTGAGGTTACAATAAAGCAATCCCAAAGATCATAAGTTTGTTTGTTGGATAATTAACCTGAAAACAAAGTAGTATTCTGTGTAATAATATTAGTTTATGCTTTATGTATGCATGTATGATATGATGTACTTAGGTAATGTATTATGTATATGGATATATATGATATGGTATGATGTAAATGATGTATGTATGATATGATACTGCCGGAAGCGTCTGGATATCTTCGTATAACAACTGCTGGCCAGGGAAAATAAATCCCGATTTGTTGTTGAAGAATGTATAACCCTCCGTCTGCTGGGGATAATAAGGTATATATAACCTCCCGTCTACTGGGGATAGTAGGGTATATATAACCTTCCGTCTTCGTTTGGTAGTAGAGTAGATACAACATCCCGTCTTCGTTCGTCGTACCCTTATTGGAAAGTAATTTCCCGAATATCCGTATGAGGATAAAAGAGATGGATATAAATTCCAGGGGAGATGAGACTTTTTGAAGATAGATTCGTCCTACTGAGGGTTTTGTAACTGTCTTGTAAAGATGAACCGGCGAAGCTTCGTTGAAATCCTTCCCTCGTTCGTCCTTAGTAAATACTATTACTGCATTTTCATACATTTCTGGTAAACATTAATCATATTAAAAGCATACATGCATTCAAACACAACCAGTGGACGTTTCGCTTATGCAAATAGGGTAAAAGTAAATCTGGATTCAGAGGGAAAAGTAAAGCTGAACTTGAAAACAGAATTGTCTCAACTTTGAGAGTGTATCACCAATTGGATTTAGAGCTCCTGAAATCCATAACTTTCCTGAATACCTTCCCAGAAATCTTCATAGCTAGACCTGAAGACATGATACTGACACCATCTGATACTACTGGCGTAGACAATCAATTTCCACCGTGGCTTCTGCTGAGAATCCAATATCAAGGTAACACAATGAGAGGAATGTGTTTTCAAATTGTGATGGACCATGTACTCTCCGGATATTAGATTTGAAGATGAATCATTGCCCCTTGGTTGAGGATGAATTGTCCCATAATGGAAGTATCTGCAATGAGCTACCTCAAGAGAAACAAGCAGAATGCCCCATAAGCATATGCCCCTGGCATTGTGAACTTTGCAGTGTTACCCTTGGTAATGAGAAAAGTTGCCTCTGGCTGCTTAAACATAGTTGAATCTTGTCCTGATTGCCCCAAATGAGTTAGGAAGTATCATGGCCTGCCCCCTTGACTATGCCCCTTTGTATACATGGACTTTGATCCAAGAAGCAACTTTGTTTATCGGAAGGACTTTGAACATTCATCCTGTAAGTTTCTCTATTTATCAAACACTCAAGTATATGTAAACAAATATGTTCAAAAATGCCATGCTTATGTCTGTCTTGAAATTTTGAAAAAGAGTTATTTTAGAACAACATTTTTTTGTGAAAACTGTGATATTAACTCAAGTTTTATAATAAGCCCTAAAGGAGTCAGGATACCTTTTTGTAACAGTATGCTTTCGAACTAACCATGCTTCAGTTAGGACTTTTAAAGGGTTATAACGTGGCCTGGTTCATGGCTTATGAAACAAAGTTATAGGCTCAAAGTTTATTTATACCCAACCCAACTTCGTGATGAACTCCAGTCCTACATTCAATTAATTCAGCCTATGCATTCAAGTTCCCAGATATTTAGGGTTGCACAGATGAAGATGGTTCACAAGCCAAAGGATTTTGAGATAGCAGTCACATCTTCCTTCCTTGTTATTTCTAATGAGGACCTTGGTCAACTCAACTTATTTTTTGCAGAGGAATTTGATGACCTCTTGACAAATATTTCCTTTTATTATCCCTAATTTTTGCCTGAACTGTGTTATTTGAACTTACAGCCAGCGGGATGCCCCTAGTTTTTGCCTAAGTCCCCTTCATAGGTTTTGACTTAGCAGGCTTTGATTTTTTTTCAGTAATTTTTCAATATCATTTTTTTTGAAAAGATAATGACTGCATGGCTTAATGATTACAATGAACCATCATTGGCTTTTGAATTGAGAAACATCTTCAACACTCCTTGATGTGTGTGAAGGAAAGCTTGAGATTGCAACCTTTATTTGAAAGGTGTCTTGAATGATTCTCTTGTACTTGAATGCACATTTGAATTAATTGAGAACTACCCATCCCCGGGTTAAAATTGAGGGTTTTTTCGGATAGAAAGAAACTCCAACTTCAAGGCTCAAAGGGGTTGACAAAGGATTAACTTCCTTATATCTCCACTGTTTAGGAATTGAAACAATGCCTGTACATCGTCAGCATAGTCTGTTCAAAAGCATACTGCCTAATATTATGGTATTGTTTTCGTCATCCTCCCTCTACAGGCTTATAGCTTTATCAGGAGTTAAATATCACAGGATAGAAATAAGAAGTATAATTCAAAATATAGTGGAACGAATGGATTAATTCAAGACAAACATATGCAGTGCATTAATGAAAACAAAAGTTTAACATAATAGCAAGTGTTCAAACAAATAAAGAAATTACAAATGAAAATTCAAATGTTGTCCCATCCAGTTGGCTGAATGTCTTCAATTGCAATCTGTGAACTTTGAGGAGCAGTATACTTCACCATGAAATCAAATTTACCACTTGGATGCCCCAGGGTGCCCCATATCTCAACAGGGATAGGTAGACTTCCTTTCTTGTTACTTTGGGCAACTTGTCTTGCAGCTTCGGTGTTTGATGGACGATAGTAGAACTCAACTTGACTTTCTGGAGTAACCTCTAGGATTCCTTCATCAATCAGGTCTTGAATCTTTTCCTTCAATGCCCAACAGTTATTTGTATCATGTCCAGGACTGTTGGAGTGGTACTCACACTTTGCCCTGGGATTATAGCGAGGAGAGGAAGTTTTAGGATTTTTAGGAGATTTTTCCAAGGAAACCAGCTTCATCTCCAACAGGCATTGCAAAACTTGTGACATTGGAGTGCTGAACTTGATAAACTTCCTTCTACCTTTCTGGTGTTGAGGTGGATTGACCTTATCAAGTCTTTCTTCTTCAATTGAAGAATAGTCAATGGCAACCTGTCTCTTACCCTCTTTTATCCTCATCCTTCTTTCAACCAAATCAACTTGTTTTAACGGAGGTTGACTGACAACTAGATCCCTGACTCTGCCACTTTGAAGTTTGTGGACAAAGGTTCTCAGCTCTTCTTGTCCCTGAGCTAATCTTTGAATAAGAGCCATCTGGCCATTCATCTGGATCCTCATTCCTGTCATCTCAGCTTGTAGTTGTTTCAGCTGATCATCCTTGTTGTCCTCAGGATTCTTCTTCTTAGCCAGCAGTGTCTTCAATTCATCCTGCCCCTTGGTCAGGTTTAGGATCAGCTCTTGGAACTGTGCATTTTGTGCCTGGAGATCCTTAACTGTTTGTTCAAGAGCCATTGCTGAAATAAACAGCGAGAAGATGAGAAACCTGTGCACAATAAACCTGTGATGCAATGATATGGAATGCGTATGCAATGTTTTCAAGGACCGCAGGATTTAAATCTGTTTAAACAACCAAAAAGTAAACTTTTATTAATGATAACTTGTTTTGCCTTTTAGGCTTACAAAAAATGAAAGTGAAATAAGTACAAAAGATGGGGTTTTAAGTCTCCCATGGACGTTTCCTCTTTGTATTGAGGTATGAGTTGAGGTTTCGTTCCTCGTGAAGCTGCTTTGTGAGCTCTAGGATTCTTGCTTGGCTTGCTTTGTAATGAGCCTCGAAAGTATACCTTTGCTCCTTCAGTTGGATCCATGATCTCTGCAAGTCCTCCTTATCAGTAGGCATGTCTGGGTGAAGAATGATATAAGCTGTGTCTCCTTCAGCAACAGGTTCCATAGTAACTGGTAAGATGGCAGGATATGGCATCATGAGTGTCTGAGCACGAGATCGTACCCATCTGAGATAAGCTTCCATAGGAATAGTGTACTTAGGCTCCAGAGTCTTGCTGTCAACCTTGTTCACTTTACCCCAAGCTCGTATGAATCTCTGACGGTAACCCTGAAGATCGTTGTCATAATCAAACACAATGCCCTGAATCAACATGTCATGAGGACCATCGCTCCGAGCGTAACCAAACTGTCGTAAAGCCAAACAGGGGTTGTAGGTGATGCCTCCTTTTATGCCTAGAAGTGGCACATTAGGAAACTCCCCACAACGGTCAATGATGGTAACATTCTCCATAGATCTGGAGCACCAATGGATGTCTGAGTGAGATAGTGACATGATCCTCTTGGACCATCTGAACCCTTGCTCATTTTTCATTACTGAGCGAGGAAGGTGAGAAATAAACCACCTAGAGAGTAAAGGTATGCAACACATCAAAGTTCCTCTTGCCCTTGTAGTACGGGTGTGAAGAGAATGTAAGATGTCTCCAAGCAATGTAGGCACTGGATTGTGACTCAGGAAAATGTTGATGGCATGAACATCTATGAACTGATCTGGATTGGGGAACAACACTAAGCCATATATCAGCAAGGCTAAGATCTCCTCAAAAGCATCATAGCTCATGGCCTTCAAGAACATTTGAGCTTTATCCACTAATACCTTGGCAAGAATACCCTTAACTCCACTTCTGGTTTCTAGGACAATGTCAGACTTCTTTAGATGTAGAGCTGCAGCAATAATCTCTGGTTTAAGCTCCTTCTCCAAGCCTGTGAAGGGTCTTTGATCAAGAACAGGTATACCCAGAAGTTTAGAGAACTCCTCCATGGTTGGAACCAGCTGATAATCAGGGAATGTAAAGCAATGGTGCTTAGGGTCAAAGAACTGGAACAGGACACTCATCATGTCTTCATTGAACCCTGAAGTGACTAGATCCAATAGGTGACCATGTCTCTTGATGAACCGGGAATGATCAGACACCTGAGAAACCAACTCTTTAAGTTTGGGAGGTATCCCCACAAAATTGATCCTGATGGTGTTTCTACGAGCTGAAGCCATGACCTGCAACAAAGAACAAAGATAAATCCCTTGGTCCTTGAAATGGTTAGGGAAAATGGTATGCTCATGATGCATGATGATGTCATGATGTTATGCTCAATCACAAACATGTGGCACACACAAACAAGTCACACCATAGCCCTAGGTTTAAAGGCTTGCATGAGGTTCAAAGGTAAGTACCCTCCCCTGAAGTTAGATGGTTCATCCTGTCCTATAAAGCAACCAGGTTCCTAAGGGATCTCAATATCATTGATCCTTCACAAGGGTGGTTGATCAGAAGGCAACTTACTTGCCAACCAAAACCCTCCAAGTTTAAGATCTCAATGAGCGTAGCATCGAGTGTCAACCAACTTCAGTCTGCACCAAAGCCGGCTACCTCACTACTTTCTAAAGGCCAAGATGAGTTAACTAGGGTTCTAAAAGTTAGTTAATGTATTGACAACATATGGTGGCCTCAATATTATCCTCAACTTGACTTAAGGAATATAAGCACCAACCAAGAAGTCGCACTAACTATGGCCACCAGATCAACCGTGTCGATATACGTCGCACAGTTTCCTTGGTCTATTGCCATTTACCTAAGGTACACTAGATCCGGGTTAGGACCTTTCACACATAAGAGCCCAACAATTAAAGTAAAGCAAACAAGGCAAACAATTTAAAGTGATCTTATTTCCTAAGGGTACCCCTCTTAAATAGATCCCCAGCAGAGTCGCCAGTTCTGTAACCCGGTGAACTGACTTTAAAACAATGTTGCGGATAGCAAGAGTCGCCACCGACTTTTATTTTATCCATAAGGAAAGGTTATAAAAGAACAGGAAAGACCTTAGAGAATATTTTGGGTCCGGGGGGTAGGTTATGGAAAGGGAAGGTATTAGCACCCTTTTCATCCATGGTTATCCATGGGCTCTTAGGTACTTAAGCTCACTTTAAATTGTTTTGAAAGTGTAGTGTGTGAATAATAAAATTTTCAGAATAGTTAATAAATAATCCATGTAAGGATGTGTTAAAAACATGTTTGAAAATTTTGTTTGAAAATTGTTTAAGTGTGAAAAGTTTTTTGAAATGAGCTTAAGTACTTAAAAGTAACTTACCCTAATGTTTAGAGTCTTTCTTATTCTTTTTCCTTTCCTTAGTAAGACTATCCCTACTATAATGGAGTAGGTAGTCCTTACTTTGGATGTTAAAGGGACATGTGAGGGACAATTTGATCTTTAAGGCAATGGTGGGGTGTAATAAGCATTCATAAGGGACTATCATCATTTTTTCCGAAGGGACTCGATTCGTATAGGCAACCAAAAGGGACTTTGATGATTTTTACTCGAGGGACTTGCTTTATACACCCCACTTAACCATTTATTCGTAGGCAACAAGAGGGATATCCTTAGAAAGTGAGACGGCGATTTAAAATCGACTTACGTGTGTGAAGTGTTTAAATTAATTATCTTTATTAAAAAATTATCTAAATTGATTTTAATATTACATACATGTTAACACTCCCTAATTACTAACCATAATAATAATAATTAAATAACTTTACATCCAAGAAACAATTACAAAATTATAATAGAAAATAATAAGCAAAATAATAAGATAAAAGTAAACCAAATATAAATAAGCAAAAATAAGGGGTTAGTATATAATAATAAGTAATAATATGAAATTAATAAAGCAAAATAATTTGGTTAGTAAAATAATAATAATAATAATTAGAATAAATGGGATTATAAACATAAAAATAAATAATAACATGGTTAGTAAAAATTAAAAGATTAATGAAATTATAATAAGCAAGAAATTAATTAATAATAATAATAAAAAAAAAATACACAATTACATAATTTTTAATTCATATACTAATTACTAAATTATTTTAAATGTATTAAAATTTTAAGTATTATTAACATATAATATTATAAAAAAGATTAATTCCATTAGTTATCATATTTATAAATTATTTTGACTATATATAAAATATATAAATTAAACTATTTCTAAACATTAAAAGCAAATTAATTTAAATTATGAATACAAGATTTTATGACAAATTATAATTATAAAAAGAATTAAATGTTATTTAGAAAAAAATATTTTGAGATTAGAAAATTAAGTTTTTATTTTTTAGGGTTTTAGAATTAGGGTTTGTGAAAATTAGGATTAACTTATAAAATAATTTATTTTTTAACAATCATACAAAATTATCTTAATCTATATACAAATAAAATTTAAACTAAAAGAAATCAAAAGTTTTATATATTTTTTTTTAGAAAATTTGATTATATGATGTATATACATAGAATTATATAGAAAATTAGAATTAGGTTTATATTTTTTTTTATAAACAAAAGAAAATATAATTTGATTAAGAAAATAGAGGAAATAGGTGATAAAAAATTAGGACTGACCTTGAGTAGGTTTTGATCCCTTGCCCTCATGTTTACCAGCCAAAACATCTCCCACCAGGCCACCACGCGCATGGTTGTAAAAGAGAGAAACGCAATTGGTTTTGTGCCTTGAGTTCATGAATCTGGAAAATAAATGAAAAAATAAAAAGGCCTGGGGAGGATTTGATCCCAGGACCTTTGTGTTCACAGACGCGCATCACACCACCCGGCTGGAAGAGCCAATCTGAAAGCATATTAACAACATAATATAATATATTCAAATTACAAATTAAATGAAAAAACGCATCAAAAGAATTGCTGGATGCTGGATTCGAACACACGCCATCAGGTACTACGCGCATCATGGCTACCACTGGGCCAACCAGCCAGTTGTGATACAAAATAGAAAGAATTAATTATATTTTATAACCAAATTTCAAATATGAAATTCGCGCCAAACAGTCTTCATCTTCAACCTCTCCCCCTTCGAATTTTGCTGCGATTTCTCATAGGATTTTTCCTGCGAAAATAAAAACCTAACAAAACCTGCGAAACCAAAAGGGCAACCAAACCATACAATTTCTCAAAATTAAAAGTAAATACATGTTCCAGAGGTCAATTAGAATCCAGCCATGATCCTAAAATTCATTTATATCCACTGGATCCAAAAACCCTAATATGAAGGTCAAACCCTAATAATGGTGGATTCGGTTTTAGGCCATGGAGCTTCATCAAACTGCCCAGAATTCATCTATGATCATCAACAAACAGGATTATGAAATCAAAAGTCACAAAAACACAACATATTAATGGAATCGAAAGAATTTTTTTCAAGCACAAAATGCATTCGGGTTAGCCAATATGATGAGTATATGATGCATATGAATAATGCTTTACGATCAGAAGAGTCCAAGGAAGCTTGCTATGTCCTCCAAATACCTTGCAATGCTCTGGATTTTGAAACCCGAATCTCACTTTTTGGAAGAATTTTTGAATGACGAACTTACTCTTTTGGCTGCTCAAATTCGTGTCCAAGGCTAGGTTTATGATCAGCATATATAGGTGAGTCAATTAGGTTAAAGAAATTGATTGATTTAGTGGAAGATTTGATACTTTGAGATTGAGAAAGATCATGCCATGAAAATCCAATATTTTTTAACCAAAGCTTTCTATTTTGAGCCAATTCACATGATTCTTGTATCAATTTGCTCCATATGAACTTTATAACTTTCTAGAACCAACAAACCAATTTAATTTTCAAATTTAATATTTTATTTAATTTTAAGATGATTTTAAGAATTAAAAATCATAATAAATTAATTAAATAAAATAAAAATTATGAAAATATCATGGGAATTTCGTGCATGACTTTATGAAGTGGATTGGGTCACAATTTGGGTGGCCCATTTGAAAAGAAATGATTTTGAACCTCCCTTTTCAATATAAACCATCACAAAATTGTCCAACTTTGCAAAGGCACATCTCCCTCAATTTTAAGGGTATGAGGGCATTCTTGGACTTTTTGGAAAGCTTGAAGAGTCCTCTAAACAACCCCATTGGTTTCAGGTCCATATCATTTACCAATCTCAAGTTATGCCCTTTTGAAGCTGTTGACTTTTTGTTGACTTTTGAAATGACCTATAATGTCTTAGATCATATCTTTCAAATGAAGCATTTTTGGGCTTAACCTTCAACATCAAAGTTGTAGAGAATTCAATTTCCTTCAAAATGAGCTTTGGATGGAGACTTGGTGATGAAGTATGTGAAAGTTATGCCTGGTCAAAGTTCAGTTGACTTTTACTGAGGAAACCCTAATTTAGAAACTCCTGATTATTGATGATCTGGAATTTCCTTGATGAATCATGATCAACCCTTGATCAAATGATGAATTTTACTTCATATACTTGATGTTGGCAAAAAATCATGAAGTTTGACTTTGGTTTGACCACAGTTGACCTCAGTTTGACTTTTTAACTGCATTGACTGATTTTGACTTAACTGATCATCTGACTGAGCAAACTTCTGAGAAAAGTCTTGAAACTTGTCATGGGGGTTCTTATACACATATAAGATGTTATGAAACTCACTTGAGGTATTGGAAGTCCATTTAGCCTGATTAAAGTCAAAACCCTAGTTTTGGATGCACTGCTTAGGAGGTGCATTGTCTGAGGGAATTGTCAACTTCTTTGACCAATTGTGAACTTTGTGAACCTTGTGAACCTTCATAAAATGTCTTGTGATACTCATGAGAGGTATTTGTGAAGCTTGTGAACCTTGTGAACCTCATGAAGTGGCTTTGTAGACCTCATGACCCTCAGGAAAGCTTTGTAATCATTGTGGAACTTGTGAACCTTGTGAACCTTCAAGAAGTGACTTGGGGACTTCATGAACTTCATGAAAGGTCTTGTAAATGTTGAGAAGCTTGTGAACCTTGTGAACCTTCATAAAGTAACTTGTAGACTTCATGAACCTCATGAAAGGTTATGCAAGTGTTGGAGAACTTGTGAACCTTGTGAACCTTCTTAGAACACAAAGTCTTGTATTGTGAGGGCAAATTTTGGGGTGCAACACCCCTGTTGAAGTACGAATTGTAGTACGATAACCATGAAGAGAAAATGGTAACATCTCATGCCAATCTTTGTAAGTAACAGTCATCTTCTGTACAATCTTCTTAATGTTCTTATTAGCAGCTTCAACTGCCCCATTCATCTTCGGACGGTACGGAGAAGAGTTATGATGCTTAATCTTGAACTGCGTGCAGAGATCAGTAATCATAGTGTTGTTCAGATTAGAGCCATTGTCAGTAATAATCCTTTCAGGGATGTCGTACCTACATATGAGATTATTCTTAATGAATCGAGCCACAACATTCTTAGTAACAGATGCAAATGAAGCTGCCTCTACCCACTTAGTAAAGTAATCAATAGCAACCAGGATGAAACGATGTCCATTAGAAGCAGTAGGCTTGATCTCACCAATCATATCAATGCCCCACATGGCAAAGGGCCAAGGAGCAGTCAACACATTCAATGGTGATGGAGGTACATGAACTTTATCAGCATAAATTTGACACTTGTGACATGTTCTGGAGTGTTGATAACAATCAGCTTCCATGGTAGACCAATAGTAACCTGCTCTCAATATCTTCTTTGCCATAGTATGTCCACTAGAATGAGTGTCAAAGATCCCATCATGCATGTCTTCCATAATCTCAATTGCTTCCTTTTTATCCACACAACGAAGCAAAGTTGAATCATGATTGCGCTTATACAGAATGCCATTACTCAAAAAGAACTTAGCAGAAAACCTTCTCAGAAATTTCCTATCTTTGACAGATGCCCCTTCAGGGAACTCCTGAGCTTCAAGATATCTTTTCACTTCGTAGAACCAAGGCTTCTTCTCTGCTTCTTCAGTGTCAATCTCTTTGCAGTATGCAGGCTTCTCAAATCTATCAATAGTAATCTTGGGAGCTTCATCATCCCAGCTGATCTCAAACATAGATGCCATAGTAGCTAATGCATATGCCAACTGATTCTCTCTCCGTGGAATATGTCTAAAGGTAATCTTTTTAAAATGTGGGATCAGAGACAACACATGCTCTCTGTAAGGAATGAGGTTATCATGCTTGGTGTCCCAATCTCCTTTAATCTGACTTACTACCAGGGCTGAATCTCCATACACATCAAGGAACTGAATCTTCATATCAATAGCAGCTTTAATACCCAGGATACATGCCTCATACTCAGCCATGTTATTGGTACAATAGAAACAAAGTCTGGCAGTAATCGGGGTATGACAACCTTCTGGGGAACTAATCACAACACCAACACCATTACCAAGTGCATTAGAGGCACCATCAAAAACCATAGTCCATCGGGATCCTTGTTCAGGTCCGTCATATTGTCCAGGTTCTTTGGTAATAATCATAATGTCTTCATCAGGGAACTCAAAACTCATTGACTGGTAATCATCCACTGCTTGATGAGCCAAATGATCAGCAACAACACTTCCTTTGATGGCCTTCTGAGTAGTATATTGTATATCATATTCTGTCAAGATCATTTGCCATCTTGCAATTCTTCCAGAGAGAGCAGGTTTCTCAAATATGTACTTGATTGGATCCATCTTTGAAATCAACAAGGTAGTATGGGTCAATATATACTGTCTTAGTCGACGAGCAGCCCATGCCAAAGCGCAGCAAGTTTTCTCGAGCAGTGAGTATCTTGTTTCACAGTCGGTAAACTTTTTGCTAAGGTAGTATATTGCTTGCTCTTTTCGACCAGACTCGTCATGTTGCCCCAACACACACCCCATTGAGTTGTCTAACACTGTTAAATACATAATCAAGGGTCTTTCATCAACTGGTGGCATCAAAATTGGAGGTTCTAGCAGATATCTTTTGATTTCATCAAAGGCAGTTTGGCACTCATCATTCCATTCCATCACCTGGTCTTTCTTTAACAACTTGAAGATTGGCTCACAGATGGAAGTTAATTGGGAAATAAATCTTGCAATGTAATTCAATCGTCCCAAGAAACCTCTAACCTCTTTCTCAGTACGGGGAGCTGGCATCTCTCGTATAGCTTTCACTTTTGCAGGATCCACTTCAATACCTTTTCCACTGACAATGAAACCCAGGAGTTTACCAGATCTAACTCCAAAAGTACACTTGTTTGGGTTCAACCTCAACTTGTATTTCTTCAACCTCTCAAACAATTTATGCAAATGATCAAGATGTTGCTCTTCATTCTGGGACCTGGCTATCATATCATCCACATATACCTCTATCTCATGATGAATCATATCATGAAACAAAGCCACCATAGCATGCTGATATGTTGCCCCTGCATTCTTCAAACCAAATGGCATTACTTTATAGCAAAAAGTGCCCCACTGCGTAACAAATGTTGTCTTCTCCATGTCTTCAGGAGCCATCTTGATTTGATTGTAACCAGAGAAACCATCCATAAAAGAGAATACCTTATGCTGAGCAGTGTTGTCTACCAGAACATCAATATGAGGAAGTGGAAAGTCATCTTTGGGGTTGGCTTTGTTCAAATCCCTGTAGTCTACACACATACGTACCTTACCATCTTTCTTAGGTACCGGCACAACATTTGCAACCCATTGAGGATAAGAAGTCACAGCTAAGAACCCTGCATTGAACTGTTTCATTACTTCTGCCTTGATCTTTTCTGACATCTCAGGACGCATACGACGAACCTTCTGCTTCTTTGGACGACAATCTTCTTTTACTGGTAAACGGTGAACTACAATGTTTGTATCCAACCCTGGCATATCTTCATAAGACCAAGCAAAGATCTCCACATAGTCACGTAACATCTGAATCAATCTGCTCTTGACACTATCCTCTAAATCATCCCCTATCTTGACTTCTTTCCTGTTTTCTTCAGTTCCCAGATTCACAACTTCAACTGGCTCTTCATGTGGCTGTATGGCTTTCTCTTCTTGTTGTAACAACCTAGCAAGCTCTACAGGTACTTCACAATCGTCCTCATTTTCGTCTTCAGTTTGATAGATCGGATTCTCGAAATTATAATTGGCAATAGTAGAACTGTTATCAATAGGATCCAGAGTGGATGAGGATCTGCATTTTAGTGATGTGGGTGTGTGTAAGAACATGTAGCTGATAAAGGTAAAAAATAAAATAAAAGAAAGACAAGGAACACAATATTTACTAAAACGAAACGTCCACTGATTTTTATTGAATGAAGTATGCAAATGAAATGACATCCCGTAACAAGCACACCATTGTGCCCCGGGTAAGGCACAAGGCTTAAGAGTTCAATTGTTCAAGAAATTACAAACTTAAAGCAACAACACAGTAATAGTATTTACTCCTGTCTAAAGGAGATAGGGATAACATCTTCAGCTTTCCAATTATTGAGTCCAGCACCCACAGTAGGAAAAATCCAAGCATCCAGATTGTAGTCTTCATCATAGTCACCCACAGCATTGATCTGGTCTTTCATAACCCCTTGATTGGTGATACGAACAGCACGAGCACGATGAACAGCCTTCTGGGACTCTGCAGTGAAACCCAAACCAAATTTGTCAGACTTGTATGGGATATCAGGAAGCTGACCCCAAATAGTACAACCACCTTCATCCACTACAGCTCTAGCATCTTTGAGGGAGGCCATTGTTGTAGGTATTCTGGTGACCACAAGAACTTTCTTGACAACAGGAGGAGCTACATAATCATTAACAATCCAAGGAACCACTTCAAATGTCTGGCATGGAGTTTCAACATATTCACCTTCCACTTCCAGATACTTGAAGGTGTTCACATGGCTGACAAAATATTCTTCCTCTCCATAGACAGTAACAACTTTTCCTTCCACCGGATATCTTAGCTTCTGATGTAATGTAGAAGTTACAGCACCTGCCCCATGGATCCAGGGACGACCAAGCAGACAAGAGTACGAAGGACGAATATCCATCACATAAAATGTAGCATTAAAAACCTGAGAACCAACTTTGATTGGGAGATCAATTTCTCCATGTACCACTCTCCTCGAACCATCAAAAGCCTTTACCACTATACTACTGGGCTTCAGCACAGCATCTTCGGGACTCAGCTTATTTAGGACTTCCTTGGGCAACACATTCAGAGAGGAACCATTGTCTATCAATACATGTGACAGGGTAGTGCCCCTGCATTCAATTGAGATATGCAGGGCCCTGTTATGATCCCTTTTGGCAGGAGTCAAGTCAGCATCAGAGAAACCTAACCCATTGTCATAAGTCAGGTGGGCAACACAATTCTCAAACTGGTCAACAGAAATTGCATTGGGTACATGAGCAGTCTTCCGAAACTTAATCAAAGCTTTGGCATGAGCCTCAGAACACAATAATAAGGATAACATAGAAATCTTGGAGGGAGTATGCCCTAACTGATCAACAATGTCATAATCACTCTTGCGAATAATTTTCAATACTTCTTCCATCTGCTTAGCAAGATCATCAGCAGCTGGCACATCAGTAGGTATGGGTTCAAGAACAGGACCTTTGCCCCGAGCATCAGTGGTAGAGGTAGCAGCAGGAGTAACTGCATTCTTGGAAGTCACTGGAGGAGAGAAGACTCTTCCACTTCGTGTGATCTTACTAGACCCAGCAATATTATCAATATCAATAGGCACATCAGCTAAGGGTTCCTGCTTAACCCCATGGATATAAACATCAGACCCATAATGCCAAGACACAGCTTTATCAGACGTATACGGAATAGGACCAGGAGTGGTAATGACCACAGGAGCCACTCTGGCTTCAGCAACAACCTTCACAGGGCCTTCAGCAGTAATCTTGATTGGACCCTTATGAGTGATTTTAACAGGTCCCTTTGAAGTGATCCTTACCGGTACTTTATCAACCATGTCAACCTCTTCAATCTTCCTACCTTGAGTAATATGATCCACCATACTCTCTACAGATGATGGAGTCCTCTCAAACACTATGGTATACTTATCCATGAGACATTTAATTCCATCTCTAAATCTCCAACAACTATCCGGCTTATAGGTACAATACAAACAATCTTCATGACAACCTGGAAAGAACCCAGCTTGCACTAACTTCTTCTTGATAACAGACAATGGTGTGGTCAACTCTGCAACTGAATAGATATGTAAATCTTCATCAATGGCATTGACAGTCTTCTCGTGATTTGGCATGGGAGCAGTAATCACATTTGGAGTACCCGGAGGGTCAAACTCAATCTCTCCAGCCTCAATCATATCTTGAATTTTGTTCTTCAAGACCCAGCAGCTATTAGTATCATGTCCCTGACAGTTTGAATGATATGCACATCGTGCATTGGGATTGTACCTGGGAGAAGTAACATTGGGATTCTGAGGAACCTCTTTCAGAGTAATAAGTTCAGCCTTCAACAAGTGTTGCAAAGCCTGAGCCATTGACATGTTGATCTTAGTGAACTGCCTTCTAGCCCTCTGTTGGTTGCCCTGTGGTTGCTCTGGTGTTGTAGGAGTTGGATTTGAAATATGAACTGCACTCACAGACTGATGCCTTCTATTACGATCAGGTTGACCATAAACAGCATTGGATTCTTTCTTCCCAGTGGGAGGCTTCTTTGTAGTACCTGATGAAGAAGTACCCACCTGAATCTTGCCACTCTTTATACCATTTTCCACGCGCTCTCCTGTCATTATCAACTCAGTGAAGCCAGATGATGAGCTTCCAATGAGATGACTGTAAAAAGGACCATTCAGCGTACACATGAACATATCAACCAATTCCCTGTCAGTTAAAGGGGGTTGAACTCTTCCAGCTAAATCTCTCCACTTCTGAGCATACTCCTTGAAACTTTCTTTGGCACCCATAGACATGCTTTGCAACTGCATGCGAGTGGGGGCTAAGTCAGCATTGTATTGATACTGCTTATAGAAAGCTTCAGCAAGATCATTCCGATCCCTGATGTTGACACTTTCCAATTGATAATACCACTCCAACTGAGCTCCAGATAAGCTCTCTTGAAAGAAATGGATCCACAACTTCTTATCAGCAGTGTGAGGTTGGATTCTTCTAACATAAGACCTCAGATGCAGCTTGGGACAAGAGACCCCATCATAAACAACAAAGGTAGGAACCTTGAAACCAATGGGTATGACTACCCCAGATATCAGACTTAAATCTTCAAAATCCAGCCCAGAAGGCTTCTGCAACTCCATAGCATCCATTCTATCCACCAACATTTTGAATTTGTCTTCATTAGGCTCATGGTAGTAATTAGCCTCAGAATCAGAGTCCCCCATAGTGTTGTGGAGACTGCCTCCCTCTTTTTCAGACTCTTCAGATTCATAGTCTTCAACTGGTTCTTTGGTCTTGGCAAGACCTTTGAACCTTCTTCCCATGTTGATCAGGCCACCTGACCTTCTAGTCTTCTTAGTCTTCTTGGCCTGCAGTGTCTTCAATTCATCCTGCCCCTTGGTCAGGTTCAGGATCAGCTCTTGGAACTGTGCATTTTGTGTCTGGAGATCCTTAACTGTTTGTTCAAGAGCCATTGCTGAAATAAACAGCGAGAAGATGAGAAACCTGTGCACAATTATAAACCTGTGATGCAATGAAATGATATGTGAATGTATATGCAATGTTTTCAAGGACCGCAGGATTTAAATTTGCTTAAACAAACAAGAAGGTAAACTTTTATTAGTAATAAATTTGTTTTGCCTCTTGGGCTTACAAAAATGAAATAA
The DNA here is from genome assembly GCA_963966055.1 of Lathyrus aphaca. NCBI lineage: Eukaryota > Viridiplantae > Streptophyta > Magnoliopsida > Fabales > Fabaceae > Lathyrus > Lathyrus aphaca. The sequence continues at coordinate 548,592,100 of OZ014523.1, read as the reverse complement.
AATAAATACAAGAGATGGGGTTTTAAGTCTCCCATGGACGTTTCCTCTTTGTGTTGAGGTATGAGTTGAGATTCCGTTCCTCGTGAAGTTGCTTTGTTAGTTCCAGGATTCTTTCTTGGCTTGCTTTGTAATGAGCCTCGAAAGTATCCCTTTGCTCCTTCAACTGGATCCAGGATCTCTGTAAGTCTTCCATGTCAGTAGGCATGTCTGGGTGAAGGATGGTATAAGCAGTATCTCCTTCAGCAACAGGTTCCATGGTAACTGGCAGGATAGCAGGATATGGCATCATGAGAGTCTGAGCACGAGATCGCACCCATCTGAGATAAGCCTCCATAGGAATAGTGTACTTAGGCTCCAGTGTCTTGCTGTCAACCTTGTTTACTTTTCCCCAAGCTCGTATGAATCTCTGACGGTAACCTTGAAGATCGTTGTCGTAGTCAAACACAATGCCCTGAATCAACATGTCATGTGGACCATCACTCCGAGCATAACCAAACTGTCGTAAAGCTAGAGAGGGGTTGTAGGTGATGCCTCCTCTTATGCCTAGAAGTGGCACATTAGGAAACTCCCCACAACGGTCAATGATAGTGATATTCTCCATAGATCTGGAGCACCAATGAATATCTGAATGTGAAAGTGACATGATCCTCTTGGACCACCTGAACCCTTGCTCATTCTTCATTACTGAGCGAGGAAGGTGAGAAATAAACCACCTAGAAAGCAAAGGTATGCAGCACATCAAAGTTCCTCTTGCCCTTGTAGTACGGGTATGAAGAGAATGTAGGATGTCTCCAAGAAATGTAGGTACTGGATTGTGACTCAGGAATATGTTGATGGCATGAACGTCTATGAACTGATCTGGATTGGGGAACAACACTAAGCCATAAATCAGCAAGGCTAAGATCTCCTCAAAAGCATCATAGCTCATGGCCTTCAAGAACATCTGAGCTTTCTCTATCAACACCTTGGCAAGAATACCCTTAACTCCGCTTCTCATTTCTAGAACAATGTCAGACTTCTTCAGATGTAGAGCTGCAGCAATAACCTCTGGTTTAAGCTCCTTCTCCAAGCCTGTGAAGGGTCTTTGATCAAGAACAGGTATACCCAGAAGTTTAGAGAACTCTTCCATTGTAGGAACCAACTGATAGTCAGGGAATGTGAAGCAATGGTGCTTAGGATCAAAGAACTGAAATAGGACACTCATCATGTCTTCATTGAACCCTGAGGTGACTAGATCCAATAGGTGACCATGTCTCTTAATAAACTGGGAATGATCAGACACTTGAGAAACCAACTCTTTAAGCTTAGCAGGTATGCCCACAAAGTTGATCCTGATAGTGTTTCTACGAGCAGAAGCCATGACCTGCAACAAAGAACAAAGATAAATCCTTTGGTCCTTGAAATGGTTAGTGAAAATGCTATGCTTATGATGCATGATGATGCTATGATGTTATGCTCAATCACAAACATGTGGCACACACAAACAAGTCACACAATAGCCCTAGGTTTAAAGGCTTGCATGAGGTTTAAAGGTAAGTACCCTCCCCTGAAGTTAGTTGGTTCATCCTATCCTACAAAAGTAACCAGGTTCTAAGGGATCTCAATATCATTGATCCTTCACAAGGGTGGTTGTTCAGTAGGCAACTTACTTGCCAACCAAAACCCTCCAAGTTTAAGATCTCAATGAGCGTAATATCGAGTATCAACCAACTTCAGTCTTCACCAAAGCCGGTTATCTCACTACTTTCTAAAGGCCAAAATGGGATAACTAGGGTTCTAAAAGTTAGTTAGTGTATTGACAACATATGGCAGCCTCATATTATCCTCAACTTGACTTAAGGAACATAAGCACCAACCAAGAAGTCACACTAACTATGGCCACCAGATCAACCATATCGGTATACGCCGTACAGTTTCCTTGGTCTATTGCCATTTACCTAAGGTACACTAGATCCGGGTTAGGATCTTTCACACATAAGAGCACCCAACAGATAAGTATAAAGCAAACAAGGCAAATAATTTTAAAGTGATTTAATTCCTAAGGGTACCCCTCTTTTATTAAGTCCCCAGCATAGTCGCCAGTTCTGTAACACGGTGGGAGAACTGACTTTAGTCATGTTGCGGATAGCAAAAGTCGTCACCGACTTTTATTTTATCCAAAGGAAAGGCATAAAAGAACAGGAAAGACCTTTTAAAAGATTTTTGGGTCCGGGGGGTAGGTTATGTAAAGGGAAGGTGTTAGCACCCTTTACATCCATGGTTATCCATGGGCTCTTAGTTACTTAGCTCACTTTGAATTGTTTTTGAAATGTGAAGTGTGTGAATAGAAATTTTCATAAGAGTTTGATAATGATCCATGTACGGATGCGTAAAAAACCTTTGTTTGGAAAATTTGTTTGAAAGTGTGAAGTGTTTGAAAAGTTTTTGAATAGTGAGCAAGCAACTATGAGGAACCTACCCTAAATTTTAAATCTTTTCTGTTCTTGAATCCTTTAAGTGGTAAGACTATCCCTATTATTAAGGAATAGGTAGTCATTACCTTGGATGTGAGGGACAAGTAAGGGTCATCTGTTTAATGTAGGCAACTGTGAGGTGTATTAAGCAATTTTGGAGGGACTGTCATCTTTATTCGGAAGGGACAAGATCATTACGAAGGCAACATTCGAAAAGGGACTTGATCTTTTATTATTAGGGACTAGATGGCTTTATTTTTGAGGGACTTTTGCTTTATACACCCTACTTGACCTTTTGATTAGGCAACAATGAGAGGTATCCCTAAGGAAGTGAGATGGCGATCAAAGATCGACTTACGTGTGTGAGTGTACAATTTAATATTTATCTTTTAAATTAAGTGATCTAAATTCATTTTGAATAAACATACATGTTACACTCCCTATTTACTAACCATGGCATAAAATAAATAATTTAAACATTATAAAATATTACATCCAGGAGCAATTACATAATAATGATAAAAGCAATTTAAATAAATAAGCAAAATAGTAAATAATAATAATAAAAATTGGGTTAGTGAAAATAATAATAATAATAAAAATAATACTAAATTAAATGGGGTTAGTAATAATCATATGAACATAATTAATAATAATAATGAAATAAACAAGGATATTATAATAAACAAAATTTTTAATGGTTAATAAGAAAATATGAACAATTATATTAATTATTATAAAATTTGAAGTTATATGTAAATTATAAAATTAAATCAATTATGAACATATAATTACAAAAATTAAATTAGCAATTTTTAGAAATTAATTACATGCATAATTAAATTATAAACAATTATAGAATATTTTCATATTATAAAAAAATAAATTAAGCATTTTAATTTTTAAACATATTTATGTACAAAAATTTAAATTATAAACAATTTATATATTAACAAAAATTAACTCAAGAATTTTAATGAAGTTTATGAATATAAAGAATAAAAGAAGAAAATTAGGGTTTGAAAAGAATATATTTTTTAGGGTTTTAAAAATAAATTAGGTTTTTTTTTATATTTACAATATCAATTTAATTATTAAATACCACATACATATAAATAAAAACATATAAAGAAATAAATATATCAATTTAGGTTTTAAGAAAATAATATAAATTTTTTAAACAAAAGAAAATGATTTACATATAATTTAGAAATTATTTTAAATTAATTTAGAAAATAAAAGGAAGAAATAACAAAAGAAATAAAACAAGAAACCAAAAAAAACAGGACCTGGGATTTGAACCCAGGTCCTTTACCTGGATACAGAAGAGCCTTGCCACTGGGCTGCGCGCTGCTAGCTGATGACAAACCACCTTCATTTAGTTTTATGCTCATCCTGTAAAACAAAACAAATTGCACAAAAAAAATGCGTTGATGCTGGTTTCAAACCCACGTCGTTGCCCTCACACGCGCACAAGCTTACCACTACACCATCAGCATCATTCAGTAATTTAAATACAAATAAAACTATATAATATAAAAACAAATTTGAATCTCAGGCTGCGCGCGAAACTCCTTCTTCTACCTCCAGACCTGCAAAATTTCCTACGAATTTTGCTAGGGTTTTTGCTGCGAGTTTCGTTTCCTAGGATTTCCTGCGTTTAATCAAACATCAAGCAAACGACAATATTTTATGAAATTGATGAGTGCATTACGTTCTATGAAGTCTATACAACACAGCCACGTTTCCAGAATTCATTTATAGTTGATGAATCAAAGAACCCCAAAACGGCCGAAAAAACCTAACTATGGTGGTTCCTCCATCCTGCACCTAAAATCGAATTAATTTATCCAGAAAGCCTTCAAACTTCATCACAAACACAAACATAAGATCAAATTCAGATAATAATGTCAATATTATGGGAATCGAAAAAATCAAAAATTGGATGAACAATGATTCGATTTGAATGATTTAAAGTGTTATGGATGCATATAAGTATTGGTTTCGACTCAATGATGTCCAGGGATCATTGCTATGTTCTCAAATTACCTTCTAATGCCTTGTATGTTAAAATCCGAATTTGAGTTTGGAGAGGTTTTTTGAAAATGCAAACTTACACTTTGGAGGCTGGAATTCGTGGGCAATGAGTAGGGTTAAGTCATATACTTATAGAGTGATGAATTAGATCAGAAAAGATTAATGCTTGTGTGAAAAATTTGATCCAAAAATATTCAAAAAGATAAGCTTTGAAAATCAAATATTTTTGCATAAACACTTGCTATTTTAGGCCAATCATCATGTGTTGGATTTATTAATTCAGCGTCACCCTTAGGGATTCGATGGGCTTAACATCCCAACTCATGGCGCTTAATAGGCGCAGCCCCTTGAAAGACTTTATACTATAAGGAAATAAAGTTGCGCCTTCACTAACAGCAATTGCTTTTAGTGCAGTGGTAAGCGCTTGATCCTACAAGTGGTATCAGAGCCAGGTCATGGGTTCGAATCCCCCCGGCTGACACTGGGGGGGAGATTGTTGGATTTATTAATTCAGCGTCACCCTTAGGGATTCGATGGGCTTAACATCCCAACCCATGGCGCTTAATAGGCGCAGCCCCTTGAAAGACTTTATACTATAAGGAAATAAAGTTGCGCCTTCACTAACAGCAATTGCTTTTAGTGCAGTGGTAAGCGCTTGATCCTACATCATGATCCTCTTACCACTTTGATTCCAATCATATTTATGAATTTCTAGAAGCTTAATCCTTTTTAAATCTTTGACTTTTATATTTTATTTTAATTTAAAATGATTTTTAATGAATTAAATCAAAATAAATCAAAATAAAATGATAAAAAATCTGATTATTGTTGACTTGGGTCGTGCATGAGTTCATAGTATGGATTGGGTCATCATATGGCAAGCCCATTTAGAAAAAAATGGTTTTAGACCTCCATTTTCTTCATAAACCAACCAAAAATTTCCCAACTTTGCAAGGGCACATACCCTTCAATTTTAATGCTATGAGGGTGTTCTTGGACATTTTGGAAAGCTTGAAGAGTCCTCTAACCAACCCCACTAGTTTCATGTCCATATCATTTACCATTCTCAAGTTATGCCCTTTTGAAGTTGTTGACTTTTTGTTGACTTTCAAAAGGACCTATAATGTCTTAGCTCATACCTTCCCAAATGAAGCATTTTTGGGCTTGGCTTGTGAGACACAAAGTTGTAGAGAATTCAATTTCCTTAAAAATGAGATTTAGATGGAAACTTGGTGATGAAGTATGTGAAAGTTATGGCTGGTCAAAGTTCAGTTGACTTTTACTGAGGAAACCCTAATTTAGAAACTCCTGATTCTTGATGATCTGAAATCTCCTTGATGAATCATGATCAACCCTTGATCAAATGATGAATTTTACCTCATATACTTGATGTTGGCCAAAAATAATGAAGTTTGACTTTGGTTTGACCACAGTTGACCTCAGTTTGACTTTTTAACTACTTTGACTGATTTTGACTTATCTGATCATCTGACTGAGCAAACTTTTGAGAAAAGTCTTGAAACTTGTCATGGGGGTTCTTACACACATATGAGATGTTATGAAGCTCACTTGAAGTCTTGGAAGTCCATTTAGCCTGATTAAAGTCAAAACCCTAGTTTTGGATGCACTGCTTAGGAGGTGCATTGTATGAGGGAATTGTTAATTCTTCTGACCCATTGTGAACTTTGTGAACCTTGTGAACCATCATAAGATGTCTTGTGAACCTTGTGAACCTCATGGGAGGTCTTGTGAACCTTGTGAACCTCATGGGAGGTCTTGTGAACCTTGTGAACCTCATGGGAGGTCTTGTGAACCTCAAGAACGCCGGGGCCACATACCAGCACATGATGAACAAAGTTTTCTGAGGAGAAATCGGGGATATGCTCGAGCTATACATGGACGACATGATCATCAAATCACACGAGGAGACCGACCACGCTCGACACCTCTACAAAGTCTTCGAGCAGGCGAGACAATGCAAAATGAGGTTTAACCCTGAAAAATGCACGTTCGGCGTCCGGGCAGGAAAATTCCTAGGTTTATACCTCACCAAGAGGGGAATCGAGGCCAACCCTGACAAATGTCGAGCATTCTCGGAATTTCCGACCCCGAAATCTAAATAATCCATCCAATCCCTCAACAGGGTGCTCGCCTCGCTCTCCCGTTTCATCGCCAAATCTGCCCAGCATGTGCTACCTTTCTTCAGACTCCTCCGTAAAGAGGCCAACTTCGAATGGACCGACGAATGTGAACGGGCACTACTCCATTTGAAGAAGGTCCTCTCCGAACCCCCGGTCCTATCACGACCATTGGAAAGGGAGACCTTATACCTGTATCTGTCCGTGGCAACCGAGGTCGTTAGTGCCGTTCTAATCAGAGAAACCAACGAGGGACAAAAACCCATCTATTTCACGAGCAAAGAACTCCAATGCCCCGAGCTCAGATACCAACAAATCGAAAAGGTTGCATTGGCTCTCATAAACGCAGCGAGGAGATTACGTCATTACTTCCTCGCTCACACGATCAAGGTGAGAACCGATCAACCGATAAAACAACTCCTCGGGCGACCAGACATGGTCGGCAGAATGCTAAAATGGTCGTTGGAACTTTCCGATTTAAATATACAGTACGAGAACAGGAAGGCTCTGAAGGCTCAAGCCCTGGCCGACTTTGTCGCAGAAATGACTCATAACCCGGTACCGGCGGACGGCGCCCACGGATGGACGATCTTCGTCGACGGTGCCTCCAGCACGACGGGCAGCGGGGCCGGGATCATCCTCGAAAACAAGGACGGAATCCTGATTGAGGTCTCATTAGCATTAGCTTTCACAACATCCAACAACCAAGCCGAATATGATGCTTTCATCGCCGGCCTGAGACTGGCCGAGGACTTAGGAGCAAAAGAAGTAAAAATATCAACAGACTCTCAGCTCGTAGCATCACAAGTAAGGGGAGACTACCAAACCAAGAACGACAACCTCATCGAGTACTTGGCCCTAGTCAAAGAAAGAATCGAAAAATTCGAGAAGTGGGAAGTTCAACACGTACCTCACGAGCACAACACACGAGCAGACATCCTGTCGAAACTAGCTAGCACGAGAAAGAAGGGCGGAAACAAATCAGTAATCCAGGAAATCCTTCCTCGACCTAGTATCGAGAAGCCGCCTCCCCCATTTGAGGTTAACGTGATCGGGGATACTCATTGTTGGATGACGCCCATCTATAATTACCTCACGAAGGGCGAACTCCCCACTGACCCTAAAGAGGCGACCGTCACCAAACGTAGGGCGTGCTCGTACGTCCTCCTCGAAGGGAAACTCTATCGTAGATGGCTTTCCATCCTGTTACTCAAATGCGTCGAAGAAGAGAAAGTTCCCGATATATTGGGGGAAATGCACCGAGGAATCAACACCCAACATCCCGGCGGACGATCACTCGCACGAAAGGCTCTTCGAGCAGGCTACTATCGGCCGACTATGCAACACGGCTCCAAGGAACACGTCAAAAAATGCGACAAATGTCAACGACACGCCGACATGCACCTTGCACCCCCGAACGAACTAAAAACACTCTCCTCTCATTGGCCCTTCGCATGGTGGGGCATGGACATCCTCGGACCCTTCGTAACCGGATCATACCAGAATAAATACTTCATCGTAGGGGTAAACTATTTTACCAAATGGATCGAAGCAGAGGCGCTGGCTAAAATAACAGCACAGAACATTCTCCGATTCTTTAAACGATATATCCTCGCTCGGTTCGGCATACCTCAGGTCCTCATCACGGACAACGGGACGCAATTCACAGACGGAGGATTTCAGGACTTCGTGGCTAGCTTAGGTACTAAACAACATTTCACATCTGTCGAGCACCCTCAAACCAACGGGTAAGCAAAAGCGGCCAACCGGGTAATCTTGCGCGGGCTGAAGCGCAGACTCGGCGAGGCAAAAAGGGCATGGGTCGAAGAATTACAGAGTGTCCTGTGGGCATACCGCACGACACCACACTCCAAGACCGGGGAAACCCCGTTCCGACTAACATACAACACTGAAGCAGTCATCCCAATAGAAATACGAGAGCCGACGAGATGCGTAGAGGAACCCCTAGACGAGGAGATGAACGACGAGGCACTTAGAGCCGAGCTGGACCTCGTCGACGAGATCCGCTCCGAAGCAGCCCTTAGGGAAATATCCCTCAAACAAAAAATAGCCTTGCGCCACGATGCGAAGGTCATAAAGAGAGAATTCTAGGTGGGCAGCCTGGTCCTCAGAAGAAATCAAAAAAACCCAAGAGAGGGTAAACTGGCCGCCAACTGGGAAGGTCCCTACCGCGTCCGCGACAAGACGAGCAACGTGGCATACTATCTAGAAAACCTACAAGGTGAAGAACTCGCTCGACCATGGAACGCAGAGAAACTTAGACAATATTACAGCTGAATATGTCACGGGGAGACATGGGAGGTACGACCACGCTCTTCACCACCGAAACTACACGGAGGAATCACGCTACCCGGGGACGAACACGACCCCTCCAGCAGACACAACCCTCCCCGATAGTTAGGACCTCGATCGAGCCCCAGCGTCGCAGTACCAAGATTGGCAGGGCACCCAGCTCACGATGGGAAGGCCCAAGCCCCGAGGTCAGAGTTCTCCAATCGCGAACTCGACTTCGATTTTAGACGAGCACAATGCGCGCTACCTCGTCGGTTCCCTAAACCGGAGAGACAAACATAGTCGAGCATAAAACAGTTCACAAAAATATCAAATATAAACTGAATAAAACCGAGCAAGGTAGCAGCTAAAAACAAAACATTCATTCATACGCGGCCGTAGCCGAAGAAAAGACAAGTATGCCCGAAGGCCAATATTCATACAAACTAGGCACACAGGCCATACAAATTAGGCACGCATGCCATACAAATAAATAAAATAAAATACACAAGACTCCGCCCGGAGTTACTCTTCCTCTTCTCCCAGCTCCTCATCCGCTTCGAAGGGACACACAATCTCCCCATCCTGGACGCAGTAATTGTGGGCTGACCCCTCCGTCACCAACTCAGGGTTCAGTATCCTCAGTTGGTCGACAACATTGTCAAACCCTTCTTTAAACACGGCCACCAGATCCTGGTTGAGCGAACAGATGTGTCCCACCAGCTCACCCCGGGAATGGAGAGCGAGCTCCTCTTCACTCTCATTTGCCAAGGGACGGACAGTATCCTCGAGCAGAGTCAGACGAGCACGGAGCGCAGCATTCTCCTCAGCCACTTTCTTATGCTCGGCTGCTTGCTCCTCCAGGCTCGCCTTTTCCACCTTCAGCGTATCCCTCTCCCCTTTCACTTCTTCCATCTCTTTCTTTAGCCCTTCCTGCAGTTGATGCTCCTTCTTATAGTCCGACAAGTCCTTTGACAACTTGTCATTTTCAGAACGGACCTTCAGAAGGGCATCCTTCAGGGAAGCCGCGGACACGGAGGTATCGGTCAGAACCATGGCCGTCTCCATCACCCGGATGACTTTAGCCAGATCCTTCGCCAATTCCTTTCGCCGGACACCAGCCTCCTGGCTCAGAATGGCCTTCGCCTCAGGCGCTGGCACAACAATAGCATCTTCACCTTTGAAAAAATCCTGCTATATGTAGCAGGGAGGCAGCAAATAGCTCCCGGGGCCACCCGGACTGCTGCCCCCAAAGCAGACCTAGCAAGTGTCCCATCCGGGCGCTTCTGCTTGTGGAGAGGGGAGGTAGATGGAGGCGGGCTATCCGGGATATCGATCGGATAGGAGCGCGGTGGAGAAGTGGGCACTGGGCTCGTCGTGTTCGAGGTCTCAGCCCCAGAGTCACCAGCTACTTCCTGGACACGAGGAGTTGTCTTCTTCTTTTTCTTGGGGACCCTGTCTGGGGCTCCTGCTTGATTGGCCAGCTTAAGAACTCGGTCGCGAGCAGAAGGCATAGCACCTGCAAAACAAAGAGACAAACATCAACGGGCAAAAACATAAGACAAAAGAGCATAAGAATAAAAAAACACCTACTCAATAATTCCATGGCTTGATCGTCAGTATCGCATTCGAGCAGAGCCTTCGTGTTGATGAGACGGGTTTCGCAAAGCGGCATCCCGGCCTCATCGACATAAGGGACACCCTTTCGGTCAACCCAGACCACCAAGTTGAAACTCTGCACGAATTCCACAAGCTTCTTGTAAGCGAGTCTATCCTTAACACCCAGGCTCGAGAACTTAACCCGATAATGGCTGGTGGAAAGATCAAAATGGTCGGGCTGCCACCTCAACGGTATCCTCGACATGAGTTTCTCCTCCCCGCCCGCATCTCGCTTGTAATAATAAAGAGAATGCAGGGCGACACGGGTTATCGTCCTCACTACATACCATCGCCCTTTGAAGTGTCGGCGGAGTCCACGTACGTCTTGAATAGCCTCACGGGCTGCTTAAAGGTAACCCAGCTATGACGCCCCCGAAGACCGGACCGCTGAAGGTGGAAGATGTGGAAGAAGAGAGCCCGAGTACACCCGATGCCGAGGAAGCGGCAAACTAACTCGTACGCCCGCATGAAAGCGATGTCGTTGGGGTGCAACTGTGACGGCGCCAGCCGAAGCCACTTGAAGATCGACATTTGAAAGGAGTTGAAGGGCAGCCTAACCCTTGCCTCTCGAAAAGCGAACTCGTACATGGCAAATTGCTTCCCCGGGAAGCGATGACATACCCGGTCCGCCTCTTTAGGAGCACGACACTGCCAATTTTCAGGGTCCTCGGGACCCCGATCTTCCACCACGGTATAAGCACGGGCCGACTCGTCGCAAAAATAGGACTCCTCATCCAAGGGTTCGTCCGTAACCTAGGAGATATCATTCTGCCCAGACGAGGATACGTGTTCAGTGCCCCCCAACACTTCCCTCCTCGACATTCAAGCGCACGACATCTGCTTCTACAGGCCGCGGATCAGTATCTTCTTCTCTGGGTTGAAGACGCCCGGTCACACTTGAAACGTAGACAGAAAGAGTGAATTCGACATCGTATCAAATCCACCCTTCCACCGCAGGTCAAGTGAAAGGGCGTAGGACTAAAAACACACGCCCCGAAACATGACTATTGGTCTAGGACTGGCGAAGGGGCGACCCTCGCGAGCAAATGAAACCCTGGCCCGCGAAGCAACACCGACGCAGACTTTATGCCCGCGACCGCCAGACCTCATTTGGGAAAATTCAGACATATCTGCTCGCAACGGTCATATGCATATGAATTTTTAGCCCGGGTCATTCATATGCATATGAAATTTTTGCCCGGTTCATTCATACACATATGAAATTTCTGCCCGGGATAACCTAACCCTAACGAAAATTTTCACACTTATAACCTATTAAACTGTTTCTAGGCTAATTCTACCTACTCTACACAGATAAATCATACAATCCCTAGCTACCAAACACAGAAAACATGAAAAATAGAGGATTAGAGGTAAGATCAGTACCTGACATAGGGAAAAAAAAGAGTGGGATGGCGGTGCTCGAGCAACAACGGTGTTTCAGGTGGCGGAGACGGGCGGAGAGAGGAATTTTCTTCAGAGCTTCCATTGAACGTCTGAGCGAAAAAAGTTCAAATGAAATAGTTCACCCCCTTTTTATAGCCATAAGCGCGTGGATTGACGCGTCAAGTCATCATTACCTACTGCCTACGCCACCGTTTGCACAATAAACGAAGCGACGCACCATTAATGCTGAAACACGTCAATCCATAAGGAATCTTGAACGACGCCGAGCAACCATACGCCTCCCCGGCTCTAGAAACGTCCTCGACCCAGTAAGAAGTCCCCAACTCTCTTAAACGTCACGTGTCCATCGAGGACTTTCATACTCGAATCTACGAGACGTCCTCGACCCCGTAAGACGTCCTCGACTCTCTTAAACGTCACGTGTCTGTCGAGGACTTTCATACTCGAATCTACGAGACGTCCTCGACCCCATGAAAAATCCTCGATTCTGTTGAACGTCATATGCCCAACGGAAAAGAATATTACAGTCAACTCTGTAAACATCATGATCGACTCGACCATACGCCCGCTACTTTATCCATTGCGCTTGCGCCTGACTACATTATAATTCATCACTCCGACTCAGAGACTCGACTTGGGGGGCTCCTGTTCCGGACTGGGCCTCAAGAATGTATTAGGCTACGGCCCAACAGGTCGAGCAGAGGCCTATATACTTGAGCAGAGACGCCTAACAGACGGGCAGGGCCACCTCACAGTCAGACTAGCTTCTTATACGACAGGCATACACTCAGGACGGGCAAAGAACGAGTCTGCCAGGTGTAACACGGTGAGAGAACTGACTTTAGTTATGTTGCGGATAGCAAGAGTCGCCACCGACTTTTATTTTATCCAAAGGAAAGGCATAAAAGAACAGGAAAGACCTTTTTTAAAAGATTTTTGGGTCCGGGGAGTAGGTTATGTAAAGGGAAGGTGTTAGCACCCTTTACATCCATGGTTATCCATGGGCTCTTAGTTACTTAGCTCACTTTAAAATGTTTTTGAAAATGTGAAGTGTGTGAATAGAAATTTTCATAAGAGTTTGATAATGATCCATGTACGGATGCTTAAAAAACTTGTGTTTAAAAATTGTTTGAAATTTGTGAAGTATTTGAAAAGTTTTGAAGAGTGAGCAAATAACTATGAGGAACCTACCCTAATTTTTAAGTCTTTTCTGTTCTTAAATCCTTTAAATGGTAAGACTATCCCTATTATTAAGGAATAGGTAGTCATTACCTTGGATGTGAGGGACAATTGGAGGGACATCTGTTATTTAGGCAACCGTGGGGTGTATAAGCAATTCTGGAGGGACTGTCATCATTATTCGAAAGGGACAAGATCATTATGAAGGCAACCATTAAGGGACTTGATCTTTTATTGTTAAGGGACTAGATGACTTTATTTTTAAAGGGACTTTTGCTTTATACACCCTACTTGACCTTTTGATTAGGCAACAATGAGAGGTAACCCTAGAAAGTGAGATGGCGATCAAAGATCGACTTACGTGTGTGAGTGTTCAATTTTAATATTTATCTTTTAAATTAAATGATCTAAATTAATTTTTAAATATACAAGACATGTTTACACTCCCTATTTACTAACCATGGCATAAAAATAAATAATTTAAACATTATAAAATATTACATCCAGGAGCAATTACAATAATAATAAAAAGCAATTTAAATAAATAGCAAAAATAAAATAATAAGCAAAATAAATAAGCAATTATAATTGGGTTAGTAATAATAATAATAATAACAATTTAAAAATAAATGGGGTTAGTAATAATCATATAAACATAATTAATAATAATAACAAGCAAAAATATTAAAATAATTAAAAGATCAAATTTTATATGAAAAATTATTTAAGATTAATAAGAAAAATATAAACAATTGTATTAATTATAAAGTTTTAAGTTATTTGTAAATTATATAGAAAAATAAGTTAATGATAAACATATTATAGAAATAAATATAATTACAAAATTAATTTAACAATTTTTTTTAATTATTTCTAAGCATATATGCAAAATTAATATAAACAATTTAGGTCATATTTAAAAAATAGGATTAATTATGATTATATTTACAAAACTTAACTATATTGAATAAAATATATACATGATTAAAAAATGTGATCATAAAATTATTTATAAATTTAAAGATTATAATAAAATTTTATTCACTAATTACAATATAGACAAGAATTACAATTAGGGTTTTTTTAGAAAAAATATTTTAGGGTTTATAACTTAATATATAATATTAATTTAATAAATATATACATATTATAATTTAAGCACATAATAATAAAAAGACACTAATTTTAGAATTTAGAAAATAATTTTGGAATTTAGAAAATATAAGATATTTATAGGTTATTTTATATGATTATTTCTAATTAATATTAATATAATTAACAAAATAAATTAAACAAAATAAAAAAAAAATTTGGAACTTACCTGGCTGGGAATTGAACCCAGGACACTCTGCTTGCCAATACCCAGGCCAACAACACATACCACCAGGCCAACGCGCGCAGGCAGTACAAGGATAGGTTAAATTGGTTTTATGCAATAAACCTGAAAAATCACAAAAAAGAAGAAAAACCAAAAGGCCTGGGGGGAATCGAACCCAGGACATTCATAGTATCACACAAACACATTACCATTCCAGCTAGGTGAGCGCATCTGTTCATATAATCACCACAATTCATAATATATTATAATGGCTAAATATTTGGAAAAATAAGCAAAAGGAGTTGAGACCAGGATTCGAACCCCTGTCCTCCTATCATATACGCGCATGCTTCACCACTGGGACAAGCATCAACTTGTGAAATAAAAACAGAAACAATTAATAATATTTTAAAATAGATTTTTAAATTGGATTTTGGCGCCAGCCCAACTTCATTTTCTTCCTTGAATTCATAGGTTTTCCTGCGAAATTATTTGGGAAAATACCTGCGAATTTTCCTGCATTCTAAACCTGTGAATTTCAAACCACAATCAAACAGCACAATTTTATCAAATTAAAGACATCTTTGAATTCCTTGCAACCTGTACAATCCAATTATGCCAACAAAATTCATTTATGTTGTGTGAATCGAAGAACCCTAATTTAGAGCTTTAAACCCTAAACATGGTATGTTCATGATTCGGCCATAACTCTTCACCAAACTATCCAGAAATCGTCTATAGCCAATAACAAACATCAATATATCATCAAAATTCATTATCAATAAGTAAATATGATGATTCGAAAAAAATGTATGAAGAACATGTATGATTCGGTTCATGCATTATGGAGTGTCTTGGATGCAAATGAGAGTTGGGATCCACTCAATGATGTCCAAGGATCATTGATGTGTTCTCAAATTACCTTCAAATGCACTGGAAGATTGAAACCGAATTTGAAGTTTTGAGAGGTTTTTTGAAATATGCAACTTACACTTGGGGCTGGAAAAATTTGTGGCTTGTGTTAGGGTTCTCTTCTATACTTATAGAGTGATGAATTTAGGTTAAAAAATTAGATATTTGTGTGGAAGATTTGATCTAAAAAGATTCAAAAATATTAGGCCTTAAAAATCAAATATCCTTGTATGAACACTTGCTATTTTAGGCCAATCATCATGATTTTCTTTCCACTTCAATTCTAATCAAATTTATGAATTTCTAGAAGCTCAATCATATTTAAATCTTTGACTTTTATATTTTATTTTAATTTAAAATGATTTTTAATGAATTAAATCAAAATAAATAAAAATAAAATGATAAAAAATCTGATTCTTGTTGACTTGGGTCGTGCATGGAGTTATAGTATGGATTGGGTCATCATATGGCAAGCCCATTTGGAAGAAATTGGTTTTAGACCTCCATTTTCTTCATAAACCAACCAAAAATTTCCCAACTTTGCAAGGGCACATATCCTTCAATTTTAATGCTATGAAGGTGTTCTTGGACATTTTGGAAAGCTTGAAGAGTCCTCTAACCAACTCCACTGGTTTCATGTCCATATCATTTTCCATTCTCAAGTTATGCCCTTTTGAAGTTGTTGACTTTTTGTTGACTTTCAAAAGGACCTATAATGTCTTAGCTCATACCTTCCAAATGAAGCATTTTTGGGCTTGGCTTGTGAGACACAAAGTTGTAGAGAATTCAATTTCCTTCAAAATGAGCTTTGGATGGAGACTTGGTGATGAAGCATGTGAAAGTTATGGCTGGTCAAAGTTCAATTGACTTTTACTGAGGAAACCCTAATTTAGAAACTCCTGATTCTTGATGATCTGAAATCTCCTTGATGAATCATGATCAAACCTTGATCAAATGATGAATTTTACTTCATATACTTGATGTTGGCAAAAAATCATGAAGTTTGACTTTGGTTTGACCACAGTTGACCTCAGTTTGACTTTTTAACTACTTTGATTGATTTTGACTTATCTGATCATCTGACTGAGCAAACTTTTGAGAAAAGTCTTGAAACTTGTCATGGGGGTTCTTACACACATATAAGATGTTATGAAGCTCACTTGAAGTCTTGTAAGTTCATTTAGCCTGATTAAAGTCAAAACCCTAGTTTTGGATGCACTGCTTAGGAGGTGCATTGTCTGAGGGAATTGTCAACTCTTCTGACCAATTGTGAACTTTGTGAACCTTGTGAACCATCATAAGATGTCTTGTGAACTTTGTGAACCTCATGGGAGGTCTTGTGAACCTCATAAAGTGACTTGTAGACTTCATGAACCTCATGAAAGGTTTTGTAAGCATTATGAATCTTGTGAACCTTGTGAACCTTCTTAGCACACAAAGTCTTGTATTGTGAGGGCAAATTTTGGGGTGCAACAGCTGCCCCTGTTCAATTTTCTGAAACCTGAGGGGTTAGATTGGTATATTTTCCAGTCGTGACCTGGAAGTTTGAAGGGGATTGAACACAAAAGCCCAAAAATTTGCACTCACCGGTGCGTAAACTGATATTGATGGTTGGTTGTATATGCTTGAGTGGGCTCAAAGATGCCACTTGGAGAAAAGTTCTTCAGATACATTTCTTGGAGGATAAAGCAGTCCAAAATATGAAAATATAATGATAGTTTTCAGGAGGATAAATCAGTCCTGAAATAGTATTATGCTTTCAGGAGGATAAAGCAATCCTGAGGTAATGATATGATTTCAGGAGGATGAAACAGTCCTGGAGTAATAGTATGCTTTCAGGAGGATAAAGCAATCCTGAGATATAAGCTTTCAGGAGGATAAAGCAGTCCTGAGGGATGATATGCTTTCAGGAGGATGAAGCAGTCTTGAGATAATAATATGCTTTCAGGAGTATAGAGCAGTCCTGATGTAGTGATATGCTTTCAGGAGGATAAAGCAATCCTGGAGTAATAGTATGCTTTCAGGAGGATAAAGCAGTCCTGAAGTACAAGAAGCTTTCAGGAGGATAAAGCAATCCTGAGGGCTGATATGCTTTCAGGAGGATGAAGCAGTCCTGAGGTAATAAGAAGCTTTCAGGAGGATAAAGCAATCCTGAAGGATGATATGCTTTCAGGAGGATGAAGCAGTCCTGAGGTAATGATGATAGCTTTTCAGGAGGATAAAGCAGTCTTGAGGTAATAATATGCTTTCAGGAGGATAAAGCAATCCCGAGGGAATAATATGCTTTCAGGAGGATAAAGCAATCCTGAGATACAAGAAGCTTTCAGGAGGATAAAGCAGTCCTGATAATCACAAATTTGTTTGCTGGGGAATTAACCTGAAACAAGGTAGCATTCTGTATGATAATATTAGTTTATGCATTATGCATGCATGTGTAATATGATGCACTTAAGTAGTGTATTATGTATCTATGGATATGTATGTTATGGTATGATGTAAATGATGAATGTATGATATGATGCTGCCTGAAGCGTCTGGATATATTCGTATAACAACTGCTGGCCAGGGAAAATAAATCCCGATTTGTTGCTGAAGAATATGAGGAATTCGTTCCCGTCTTGTTTGATAATAAGGTATACATAACCTCCCGTCTGCTGGGGATAGTAAGGTATACATAACCTCCCGTCTGCTGGGGATAGCAAGGTATATATAACCTCCCGTCTTCGTTCGTCGTACTCCTATCGGAAAGTAAATTCCCGAATATCCGTATGAGGATAAAAGAGATGGATATAAATTCCAGGGGAGATGTGACTTGAAGTATTTATGAAGATGGATTTTGCCCTACTGGAGGTTTTGTAACTGTTTTGTAGAGATGAACCGGCGAAGCTTCGTTGAAATCCTTCCCTCGTTCGTCCTTAGTAAATACTATTACTGCTTTTTCATGCATTTCTGGTAAACATCAATCATATTAAGCATACATGCATTTCTGGTAAACATCAATCATATTCAAAAGCATACATTCATTCAAACACAACCAATGGACGTTTCGCTTATGTAAATAGGGTAAAAGTAAATCTGGATTCAAAGATGGAATTTTATTTATATCAAAAAGTGACCTATACATAGGTGAGTTTGTACAAGGAGACATAAACCCTAGTAAGAGAATTTTGTCATAAAGATTTTACAAAATGAAGAAAATCAGCTATGTGGGAAATAATCTTATTGAGTTTCAATTCTACTATTGCCATTATCTTCAAGTATCTCATCTTCTGCTGTTGAGACGGAAATGATTGGATTGAGCTTTATCTGTTCGAACTTGAGTAAGTATCACAACTGGTTGCAGTTTCATGGGTGATCCAAACGAGACATAGTCATGCGCTTTAATCCCTAACTTTTGCCTGGATTGCCCTTTCAGGTTTTCAATCCACCGGGATACCCTTTTTTGCCCAAGCCGCCTTTTCAGGTTTTCGACTTGCCGGGTGTACATCTTTTTACATATATCCCTAATTTTTGCCCAAACCCTTTTGGTTTGCCGGGATGCCCTTATTTTTGCCTAGGCCTGTCAACCTAGCGGGTCTCTTTTCATGCGTAGTATTTTTTAACTATGTCTGCGTTTACAGGCTGTGGGAAGTCTTCACCATCCATTGTAGTAAGTATCATGGCACCTCCTGAGAATACTGTCTTGACCACAAATGGTCCTTCATATGTTGGAGTCCACTTGCCCCTAGGATCACCCTGTGGTAATATGATATGCTTGATTACCAAGTCACCAACCTGATATACCTTTGGCTTAACCTTCTTGTTAAAAGCTTTGATCATCCGTTTCTGGTACATCTGGCCATGACAAACTCCTGCTAACCTCTTATCATCAATCAAATTTATCTGGTCAAGTCGAGTCTGAATCCATTCATCTTCATCCAAGCCTGCATCTTTCATAATTCTTAAGGAGGGAATCTGAACTTCAATGGGCAAAACTGCTTCCATACCATAGACTAAGGAGAATGGGGTTGCCCCTGTTGAAGTACGTATTGTGGTACGATAACCATGAAGAGCAAATGGTAACATCTCATGCCAATCCTTGTAAGTAACAGTCATCTTTTGTACAATCTTCTTGATGTTCTTATTAGCAGCTTCAACTGCCCCATTCATCTTTGGACGATACGGAGAAGAGTTGTGATGCTTAATCTTGAACTGCGTGCAGAGATCAGTAATCATAGTATTGTTCAGATTAGAGCCATTGTCAGTGATAATCCTCTCAGGGATGCCATACCTACATATGAGATTATTCTTAACGAATCGAGCCACAACATTCTTAGTAACAGATGCAAATGAAGCTGCCTTCACCCACTTCGTGAAGTAATCAATAGCGACCAGGATGAAACGATGTCCATTAGAAGCAGTAGGCTTGATCTCACCAATCATATCAATGCCCCACATAGCAAAGGGCCAAGGAGCAGTCAACACATTCAATGGTGATGGAGGTATATGTACTTTATCAACATAAATTTGACACTTGTGACATGTTCTAGAGTGTTGATAGCAATCAGCTTCCATGGTAGACCAATAGTAACCTGCTCTCAATATCTTCTTTGCCATAGTATGACCACTAGAATGAGTGCCAAAGATCCCATCATGCATATCTTCCATAATCTCAATTGCTTCCTTCTTACCCATACAACGAAGCAAAGTTGAATCATGATTGCGCTTGTACAGAATGCCATTACTCAAAAAGAACTTAGCAGAAAACCTTCTCAGGAACTTCCTATCTTTGACAGATGCCCCTTCGGGGAACTCCTGAGCTTCAAGATATCTTTTCATTTCATAGAACCAAGGCTTCTCCTCTGCCCCTTCTGTGTCAATTTCATTGCAGTATGCAGGCTTCTCAAATCTATCAATAGTAATCTTGGGAGCTTCATCATCCCAGCTGATCTCAAACATGGATGCCATGGTGGCTAATGCATCTGCCAACTGATTCTCTCTTCGTGGGATATGTCCAAAGGTAATCTCTTTGAAATGTGGGATCAAAGACAATACATGCTCTCTGTAAGGAATGAGATTATCATGCTTGGTGTCCCAATCTCCTTTAATCTGACTAACTACCAGGGCTGAATCTCCATACACGTCAAGGAACTGAATATTCATTTCAATAGCAGCTTTAATACCCAAGATACATGCCTCATACTCAGCCATGTTATTGGTACAATAGAAACAAAGTCTGGCAGTAATCGGGGTATGACAACCTTCAGGGGAACTAATCACAACACCAACACCATTACCAAGTGCATTAGAGGCACCATCAAAAACCATAGTCCATCGGGATCCTTGTTCAGGTCCGTCATATTGTCCAGGTTCTTTGGTAATAATCATAATGTCTTCATAAGGGAACTCAAAACTCATTGACTGGTAATCATCCACTGCTTGATGAGCCAAATGATCTGCCACAACACTTCCTTTAATGGCCTTCTGAGTAGTATACTGTATGTCATATTCTGTCAAGATCATTTGCCATCTTGCAATTCTTCCAGAGAGAGCAGGTTTCTCAAATATGTACTTGATTGGATCCATCTTTGAAATCAACAAGGTAGTATGGGTCAATATATACTGTCTTAGTCGGCGAGCAGCCCATGCCAAAGCGCAGCAAGTTTTCTCGAGCAGTGAATATCTTGTTTCACAGTCGGTAAACTTTTTGCTAAGGTAGTATATCGCCTGCTCTTTTCGACCAGACTCATCATGTTGCCCCAACACACACCCCATTGAGTTGTCTAACACTGTTAAGTACATAATCAAGGGTCTTCCATCAACTGGTGGCATCAAAATTGGAGGTTCTAGCAGATATTTCTTGATTTCATCAAATGCTGTCTGGCACTCATCATTCCATTCCATCACCTGATCTTTCTTCAACAACTTGAAGATTGGCTCACAGGTAGCTGTTAATTGGGAAATAAATCTTGCAATGTAATTCAATCGTCCCAAGAAACCTCTAACTTCCTTCTCAGTACGGGGAGCTGGCATCTCTCGTATAGCTTTCACTTTTGCAGGATCCACTTCAATACCTTTTTCACTGACGATGAAACCCAGGAGTTTACCAGATCTAACTCCAAAAGTACACTTGTTTGGGTTCAATCTCAACTTGTATTTCTTCAACCTCTCAAACAATTTATGCAAATGATCAAGATGTTGCTCTTCATTTTGTGACCTGGCTATCATATCATCCACATACACCTTTATCTCATGATGAATCATATCATGAAACAAAGCCACCATAGCACGCTGATATGTTGCCCCTGCATTCTTTAAACCAAATGGCATCACCTTATAACAAAAAGTGCCCCACTATGTAACAAATGTTGTCTTCTCCATATCTTCAGGTGCCATCTTGATTTGATTGTAACCAGAGAAACCATCCATAAAAGAGAACACTTTATGCTGAGCAGTATTGTCTACCAGAACATCAATATGAGGAAGTGGAAAGTCATCTTTAGGGCTGGCCTTGTTCAAATCCCTGTAGTCCACACACATACGTACCTTACCATCTTTCTTAGGAACCGGTACCACATTTGCAACCCACTGAGGATAAGAAGTCACAGCTAAGAACCCTGCATCAAACTGTTTCATTACCTCTGCTTTGATTTTTTCTGACATCTCAGGACGCATACGACGAACCTTCTGCTTCTTTGGACGACAATCTTCTTTTACTGGTAAACGGTGAACCACAATGTCTGTATCTAACCCTGGCATATCTTCATAAGACCAAGCAAAGATCTCCACATAGTCACGTAACATCTGAATCAATCTGCTCTTGACACTATCCTCTAAATCAGCCCCTATCTTAACTTCTTTCCTGTTTTCTTCAGTTCCCAGATTCACAACTTCGACTGGCTCTTCATGTGGCTGTATAGCTTTCTCTTCTTGTTGTAACAACCTAGCAAGCTCTACAGGTACTTCACAATCGTCCTCATTTCCATCTTCAGTTTGATAGATCGGATTCTCGAAATTATAATTGGCAATAGTAGAACTGTTATCAACAGGATCCAGAGTGGATGAGGATCTGCATTTAGTGATGTGGGTGTGTGTAAGAACACATAGCTGATAAAACAAAAATAAAAGAAAAGAAAGACAAGGAACACAATATTTACGAAAACGAAACGTCCACTGATTTTTATTGAATGAAGTATGCAAATGAAATGACAGCCCGTAACAAGCACACCATTGTGCCCCGGGTAAGGCACAAGGCTTGAAAGTTCAATTGTTCAAAAAATTACAAACTTAAAAAAGCAACAACACAGTAATAGTATTTACTCCTGACTAAAGGAGATAGGGATAACATCTTCAGCTTTCCAATTATTGAGTCCGGCACCCACAGTAGGAAAAATCCAAGCATCCAGATTGTAGTCTTCATCATAGTCTCCCACATCATTGATCTGATCTTTCATAACCCTTTGATTGGTGATACGAACAGCACGAGCACGACGAACAGCCTTCTGGGACTCTGCAGTGAAACCCAAACCAAATTTGTCAGACTTGTATGGGATATCAGGAAGCTGACCCCAAATAGTACAACCACTTTCATCCACCACAGCTCTAGCATCGTTGAGGGAGGTCATTGCCATTGTTGGAGGTACTCTGGTGACCACAGGAATTTTCTTGACAACCGGAGGAGCTACATAATCATTAACAATCCAAGGAACCACTTCAAACGTCTGACACAGAGTTTCAACATATTCACCTTCCACTTCCAGGTACTTGAAGGTGTTCACATGACTGACAAAATATTCTTCTTCTCCATAGACAGTAACAACCTTTCCTTCTATCGAATATCTCAGCTTCTGATGTAATGTAGAAGTTACAGTACCTGCCCCATGGATCCAGGGACGACCAAGCAGACAAGAGTATGAAGGACAAATATCCATCACATAAAATGTAGCATTAAAAACCTGAGAACCAACTTTGATGGGCAGGTGAATTTCCCCATGCACTACTTTCTAGAATCATCAAAAGCCTTCACCACTATACTATTGGGCTTCAGCACAACATCTTCAGGACTCAGCTTATTCAAGACTTCCTTGGGCAACACATTTAGAGAGGAACCATTGTCTATCAATACATGTGACAGGGTAGTGCCCCTGCATTCAATTGAGATATGCAGAGCCCTGTTATGATCCCTCTTGGCAGGAGTCAAATCAGCATCAGAAAACCCTAACCCATTATCATAGGTCAGGTGGGCAACACAATTCTCAAACTGGTCAACAGAAATTGCATTGGGTACATGAGCAGTCTTCAGAAACTTGATCAAAGCTTTGGCATGAGCTTCAGAACATAACAACAAGGACAACATAGAAATCTTTGAGGGAGTATGCCCCAACTGATCAACAATGTCATAATCACTCTTGCGAATGATTTTCAGTACTTCTTCCATCTTCTTAGAGAGATCATCAGCAGCTGGCATATCAGTAGGTATAGGTTCGATAACAGGACCCTTGCCCCGAGCATCAGTGGTGGAAGTAGCAGCAGGAGTAACTGCATTCTTGGAAGCGACTGGAGGAGAGAAGATTCTTCCACTTCGTGTGATCTTACTAGACCCTGCAATATTATCAACATCAACAGGCACATCAGCTAAGGGTTCTTGCTTAACACCATGGATATAAACATCAGACCCATAGTGCCAAGGCACAGCTTTATCAGACGTATACGGAATAGGACCAGGAGTGGTAATGACCAGAGGAGCCACTCTGGCTTCAGCAACAACTTTCACAGGGCCTTCAGCAGTAATTCTGATTGGACCCTGATGGGTGATTTTAATAGGACCTTTGAAAGTGATTCTCACCGGCACTTTGTCAACCATATCAACCTCTTCAGTCTTCTTTCCTTTAGTAATATGATCCACCATACTCTCCACAGAAGGTGGTGTCCTTTCAAACACTATGGCGTAATTATTCATGAGACGTTGAATTCCGTCCTTCAACCTCCAACAACTATCTGGATTATACTCATAATAGACACAATCTTCACGACAACCCGGAAAGAAACCAGCTTGTACTAACTTCTTCCTGATAACAGACAATGGTGTGGTCAACTCCGTAACTGAATAGATATGTAAATCTTCATCAATGGCATTGACAGTCCTCTCGTGATTTGGCATTGGAGCAGTAATCACATTTGGAGTACCCTGAGGGTCAAACTCAATCTCTCCAGCCTCAATCATATCTTGAATTTTGTTCTTCAAGACCCAGCAGTTATTAGTATCATGTCCCTGACAGTTTGAATGATATGCACATCGTGCATTTGGATTGTACCTGGGAGAGGTAACATTAGGATTCTGAGGAGCCTCTTTCAGAGTAATGAGTTCAGCCTTCAACAAGTGTTGCAATGCCTGAGCCATTGACATGTTGATCTTAGTGAACTGCCTTCTAGCCCTCTGTTGGTTGCCCTGTGGCTGCTCTGTTGTTGCAGGAGTTGGATTTGAAATATGAACTGCACTCACAGACTGATGCCTTCTGTTACGATCAGGTTGACCATAAACAACATTGGATTCTTTCTTCCCAGTGGGAGGCTTCTTTGCAGCACCTGATGAAGAAGTGCCCACCTGGATCTTGCCATTCTTTATACCATTTTCCACACGCTCTCCTGTAATTATCAACTCAGTGAAGCCAGATGATGAGCTTCCAATGAGATGACTGTAAAACGGACCATTCAGCGTACACATGAACATATCAACCAATTCCCTATCAGTTAAAGGGGGTTGTACTCTTACAGCTAAGTCTCTCCATTTCTGAGCATACTCTTTGAAACTTTCTTTGGCACCCATAGACATGCTTTGCAGCTGCATGCGAGTGGGAGCTAAATCAGCATTGTATTGATATTGTTTATAGAAAGCTTCAGCAAGATCATTCCAATCCCTGATGTTGACACTCTCCAATTGATAATACCACTCCAATTGAGCTCCAGATAGGCTTTCTTGGAAGAAATGGATCCACAACTTCTTATCAGCAGTGTGAGGTTGGATTCTTCTGACATAAGACCTCAGATGCAGCTTGGGACAAGAGACCCCATCATAAACAACAAAGGTAGGAACCTTGAAACCAATGGGTATGACTACCCCAGATATCATACTCAAATCTTCAAAATCCAGCCCGGAAGACTTCTGCAACTCCATGGCATCCATTCTATCCACCAGCATCTTGAATTTGTCTTCATTAGGCTCATGGTAGTAATTAGCCTCAGAATCAGAGTCCCCCATAGTGTTGTGGAGACTGCCTCCCTCTTTTTCAGACTCTTCAGACTCATAATCTTCAACTGGTTCTTTGGTCTTGGCAAGACCTTTGAACCTTCTTCCCATGTTGATCAGGCCACCTGACCTTCTAGTCTTCTTAGTCTTCTTGGCCAGCAGTGTCTTCAATTCATCCTGCCCCTTGGTCAGGTTTAGGATCAGCTCTTGGAACTGTGCATTTTGTGCCTGGAGATCCTTAACTGTTTGTTCAAGAGCCATTGCTGAAATAAACAGCGAGAAGATGAGAAACCTGTGCACAATTATAAACCTGTGATGTAATGAAATGATATGTGAATGTATATGCAATGTTTTCAAGGACCGCAGGATTTAAATTTGCTTAAACAAACAAGAAGGTAAACTTTTATTAGTGATAAATTTGTTTTGCCTCTTGGGCTTACAGAAAATGAAATGAAATAAATACAAAGGATGGGGTTTTAAGTCTCCCATGGACGTTTCCTCTTTGTGTTGAGGTATGAGTTGAGATTCCGTTCCTCGTGAAGTTGCTTTGTTAGTTCCAGGATTCTTTCTTGGCTTGCTTTGTAATGAGCCTCGAAAGTATCCTTTTGCTCCTTCAGTTGGATCCAGGATCTCTGCAAGTCTTCCATGTCAGTAGGCATGTCTGGGTGAAGGATGGTATAAGCAGTATCTCCTTCAGCAACAGGTTCCATGGTAACTGGCAGGATAGCAGGATATGGCATCATGAGAGTCTGAGCACGAGATCGCACCCATCTGAGATAAGCCTCCATAGGAATAATGTACTTAGGCTCCAATGTCTTGCTGTCAACCCTGTTTACTTTTCCCCAGGCTCGTATGAATCTCTGCAGTAACCTTGAAGATCGTTGTCGTAGTCAAACACAATGCCCTGAATCAACATGTCATGTGGACCATCACTTCGAGCGTAACCAAACTGTCGTAAAGCTAGAGAGGGGTTGTAGGTGATGCCTCCTCTTATGCCCAGAAGTGGCACATTAGGAAACTCCCCACAACGGTCAATAATAGTGACATTCTCCATAGATCTGGAGCACCAATGGATATCTGAGTGAGAAAGTGACATGATCCTCTTGGACCACCTGAACCCTTGTTCATTCTTCATTACTGAGCAAGGAAGGTGAGAAATAAACCACCTAGAAAGCAAAGGTATGCAGCACATCAAAGTTCCTCTTGCCCTTGTAGTACGGGTGTGAAGAGAATGTAGGATGTCTCCAAGTAATGTAGGCACTGGATTGTGACTCAGGAATATGTTGATGGCATGAACGTCTATGAACTGATCTGGATTGGGGAACAATACTAAGCCAGAAATCAGCAAGGCTAAGATCTCCTCAAAAGCATCATAGCTCATGGCCTTCAAGAACACTTGAGCCTTATCTATCAACACCTTGGCAAGAATACCTTTGACTCCGCTTCTCGTTTCTAGAACAATGTCAGACTTCTTCAGATGTAGAGCTGCAGCAATAACCTCTGGTTTAAGCTCCCTCTCCAAGCCTGTGAAGGGTCTTTGATCAAGAACAGGTATACCCAGAAGTTTAGAGAACTCTTCCATTGTAGGAACCAGCTGGTAGTCAGGGAATGTAAAGCAATGGTGCTTAGGGTCAAAGAACTGGAACAGAACACTCATCATGTCTTCATTAAACCCTGAAGTGACTAGATCCAATAGGTGACCATGTTTCTTGATGAACTGGGAATGATCAGACACTTGAGAAACCAACTCTTTAAGCTTAGCAGGTATGCCCACAAAGTTGATCCTGATGGTGTTTCTGCGAGCAGAAGCCATGAACTGCAACAAAGAACAAAGATAAATCCTTTGGTCCTTGAAATGGTTAGTGAAAATGCTATGCTTATGATGCATGATGATGTCATGATGCTATGCTCAATCACAAAAATGTGGCACACACAAACAAGTCACACAATAGCCCTAGGTTTGAAGGCTTGCATGAGGTTCAAAGGTAAGTACCCTCCCCTGAAGTTAGATGGTTCATCCTGTCCTACAAAAGTAACCAGGTTCTAAGGGATCTCAATATCATTGATCCTTCACAAGGGTGGTTGTTCAGTAGGCAACTTACTTACCAACCAAAACCCTCCAAGTTTAGAACCTCAATGAGCGTAGTATCGAGTATCAACCAACTTCAGTCTGCACCAAAGCCGGTTATCTCACTACTTTTCTAAAGGCTAAGATGGGATAACTAGGGTTCTAAAAGTTAGTTAGTGTATTGACAACATATGGCAGCCTCATATTATCCTCAACTTGACTTAAGGAACATAAGCACCAACCAAGAAGTCACACTAACTATGGCCACCAGATCAACCATATCGGTATACGCCGTACAGTTTCCTTGGTCTATTGCCATTTACCTAAGGTACACTAGATCCGGGTTAGGATCTTTCACACATAAGAGCCCAACAAGTAAAGTAAAGCAAACAAGGCAAATAATTTTAAAGTGATTTAATTCCTAAGGGTACCCCTCTTTTATTAAGTCCCCAGCAGAGTCGCCAGTTCTGTAACACGGTGGGAGAACTGACTTTAGTTATGTTGCGGATAGCAAGAGTCGCCACCGACTTTTATTTTATCCAAAGGAAAGGCATAAAAGAACAGGAAAGACCTTTTTTTAAAGATTTTTGGGTCCGGGGGGTAGGTTATGTAAAGGGAAGGTGTTAGCACCCTTTACATCCATGGTTATCCATGGGCTCTTAGTTACTTAGCTCACTTTAAAATGTTTTTGAAAATGTGAAGTGTGTGAATAGAAATTTTCATAAGAGTTTGATAATGATCCATGTACGGATGCGTAAAAAACTTGTGTTTGAAAATTGTTTGAAATTTGTGAAGTATTTGAAAAGTTTTGAAGAGTGAGCAAATAACTATGAGGAACCTACCCTAATTTTTAAGTCTTTTCTGTTCTTAAATCCTTTAAATGGTAAGACTATCCCTATTATTAAGGAATAAGTAGTCATTACCTTGGATGTGAGGGACAATTGGAGGGACATCTGTTATTTAGGCAACCGTGGGGTGTATAAGCAATTCTGGAGGGACTGTCATCATTATTCGAAAGGGACAAGATCATTATGAAGGCAACCATTAAGGGACTTGATCTTTTATTGTTAAGGGACTAGATGACTTTATTTTTAAAGGGACTTTTGCTTTATACACCCTACTTGACCTTTTGATTAGGCAACAATGAGAGGTAACCCTAGAAAGTGAGATGGCGATCAAAGATCGACTTACGTGTGTGAGTGTTCAATTTTAATATTTATCTTTTAAATTAAATGATCTAAATTAATTTTTAAATATACAAGACATGTTTACACTCCCTATTTACTAACCATGGCATAAAAATAAATAATTTAAACATTATAAAATATTACATCCAGGAGCAATTACAATAATAATAATAAAAAGTAATTTAAATAAATAGCAAAAATAAAATAATAAGCAAAATAAATAAGCAATTATAATTGGGTTAGTAATAATAATAATAATAAAAATTTAAAAATAAATGGGGTTAGTAATAATCATATAAACATAATTAATAATAATAACAAGCAAAAATATTAAAATAATTAAAAGATCAAATTTTATATGAAAAATTATTTAAGATTAATAAGAAAAATATAAACAATTGTATTAATTATAAAGTTTTAAGTTATTTGTAAGTTATATAGAAAAATAAGTTAATGATAAACATATTATAGAAATAAATATAATTACAAAATTAATTTAACAATTTTTTTAATTATTTCTAAGCATATATGCAAAATTAATATAAACAATTTAGGTCATATTTAAAAAATAGGATTAATTATGATTATATTTACAAAACTTAACTATATTGAATAAAATATATACATGATTAAAAAATGTGATCATAAAATTATTTATAAATTTAAAGATTATAATAAAATTTTATTCACTAATTACAATATAGACAAGAATTACAATTAGGGTTTTTTTAGAAAAAATATTTTAGGGTTTATAACTTAATATATAATATTAATTTAATAAATATATACATATTATAATTTAAGCACATAATAATAAAAAGAAACTAATTTTAGAATTTAGAAAATAATTTTGGAATT
The DNA here is from genome assembly GCA_963966055.1 of Lathyrus aphaca. NCBI lineage: Eukaryota > Viridiplantae > Streptophyta > Magnoliopsida > Fabales > Fabaceae > Lathyrus > Lathyrus aphaca. The sequence goes on along the minus strand of OZ014523.1, from coordinate 548,562,367 downwards.
TAGAAAATATAAGATATTTATAGGTTATTTTATATGATTATTTCTAATTAATATTAATATAATTAACAAAACAAATTAAACAAAATAAAAAAAAAAATTGGAACTTACCTGGCTGGGAATTGAACCCAGGACACTCTGCTTGCCAATACCCATGCCAACAACACATACCACCAGGCCAACACGCGCAGGCAGTACAAGGATAGGTTAAATTGGTTTTATGCAATAAACCTGAAAAATCACAAAAAAGAAGAAAAACCAAAAGGCCTGGGGGGAATCGAACCCAGGACCTTCATAGTATCACACAAACACATTACCATTCCAGCTAGGTGAGCGCATATGTTCATATAATCACCACAATTCATAATATATTATAATGGCTAAATATTTGGAAAAATAAGCAAAAGGAGTTGAAACCAGGATTCGAACCCCTGCCCTCCTATCATATACGCGCATACTTCACCACTGGGACAAGCATCAACTTGTGAAATAAAAACAGAAACAATTAATAATATTTTAAAACAGATTTTTAAATTGGATTTTGGCGCCAGCCCAACTTCATCTTCTTCCTTGAATTCGCAGGTTTTCCTGCGAAATTATTTGGGAAAATACCTGCGAATTTTCCTGCATTCTAAACCTGTGAATTTCAAACCACAATCAAACAGCACAATTTTATCAAATTAAAGACATCTTTGAATTCCTTGCAACCTGTACAATCCAATTATGCCAACAAAATTCATTTATGTTGTGTGAATCGAAGAACCCTAATTTAGAGCTTTAAACCCTAAACATGGTATGTTCATGATTCGGCCATAACTCTTCACCAAACTATCCAGAAATCGTCTATAGCCAATAACAAACATCAATATATCATCAAAATTCATTATCAATAAGTAAATATGATGATTCGAAAAAAAATGTATGAAGAACATGTATGATTCGGTTCATGCATTATGGAGTGTCTTGGATGCAAATGAGAGTTGGGATCCACTCAATGATGTCCAAGGATCATTGCTGTGTTCTCAAATTACCTTCAAATGCACTGGAAGATTGAAACCGAATTTGAAGTTTTGAGAGGTTTTTTGAAATATGCAACTTACACTTGGGGCTGGAAAAATTCGTGGCTTGTGTTAGGGTTCTCTTCTATACTTATAGAGTGATGAATTTAGGTTAAAAAATTAGATATTTGTGTGGAAGATTTGATCTAAAAAGATTCAAAAATATTAGGCCTTAAAAATCAAATATCCTTGTATGAACACTTGCTATTTTAGGCCAATCATCATGATTTTCTTTCCACTTCAATTCTAATCAAATTTATGAATTTCTAGAAGCTCAATCATATTTAAATCTTTGACTTTTATATTTTATTTTAATTTAAAATGATTTTTAATGAATTAAATCAAAATAAATAAAAATAAAATGATAAAAAATCTGATTCTTGTTGACTTGGGTCGTGCATGGAGTTATAGTATGGATTGGGTCATCATATGGCAAGCCCATTTGGAAGAAATTGGTTTTAGACCTCCATTTTCTTCATAAACCAACCAAAAATTTCCCAACTTTGCAAGGGCACATATCCTTCAATTTTAATGCTATGAAGGTGTTCTTGGACATTTTGGAAAGCTTGAAGAGTCCTCTAACCAACACCACTGGTTTCATGTCCATATCATTTTCCATTCTCAAGTTATGCCCTTTTGAAGTTGTTGACTTTTTGTTGACTTTCAAAAGGACCTATAATGTCTTAGCTCATACCTTCCAAATGAAGCATTTTTGGGCTTGGCTTGTGAGACACAAAGTTGTAGAGAATTCAATTTCCTTAAAAATGAGCTTTGGATTGAGACTTGGTGATGAAGCATGTGAAAGTTATGGCTGGTCAAAGTTCAGTTGACTTTTACTAAGGAAACCCTAATTTAGAAACTCCTGATTCTTGATGATCTGAAATCTCCTTGATGAATCATGATCAAACCTTGATCAAATGATGAATTTTAATTCATATACTTGATGTTGGCAAAAAATCATGAAGTTTGACTTTGGTTTGACCACAGTTGACCTTAGTTTGACTTTTTAACTGCTTTGACTGATTTTGACTTATCTGATCATCTGACTGAGCAAACTTTTGAGAAAAGTCTTGAAACTTGTCATGGGGGTTATTACACACATATAAGATGTTATGAAGCTCACTTGAAGTCTTGGAAGTTCATTTAGCCTGATTAAAGTCAAAACCCTAGTTTTGGATGCACTGCTTATGAGGTGCATTGTCTGAGGGAATTGTCAACTCTTCTGACCAATTGTGAACTTTGTGAACCTTGTGAACCATCATAAGATGTCTTGTGAACTTTGTGAACCTCATGGGAGGTCTTGTGAACCTCATAAAGTGACTTGTAGACTTCATGAACCTCATGAAAGGTTTTGTAAGCATTGTGAATCTTGTGAACCTTGTGAACCTTCTTAGCACACAAAGTCTTGTATTGTGAGGGCAAATTTTGGGGTGCAACACCAGGTCACTTACCACGTCACCCAACTGTCCCTTATTATCTTCTGAGAGATAGGGGCAGTTGGACCAAGGACCAAGCCTCTTAGCTAGGTTTTCACGCTTCTCACTCGTTCCTTGGCAGTTCTTCCTTGGGCTTAGCTGACATAGGCCCAAAGAAGGACCTTGACCCAGCGCTGGGGGCACATTATAAATACACTTTTTCATTAAAGGGTCAGGTATTCTGATTGATGATAAATAAACCATTTTTATTCACTGTACCTCTTCTCACTTAAGCATTGGAGTGCCTTGCAGGTACACCCCCCCCCCCCTTTTCTCCTCCCATTTTTTGGCTGTTACATCAAGTCACTGGAAGGTCCTTCTGATCAGGTAAGATCAATTTCTCTTACATATAAAAAATGTTTTCTTAACTATTGTTTATTGAATATTTTGATCTTTCTATTTAATACTTACTTCCTCTCTTCATGTCTTTGAAAATTCTTAGATAATTGTTAAGGCATTAAAATATTTTAAAGGATATTTAGATAGAAAATTGTGCATGTGTGATATAATGTTTTCAACGTGTCAATTGGGCTGTCAATTATTATTGTAAATGATTATGTCAGTGCTGAAGAGGTTTCTATCCCTAAGAACAATAAAGTTCATGATGAGTCTCTTCCTATCAACAATGGTTTTACTAAATATGTTGGTCTTAGTAAAAGGTCTGACAAGAAGTCAAAGAAAATATTTGGTGGCAAAAAAATATTCATAAATATACTTATTGCTTCATTAGGAAAATGTGTTAAAGTGGAAACAAAAAGACAACCCTTTAAAGGAAGTTGTCAAAAGAAGCTTTTGAAAAGGTTGTTCAACTGCTAGAGGATGTCATTGTGTAAAACAATGAGAATCTTATGATAGTTCACATTTATGTTGTTGACATGTCTGACAAGATGCTAGAGCCTTATGTTTATCAAACGTAGTCTAAATTTGAGTTGAGCACAGTAAGATATGTTACCTACTTTCATAATTTTCAAGTGAAACGAATGAAGAACTACACCTTTGATTCCTAGAGTATATATGTTGGAAGTAGTTGCACTTAACCTAATGTTCAAAGATGGTAATGAAGATGCCAAACAGGATGTACCAGACAATATGTATGACATGTTAGTGACTTATTTTCCAACTCAGAGGAAGGAGAAAGTTTGTTCAAATAAGTGAATCTGAGACTGATGTTGAAGCAAATGTCTAGAACACAATGTCCATCATAAGGAGAAAGGTTGGTGGAAAGAAGACTCTTGTGAATGTTGTTGTTGCTCCTCTGGATAATGTGTCATTCCATTATGAAACAAGTGTTTTGAAGTGTGAATATATTTTTCTAAGAAGGGTTTCTAGTGAAAAAAAGCTAGGTATATAAGTTTTTTAATGTAAAGATATTATAGATCTGATAAAAGTTGTTGGGCTAATGAAGATTGATATTGATATTGGTCCTTACTATGAAAAGTGTTAGAACAAAATTTGTTTGTCGCTTATCCCTTAGGTCTTGATGATTACAAAGTATTTAAAGAGCAATTAGGTATAATAATATTTGTTCAAGTGTGTAGGAGCATATACTAAAAATTCAGGAATAAACTAAGTATTGGTTTTGATATTTAACATTTAAATAGAAGCTTAAGATCATAATTTGAATGATAAGAAGTTGAAGACCAAACTCAGAAAAAGTATACTTCTAAAGAAGTCAATGTCTGAAAGACCAGAGTCTGAAGAAGTCAGCCTCTGAAGATAAGACTTTGAAGAAATCTGCTTTTGAAGATCAGAATCTGAGCCAATCAAAGCGCAATGATCAAGGTGACTCTGAAAGGTCACTTTCAGACTCTGAGGCTACTTTATCTTCTTTTGGTCACGTGAAGACCTATTATTTTTCTCATTGAGTCGGTTGGGATGTAATTGATAATTCCTCTTGTAGCAAAGGAATTTCAAACAAGATTTTAACGACATTAACCATTTGAAGAACAATTTCAACATATCTATTCAAAGATTCTCAAAGACTCACTTATGCAATATTTCTAACGTCTCTTTTCCTTTTCTATATAAGGATCTGAAGACTTAAAGAACGACAATGGACTATTGACTTTCAAATATTTGTTACTCTACCAAAACAAAAGCACAAGTTTAACATTTGATTTATTATCCTTGTATATCTTAGAAAATCCTAAGTCTTAAAGAGTATTCTTGTAATATTTTTTTCTGCACATATAATTGTATATCCAGTGTATTATCCCAAACAATCTTTTATTTATTAGGTAGATTGTTAGAAACTTCTTACTTATGTTTGAGCATTTGAAATATTTTGCATGTGTGCTTGAGCATAAAAGTCTTTTGCTTGTGTGCTTGAGCATTGGAAATCTCTTGCTTGTGTCCTTGAGCATAGAAGTCTCTTACTTTGTGTTTGAGCATTGGAAATATCTTGCTTATGTGCTTTAGCAACTTGTAATCTTATGTGATTATAGTGAAAATCTCTAGTAAGTACAAGGGGACTAGACTACTCTCGATTTGTGAGGGGAACCATGATAACTTTGTGTGTCTCCTTCTTTCTGTCATTCTTATATGTTGCTTATATCTCACCTTTGATCGATTCAAATTTTATACTTTGTGTTTAGAATATGACTAGATCTATAAAAAGAAATAATTGTCTAAGATAATTCAACCCCCCTCTTGTGTTTTTCTCACCTTCAAAAAGTTGGTCAAGGAGTTTATTGTGAATATTACTGCAGAGTGTAATGTTAAAAGCAATAAGAAGTATATAATGGTGTATGATAGAGGAAAGTGTGTGAATCTTTCACCTTCAATTATTAATTAATTGGATAGAATCAAGGATCCCTCTATTAACAAGATTGACGAAGATAGAGGAAACTGCAAATGAGGTTGAAGAAGAATATTATGTTGAAACATTGAAGTATAATGAAATTATGGATCTTTTTAGAGATGCTCGGTTGTTGAAGACAATGTTGAATGTTAGATCTTGTTATCCTAAGTTGATGAAGGAATTTATGGTTAAGAATGATGGTATTCCTCATGGGCTGTTGAGGTTCAGTTATAATATGTTTGTTGGAAAAGATCTCCTAGCTATTGTGTCCAACATTTGTGCACCTATTGATGAAACTAGTCTGGTGTTTGATGAAGAAATGTTGGAGCTTTTTCACCTTAACTTGTTGTTGCTATTACTTCTATTTTGGTGTTCTTTTGTTGAATATGGTATTGTGTCCTTTATCGAAGATTGTTCCTTTTTTATGTCTTTTGGTTGAAAATTTGTATTGGTGTAGTTCGTTTCTGTTGATGTTAATCTTGTGTTCTGGTTCCTGAATATTGTTGTTTTGGTCTTGGTTCTTTCCATACCTTTTCTAAAATGTAGCAAAAAAGGGGAGTCAGGATCACGTGGGGCAAGATGTTCCAGCATGATGTTTTATGTATAATATATCTTTTATCATAGCTTTTGCTCCAACATTTAGCAGGTTGTGCTTTATTCCAAGTACATATAGTACATCTTTGATCATAAATTTTGCTCTATTACTCCTTTTAATAACTATGTTGCTAGTACCTTCTGCTTGCAACGAGCTATTATCAGCAAGTTTGACCTTGCTCTTCTTCGACTCGTCGAAATCTACCAACCTCACTTTCCTACCAGTCATGTGATTCAATCAGTCTATGTCGAGGAACCATATTTTGGAGTCGATTTGGTCATCTACAATTGCATCCATAACCACCATGTCTTTAGAATCATTTGAGTCTTGGCGTGCAAGGGTTGTTCCTTCCTCCTTGCCTTTTGTCGCTCCCTTGTCTTTCCTGTACCAATAATTTTTGGCCATGTGACCCCCATTTTTCACAATTATATCATTGCATACTTTTTTCTCTTATTTGTTTTTCTGATAGGAATTTCCTTCTTCTCTTTTGGAGGATTCAGAAGCCATGTCATCGAACTTATACTTTTGAAGGTTCGACCAAGACTTCTTACTCTGTGTCTTGTCTACTTTGCCCTTGAACTTGTTGGAACCACCATGTTTCTTCCATGTCTGAACCTGTAGTGCTTATATCAAATCTTGAACACCTTTCCTTTCGACAATCTTTGTCTCATGTGCCTCAAACGTACCAACCAAATCTTTCAGTTTCATGGTTTCAAGATTGTTGAGTTTTTGAATGACTATAATAACGTGATCAAAATGAGAGATCAACGTGCACATTGCCTTCTTAGCTATCATCTTATCAATTAGGGTTTCACTACAACTTTTCATGAGATGGACCAGATTTTGCACCTTCGAGAGATAGCCTGCAATTTCTTCTTATTCTCCCATCTGCAATAATTCATATTTCCTTCGCAACGTATGCAATTTGACGACTTTAACCTTCTCACATCCTTCGTAATACTTGACAAAAATATCCTATGCTTCTTCGTGGATTCATCATGAGAATTCGATCAATATTTTTGTCGTCAAGAATTGGAAGAGAATTCAAAATGTCATTAGTACCATTCATCTCTGTAACAACTACGATTCACAATCTCTGGAAACATGACCACCAACATGAAGTTCTTGAAAAAACGATCAAGAACACAAATCATAAATTCCAGATATCAATTTGTTAGTGCGTGAGGCACATTGAGTGAGAGAATGAATGAGAGAGAGAATGAAAAGTAATTGATAAATTGTTATTATTGAAAATTATGTAAAACTAAATTACAACTTGAATTACATCAACACATCTTTAAACTAAAAATTCAAACAACCAAAATTTTAAAAAATGGACAAATCTTAAGAAAATTTTAAAAAAAATAGAAAAACCTTAAGAATTATTCTTACTCAACCTTGAAAAAGGGGATTCCTCCAACTTATAAAAACATATTCAAGTTATATGTTATCTTAATATGGAGTTTAAACCCCTCACGTCTAATATTAAATCCAATGTTTATATATAGTTTGATGTGAAACTCTTGAGAATATATTCACATTGGTAATGGCAAAAGCAACATGCATGACAAATTGTAAACGTGATAACTTAGCAAATAGTAAGTCTAAGCAATAAGTCAAAAAGTGATTACGTTTTTGACGGGTAAAAAAGGAGTTGAGACTATGACTATGGAATTATTGAATGATTCTCAAGCTGAATTTTCATCAACATTTAATTCTAATACATGCATGTAAAGTGAAATGCATCAATTGCAAACATTTCACAGTGAATTTTTTTTTGATGCATGTTTTTAGTCAATTTGGAAGTTACACTGAAATTAACAAATAGTAAAAAGACAACAAATATATAATATTCAATTACTTGCACCATTAATATACATATTTCACAAACTTCTAGCACCAGAAATGGCTTCCTCTACCCTTTACATGATTTTCATTCTCTTTCTTCAATTTATGTTACTCCATGGAAACATTGCTCCAATCTCAACACTCATCGCCACCATCAACAACAATAACAATTCATGGCTATCACCTTCTGGTGAATTCGCCTTCGGATTTCGCCAACTACTTGACACCTCAACAAACCCTTTCATGCTTGCAATATGGTACAACAAAATACCTGATAAAACCATTGTTTGGACTGCCAGAGACTCAAACAACGACAACAATCTCTTACAAGCACCAACCGGATCAAAGATTCAGTTAACATCAGGAGGACTTACTTTGACAACTCCACAAGATGTAATCATTTGGACAGCACGGCCAAACGCTGCTGTTTCCTATGGAAACATGCTTGACACTGGAAACTTTGTTCTTGTAAACAACAATTCAACTGTTTGGGCAAGTTTCGATTTTCCTACGGATACCCTTTTGCCTAATCAAACTCTTGGGTTAACCAACACCTTATTAACTTCAAGATTCTCAGAGAACAACTTTACATGTGGAAGGTTCCAGCTTTATTTTGATGATGCTGATAAAAGTCTCATGTTAAGTCCACTTGCATGGCCTTCTCAATTCCGTTACGAATCTTACTATAAAATCGATGTTCCTAACTCGGCTTCTTCGAGTTTGGATTTTAATGAATTAGCAGATATTTATGTGAAAATAAATAATGGGACTAGAATTAAACCACATGGTCTACAGTGGGGAAAGTTGGATTTTGATCCTATGTTGTATTATTATAGAGCAACACTTGATTATTATGGAGTTTTCACTCAATATTCTCATCCAAGAGACACAAAGGCAAAGCAAGGATGGACTATTGCGAGGTATGTTCCTGATAACATTTGCAGTGTCTTGACCAATGAAATGGGTGGTGGTTCTTGTGGTTATAATAGCTATTGCTCCATGGACAATCCGAGACCTACTTGTAAATGTCCTTATGGTTACTCACTGATAGATCCGAGTAATCAATTTGGTGGGTGTCAACTGAACTTCACACTTGGTTGTGGAGCTGATAATGGTGAAGGATTGAATGTGAAGCAAGAAGATTTATATGAGTTTACTGAACTTAGAGATGTAAATTGGCCTTTATCAGATTATGAAAGGCTGCAAAATTATTCTCAGCAGGAGTGTCAACAATCTTGTTTGCATGATTGTATGTGTGATGTTGCTGTTTTCAATGACCAAACTTGTTGGAAGAAAAAATCGCCTCTTGTCAATGGAAGAGAAGAAAATGGTGGCCATATTGTACTTATCAAAACAAGAGTTTCTCCTCTTGGTAAAATAGGTACTGGTCCTTCCACTGACACGGAAAAAGACGATGTCAAGCCAGTTCTTCGAGGACTACTTATTGGTTCATCTGTCTTCAATAGCATACTCTTGGCTGCGATTGTTTTTGTAATTTTGTTGAAGCCGAAAAGGGTTGTTGTCCAAGGTGCAACTCTCTTGGAAACAAATTTATGGTCCATTAGTTATGATGCGTTAAAAGAAGCTACGCAGGGTTTTAGTGAAAAACTAGGTAGTGGTTCATTTGGAATTGTTTACAAAGGTGAATTAAAAGCAGCGGCATCTTGTAATGCTGTTGCTGTTAAGAGATTGGATCGGTTAGCGCAAGACCGCGATAAGGAATTTAAGACCGAGTTGAGCGCCATTGGTAAAACCTACCACAAAAACTTGGTAAGGTTGATTGGATTTTGTGATGAGGGAATCCATAGAATGTTGGTGTATGAGTACATGAGCAATGGCAGTCTTGCAGATATCTTGTTTGGACAAACCAAACCCATGTGGAATCAAAGGGTTGGATTTGCTTTGGGGATTGCTAGAGGGTTGGTGTATTTACATGAAGAGTGTGACACTCCCATCATTCACTGTGACATTAAGCCTCAAAATATACTCATAGATGAGTACTTTACAGCTAAGATATCTGATTTTGGACTGGCTAAGTTGTTATTGGCCGATCAGAGTAGAACGAATACAATGGTCCGCGGAACGCGAGGATATGTGGCTCCTGAATGGTTCAAGAATGTTCCTGTGACAGCTAAAGTGGATGTTTACAGCTTTGGCGCCATGTTGTTGGAAATTATTTGCTGCAGAAAAAGTGTGGTGCTGATGGAGTCAGAGGAGGAAGAGAAGACAATGTTGATAGATTGGGCTTGTAATTGTTATATCGAAGGGAGAATAGATGCTCTTGTGGAGAATGATCGAGAGGCCTTGGATGACATTGTAACGCTAGAAAAGTGGACTAAGATAGCAATTTGGTGCATTCTTGAGCATCCTGAAACAAGGCCAACGATGAGGATGGTCATGCAAATGCTAGAAGGTGTTGTTCAAGTACCTAACCCACCATCACCTTTCTCCAGTTCAATTCCTTGACTATAATGCCTTCAAGCCTGAAAGATATCAACGAGAAAGGAGGACCTCACATATACCAATACCAATTCCTATATAGAATGTTAATGATTATTTTCTGTTATGAATCCTTATTTATTTTTATAGTTCCTGCATAATGTATACCATCCAACCCAATACTGTTGTCATTATTTTGAATCTTTGATGTTATTCAAGGTGTTGTCTTATTTCGTATCTTTGATGTTATTCAAGGTGTTGTCTTATTTCGAATCAATTTTAATAGTTCATGAGCATAACCAACAAATTTCATATCAAAACTAACCAAAATCATTCAACAAACAACATAACGCTAACACAACCCTCTCAACCAAATTGCAAGAGTAATACAAGATAGTATATGTAATACACCACTATTGTTTCTGCAATTTTGCTTTCCATAATGCTACATAGAACTTACTACTTTCATAGACAACCAATATGCTACAGCCAACTTTGTCATTGAGGGGAGACCTTTTCAACCTTGTGAACCCATCGCTCAAGCCTAAGTTGCTTCAAAGCAGGTCCTCTATCCGGCTTACATTTCTGTGGGCATTGCCATTTCCCTGTAATCTCAATAGCATTGGATTGTTGAATATTTGTTGCTTCTGTCAATGCCTTTCTCTTTGCAACATTGCGCTTTTCACATGCCAGTGGAACTGTTCCTGTACTTGTCGAACACTGCAATAATGTCTTTTCTGGTTTGTTCCAAGAATTTTCATCATTTCCTCTGGTGCTACTTTTCTTCCTTGTTGTAATAAAACCATCATTTACTTTATTTCCTGAACAAGCTGAGCTTTGTGCCGAGAAGCTTTTAGACAAACTCATGTTAGTGTCAAACTTCTCAGCTTGGATTTCTTTTTTTGATTTTGCTTCTTCTGTATCAAGATTTCGTACCAGCTTTGGAGGTCTCATTGCACCTGCATGAGTGTCCAATGACATTAAATGTGCTTCTTCATTACAGCCAGGACTTCCATGATTCCCGTTCACCATCTCATAATGCTTGGTTGAACCAAGACTGTGTTGCAGTACCTTAACTTGCATGCATGGCTGCAAAATCTTTTCCAAATGGGAAGTATTGGCAGTATTTATATTTTTCTTCATTCCATCACTATCATCAAAAGAGCTATTGTGTTCAACACAAATTTCTGGCTGCACAATCTTAGACTTGGTTTCATCCTTATTTGTGACTTTAAAATCAAATCTCTCCTCCACACACTTATTCCCATCAAAAACTTCTTCATCATTTAAAAGACTACATGTATCAAACGCTGAAGACTCGTAATTGTAGCTTGAGAACCAGTTTCTGATATTTGGAGGCTCTGGATTTAAGTGGAAAAAAACACACACATGCAATCACTATTAGCTAGTTGAAACTTGAAATAAATAAAGAATTGCAGAGAAATGTTTATAGCAGCCAAATGATAGATCCTTTTAACAAAAAAGTAATTCTAAAAGAAGCATCAAAAGTACAAACCAGAGAAGAGTGAGCATGAACTGCAAGAATCCATATTCTGTAAAGAAATTTCCAGCAACAAAAAATAATCAGGAAAAAAATGTAAAATCTCTATTTATAAGTTATTTTTAATAGCAAATTAGGAACCATATATTAATAAAAAAAGATAATCAACAGAGAATACAAACAAAAACAAAGGACACCATCGGTGCGCTAAAACAAAAAGGCCGGAGAAAACTAGGAACAACCTAGAGCCCAAAGAGTACAACAAAGTACAAACCACCACCAAAACGAAAGCAAAAAAATAACAGCCAGACTAAGGTGAGAAAAAAGTCAGCCAACTGCCAATCCGATCTCTTCACCAACCACAAGTTCAGCATACCTTTGGAGAGATAAGCTGAAGGAAAGAAGATGCGAACACGTAGCAAAACAAAAGGAGGGCAGCTGACCACCCAGCATGCCCCTAAATACTCAGCCACTTGAGTGGATTCTACTCCCAATCCAACAAAGAAACAATAAAACACGGAGCATAGGTATGAACTCCCTTTCGCACCAAACTGATAATCAAAGACAGTGATAAGCCGACAAACATTTCTGTCTATATAATTTATTCAACAAGTTCCAAATAGTCCAAACCACATAAAGCGACGACTAGACGCGATCTAAAGCTGCTTACTTCCCCTCACATAAACCCAGAAAAACAACTGGAACATCCCCTAAAACCAACCTTATTAGCTTAAATTCTGAGAGCCTAACTTTTACAACATCCCATTAACAGCTATAGCATATTTTCCCTTGTTCTTTTAGCCAAAACAATAATTTTTACAAAACTATTTCAATATTTTCCTTAGCATTAATGATTCAGATTCAAAAATGAAAAACTGAGTAAGATATTCACCTTCTTCAAACCCGAATCTTCATTATGATTATCATCTTTAACACAAGTTTCATTACATTGCACTAGCTTCTCTCCAACAGCCTCTTCATCTTGATCCCCTTCTTGTTCTTCATCTATATGCTGGGATTTGCGTTTTCCAAGAGAGGACTCTTCGAGAATGAAATTGGAATCCAGAACTGGAGACTGATATTCATAGCTTGAGAACCAATTTCCAACATCAGGAGGCTCTGAAAAAAAAAACACAAATCAAAATGAAACCCTTTTTTAGGTTTAAGAATTAGAAGCCTCAAAATTATTCATTCTTAATCGCAATTCAGGTATTTGATTCTAGTACGATATGGATACAAACCAGAAGGGCACGAAAGCGACGACATCGACGAAGTTGGAAGCTGAAAGAAACGGGAATGATTGCTCTAGTGTTACAACCACTTTTCCTTTCGAGGTTTTCATCAATTTCTTCAAAATTTTGAAATTTTCGCGCTGCAAATTTGGCGCTACTTTTTCTTCTTTTTTTTTTCTTCTTATAAATAAACCTTCAAAACAATTATCATTAAAAAAAATCTTATAATTAATAAAATATTAATATAATATACATTAACATAATCATGTCTTATTATTTTCTACCCATCATCATTGTCAATTTATATAGTTTTTTTTCTTCACGATCTCATCAAACTTCGATTTATTTATCCATTCAAAGAGTGAAAACTATTTTCATTTTCAATATATCTCATCTACTTTTTAGTTTGTGCGATTATATACATGTCAATTTTCTTTTCTGATTTTTTTTTTAGTAATATCCGGTTGTCTTGCCTATTTTATTTCTTCAATTGCAATTTTTTAACAAAATTTATGTTTAAATGCATCTCCTCAATTTGCAACAATTTTTCATCATTATCTAAACTTTTCACATCATTTTTAAGATATTGTTCTAATATATTTTTTTAAGTTAACCAGAAAAAACAATAGCAAAAAATATGACATAAAATAAATAAGAATTAAGTCAAATAGTAGTTGACAACTAGAGTTTAGAATAAAATATTATTGTAATTATTAATTTAAAAATAACTGTGGTTGATGTGGTTGATATTTTAAATCGATGATTATAATAAATGAAAGGCTAAAAATATTTTCAAAGCTAATCGTATCATATTTAGTTTTGTGGTTAGTAAATTAAAATATTAAGTTGAAGTAATCTCTTTTCTCTGTATGTATTGTTGACTTAATGCTTAGACTTAGTATTTGCTATTATTTGCAAAGTTATATGTTTAAGAATTTGACACATGAGAAATGTAAATAAAATATCTCATAGCACTCATGTCAAAACTGTTTCTATGTCACTTAATCATCAATTGCACAAACACACTAGGGGCCACTGGTTATTGTCAATTTAAAAAGAAAACAACTTGCATCAACCATTTAAATTAGACTGGTTATTGTCAATTTAAAAAGAAAACGACTTGCATCAACCATTTAAATTAGACAAAGTCTAATTTTAAAAATGAATACATCAACTATTTCTTTTGGTATGCATTTCTTAAAAGTGATTTTTATTAAAGTTCTTTGTTAAAATTGAACTAAAAGTGTAATAAATTATATATTTTTTTCTTTAAAATTTGTTGTTGAAATTGAGAAATTCTTTTTTTACATTCTCTACGAGTAGGGGTGGGAATAGGCTGAGTCGCGTTAAATTTTGTCAAGACTGAGTCTGATTTGCTAAAAAATTTAGAGAGCTTCTTAGCCCACCTTTTAAGTTTCTCAAGCACCTAGCACGTTTCTGAAAATATCCCCCGTTTCCGGAGATATATATACGTAAGCACCTTTTTTTTTTTTTTTATTTAACGTTGATTTTTTTCGGAGTTACATCTCCGGAAGCGCCATAGAACACTAAAAAAACGAATAAAATGTGTGTTTTAAGGTGCTTCCAAAGATGTAATTCCAGAAAAATTCAATGTAAAGAAAAAAATGGTGTGTCCGGATTTATATATCCGAAAACAGGGGACATAAAAAGAATTTCGCTAGGTGCTTAAGAGACTTAAATGGTGGATTGAGAGACTTAAATGGTGGATTGAGAAATTCTTAAAATTCAAAGCCTAAACCTGGCCTATGGCCTATCAAAGACTTATTTTTTTGCTTGAGTCTGATCTTTGATCTTTTGGAAGGTCTAATTAGTCTATTAGCCTAGTTAAAAAGCTTATATCATTTGAACACATGCAAATAATAAATTCATCTAATGCTTAAATAGACTATAAAACCAAAAGTAGAATGAGACTAAATATTTTTTTCCATTAACTAAATATTTGTTTGAGAAAACATATGAAAACATTTTATAACATTATTCATAGGATTTCTTTCAATTTACTTTCATAAGTTCTTAAATATAACTAAGTTTTACTTTTGTATTTTAATATAAAGTATAAAATACAAAATTAAAACAATAAATTCAAATTCCCGATATTTAACAAAAAACTCGGAGATTTGAAATTTGCAGGTTGATACCAGGAATTTCACATACCTTGAAATTCCCAGTAGTTATATTCTTAGGATTTTTCTGAACGGTCACAATTTTGCCGATAATTTTGTATGGTTGTGATTGCACCGACAGTTTGTGTGGCCCAAATTGATGCGGGTTTGTATAAATAGGGGTTAAGTTTTGTGGTTAAACACATCTGGAAAAAATGTCTCTACCTGAATATTTGATTAAGAAGGAAGTTTACTTCAACGGAGTTTCTCGTCCTGTAGAGTTCAAGCTTCCCGATGGTGAGAAAGATCGAGTTTCGTGAAGATTGGGAGGATACAAATGGTAGGGTGAAATGCAACAGAGCATCCAGCATGGTCAGTGGGCAGTGACCGAAGTGCAACAAGTTGATGTCTTGAACGATCTTTTTCACAACATCTTGCATGGGAATCTCTGGGTAACCCTTCATCTTGGTATCGTGAGACTGGACTCTCAGTATCGGTCGCTCCTATGCCACTAATATTTAAACAAATCGAAGTTCATATATAAATTAATAACATTTCTTGATTTTGCGGGATTGGAAAACACAAGTGTTAGTGAGGATTTAGTGATTTGCACCAGAACAAAGATGAATTGAGGAAATAGTAGCTTGATCACAAAGCTTTCAATATTTGATGGAAAGAATTGGAATCAATGGATGATTCAGATGTTTGTGTTGTTTGGATCTCAAAAGATTCTTGATTTCGTCAATGCCAGTTACACTCCAATTGCATAAAATGCAACAAAAGCGCAAAGAAATAGGCAGCGTGAAATGAGGAAGAAGGATCATAATGCATTGTTCTATATCCATCAGTGTGTGGATACAATTGTGTTTGAGAATATTGTTGATGCAACGAATGTGAAGGTGACATGGGATACATTAATGCAATGTTATACTGGCGACACCTTATTGAAGAACGTGAAGTTGAAATCCATGCGCAAACAATATGAGAATCTCAGCATGAAAAATAATGAGAAGGCACCTGAATACATCTCCAGAGTGATTATGGTCACAAATGAGATGAAGGCTTGTGGAGAAACGCTCTTTAAACATGTTTATTGTTGAGAACATACTTAGATCACTTAATTATTAGTTTGATTACATAGTTGTAGCTATTAAACATTCTAAAGACACCAATATCATGAGACTTTGAGAACTTCAAAGCAGTCAAAAGGCACAAGAGTTGTGTTCGATTGAGAGGAACACTGAAAGGTAATCTGAGCAGGCTCTGAAAGCTTCTTTTATCAAGAAGAACAAGAAGAAATTATGGTGGTGTTCATAATTCAAAATATGTCAATCTAGATGAGAAGAAACACAAGAGTGTTTAGAAGGAAAAGGAGAAGTTTGACAAGATAAAGGTTCAGTGTTATAACTATAATAGGTTTGGTCACTTTGATGTTGATTGTTAGCTAAACAATGAAAGAAATGGTGAAGAAACCAATATAGCTAGAGTAGATTCTGATGATGAACTCATGTTATTAATGGAATATGATAATGAAGGTGAAAAATGGTAGACTGGTGGTATATGGACACTGGCGGCTCAAATCACCTAACGGGAAATAAGAAATTGTTGGTTGATTTTAACTCTAGTAAAAGGACCAAGATTAGATGTATTGATGATAAATACCTGAATGTCGGATGAATGGAAAATGTCAGAGTAACTCTGAATAATGGTAAAACTGCACATATTAAGGATGTGCGGTATGTTCTTGGCATAAAAAGAAATCTGATGAATGTAGCTCAACTGGTTGAAAAACATTTTTCTAGTAACCATGAAGGACGATCTCTTGAAGTTGTATGACTGTAATCAGAAGCTAATTATGAAGTATGAACAGGGAAGGAATAAGACATCTGAGGTGAATGTGAAAACTATAAACTCTCAATGCCTTAGTGAGACAATTGTTGTAAAGAAAAGTGAGTTGTGGCACAAGAGATTAGTGCACCTGAACTTAAGAAGCTTATGGCATCTTAGTTTAAAGAACCCGGTTCATGATAAATCATGTGATGTATGCATGAGAGGAAAACAACCAAGATTTTCATTCTCATCAGAAATTACTCAAAGAGCAAAGCATGATTTGGGTGTGGTGCATTCTAATGTATGTGGGCCACTTCCACTACCTTCACTTGGAGGGAACAAGTACTTTGTGTCATTTCTAGACGAGTTCACCAGAATGACATGGGTATCCCTTATAAAGTTCAAACATGAAATGTTTGATGAATTCAAGAAGTTCAGAGTCAAGACTGAGAATTAAAGTGAACGGAGTCTGAAGATTCTCATAACTGATGATGGAGGTGAGTTCAACTCTACAGACTTCAAGAAGTACTGCGAGGAGAATGGAATTGAGCATGGGGTTACTATTTCATACACTCCTCAACACAATGGCCTTACTGAAAGAAGAAATAAATATTTTCTTGATATGATAAGGAGCATGCTAAAAGAGAATAATTTTCCTTATACATTGTAGGGTGAAGTTATTTCTAGTTTAACATATGTGTTCAACAAATGTCCAACTAAGAAGTTAAAGGGAGTTGTTCCTATTGAGAAGTGGACTGGAAGCAAGAAAAGTGTGATTCATCTAAAGGTGTTGGATTTGTTTGTTACAAACATATTCCAGATGCTAAGAGAAGGACGTTGGATGATAGAAGCAGAGTCATGTTACTTATAGGTTACCACAGTATAAATGATTATAAACTATATTGTCCAACCAGTAACAAAGTTGAATTCAACAGAGATGTTGTTGTGAAAGAATCATAAGCGTGGGATTGGAATAAGTCTCAATCTAACTCTGGTTTTGTAATAATATATGAGTTACATTTTGAAGGTATTTCTGCCTTTGAAGGAGAATATGTCTCAGAAGATGAGTTAGAGTATGAAGGTGACTCTAAAGCTGAAGTTGAGTCTAACGATGAGTTTGACTCTGAAGGCTAGTCCGAGTTTAAAGATGAGTCTGACTCTAAAGGTGAATTTGATGATGATTCATATTATGATGATGAGCATTATTCTTGTTGTAATCCACCATTTGAGAGAGAGGGGGAGGGGAAGAGAGAGATAGAGAGAGATAACCACCTTGTCTTTTCTTAGTTTCAAACCAAGATTGCTTCCAGTCTTCTTACCTGAAGATGCCTTCAGAGCCTGCTCTACCTCTCTTTCAGATGTTCTCTCAGTCAAATGCAACTCTTGTTCCTCTATACTGCTCTGCAGCTCTTCAATTCTCATGGTGCTCAGATCCTTAAAATGTTCAATTTATACAACAATGTAATCAAACTAAGGAATAAGTGATCTCAACATATTTTCAATGATTACTTGTTAAGAAAGTGTCTCTCCATAAGATTTCATCTCATTTGTGATCAAAATCATCCTGGAGATGTAATTAGGTACCTTTTCATTATTCTTCATGTTGATATTCTCATATTGCTTATGTAAACTCTAAAGTTTCACCATCTTCACTGATGCATCATTGTCCTAGCACCGTACTAGTGTGTCCCAAACAGCTTTCGCCGTCGTCGATTCAGTTATCTTCTCAAACACGTTCACATCCACACACTGATGGATGTAAGACAACGCTTTATGATCCTTCTTTCTCATCTTTTTATACATATTCCTTTGCACTTCATTTGCATTTGTTGCAACCGTTACGTAATTGTCATTGACGAGATCAAGAACATCTTAAGCGCCAAACAACACACGCATCTGAAGCATCCACCGATTCCAATTCTTTCCATCAATAATTAGAAGCTTCATGTTCAAGATATCGTTTCCACCGTTCATCTCCGGTTTTGTGCAAGAATTCACTCAAAACACAATAAACACTTGTATTTCTCAATCCTTTAGAATTAAGAAATGTGATTTTGTTACGATTATGATAGTAAATTCAATAAGAGAGAGAGAGAGAGAGAGAGAGATTTTTAATGAAAATATTAATTCAAATATTAAAAGTTTGTGTCATTTTCGAAAATTGTTAGAACAATTCAGTAGTTGTGCTATAACACGCATCAACTATCAACCCTTTAAAATTCAATTGCATTAACTTCCATATTTTCCCTTTCACTTATTTTTATTTACACTATCAAAAAGATATTTATGTAATCAACTAACTAGTAGAATACCCGTGCTTTGCACGGGTAAAATTAACTTGTAATTATAGAATTCAATTATTTCGATAGACTTGTATAATGCTCTAATGATAATGATGAGAGAAAGTATAACCAAGAGTAATTGAATATTTGGATTTTTTCCGGTATTTTTAAGCCAATTATATTTTCTAGTTTTTTCTACAATATTTCATTTTCTTATTTTTCTTCAATATTTTATTAATTTTTAGACTATACTATAAAAAGTGGGACAAACATTAATGTTGATATCGACTAAAAATGCATAAATACATTCTAAAAATTTAAAATTAATCATCAACAAATTTTATAACTATGAATGTATTTTAAGCTAATACAAATTAACCTGATTACAAACTATAAAACATACTATTGAATTAGCGTAATTCTTCACCAATAACATATTAATATGTTATTTCTTAAATAACATTGGCATTCAAGTTTTTATCTCTCATCCACTTTTAGAAATTCATATGCAAGGTATAAAACATTTCAAGAGAAATGTATAAAACATACAACAAATATTCATGCAATATGATATTACAAACTATAATGATAATTCCAAGATAACAATTAGAAGAATTAGGTATATTATCAGGGAGTAAAAGTGTTATCACAACTTCAAAATTCATACAGTATTCTTTAAAAAGATTGAAACTAAATAGCAAATATGTATATTGTATACTTAAACATGAAGCATCAAACATGTCCAAATAATACTATTGTTTGTTAAACTTTAGAGCTTAGTAAAAAAAAGGACCTGAAAAATTAGATGTTCCAAACTACTATAATTATCATCTATTCTTATAATTTTTTTGCCTGAATTGTTGCTTTATTGAGGAGCATGACCAATATTAACACCATAACTTTGAATTGGAGGTGGAATCCCATCGACATCAGATCATAAACAATTCATCAACACGAGATTCCAATTGAATATGCATCAAACTGTCATGAAAACATAAAATAGTTTTACATCAGCAAGTACTCAAACTTACTTGATTAACAATTCTCCATATAATTGTAGCATCAAAAGATTTGTTTTAAAACCTACAAAAATAATATATAATTTACTTGCTCTGATTCTCTTAAAAATCCATCAGCAAGTAATGCTTGTTTCATTACTCTTGGTTATACTTGCTCTGATTCTCTTAAAATTCATAAAAAATTTACTTCACTTTGTTTTAATCCAAAAGCTATTTCTCCCATTTGTTCTAATGTTAAAAAAACCACGCGTCTAAAAGAAACATATGCTACTGATTTAGATGGTTTTGTTTCTAACCAATTGATGCAATCTTCACTTAATGGCTTCCATAAACTTGCTCCATAACCTTTGTCTCTTTTGATTCTACCATCTAAGTAAGTAGAAGGAACCATTGGACCAATTAACTTTGCAGGAAATAACTCAGTTCTACCTTCAACATAAAGAAGATTACAAAAATACCAACCATCAAAAATGAATTAGAAAAATTAAAAATCAAAATGAATTGTAATAAGAATATTTACCTCTCATCAATAGGAACTTGAATCAAACCGCGATGTATACGACATAAAATCTACAGCTCTTGCACATTAGAAGAAAAACATTCAACCCAGTTATTTCGCAGATGATAAGACATCACATCACATTTGTAGGAAGAAAATCTAAAGTGAAACTGAGACTTACCGCATAGAAATCCAAGTCCAAGAGAAAACATCAAAGTGTATCCAAATTAGAAGTTGGGTTGGAAGAACCCTGACATCTTTGTCTTCACGTAATAATAATATATTGAGTACAGATAGGCATAAACTGATGTTGAGGAAGTTGAAAAGAAATAAGTCCATTGCCAGTGGTAGTTCTCGGCATTTAACAAAAAGTATGTCCCAACAATTGTCACGCAAATAGTTACAATGGTGAGAATCATAAAAACCAGTAGCATAAAGCCATGCAACATAACACACTTGTTTGTCACAAAGGAGGAAAAAATATATAAGCCAGTAAGTTAATTTAAAAGAATCATTATCAAGGATCATTTTTGTTGATATTGTTGTATTCTTAAACCCATAAATAAAAGGAACTTTATAATTAAAACACAAGTGACGGTGTTGAACTTCACCTTGTAATTCCAGAAGGAAGTAAATATAAAATACATAGCAGCCTCATTCATACCATCTACAACCACGACAGAACTTGAACAAAATATAAATCCTTGAAGTCGTAAAGCAATCACAACAACAACATACAAAATCAATCAAAAAATTAGCAAATAGATCACACGGTGACATCGGAACATGAACAATTGTAAGTCATAAACCAAAACACAAATCCTCTCATCATATACTTCCCAGCAGGCGTGCATAACTTTACAGCTTGGTACGGTGTTGCTGCTACCGCTCGAACAACACACTTAAACTTAACTGTCACCTTCAATCAATGAAATAAATTACTAAGTAAAAAAGCAATAATGTTTTAATAAGACACATGATATTCATTGATGCAGAGTTGGATGCTAAAAGTGAAGAAAATGCAGTCTATAGTACCTCGAACAACACAATTGAGTATTGTTTTCAGACTCAGCTATATAAACTCCAATTGTATTGCCATGAAAATATTTGTTGTTAAGCAATTCAACAGCAGCCATAGCAACATGTGGATCCACATATGTCACAATAACATCTCCTTTTGGTTCATTAGTCTCATTGTCCCGAAATTAAACGTGAATAGGTAAAAAATGTTTTTACTAAGACAATAACTGAAGTGTAGTTAATATAATAAACAATTACCGCAAATGCTATCATAAAATAACGTAGTTGATTCCTTCCTTGTATGATTCGTGCTCCACAGGGTACATCAAAATTATTTCAAGGATCATCCTTGTGGCTATTGAGCAAATGCAGAGGTTAGAAATAGAGGTAAGAACCTACAAAAAATGTAAATAGTTCTTTACTTATTTGCAATACCCTTTGTAAACATACTGGTTTGGTTATGTTTCTTAATAATGAGGTTATGTTAAAGAATATTGATAATTTTCCAGAGTTACCTTCTGAAAATGTCTGACAACTTTGGTATTATCGACCAAGTGTGACGCTTTTCCAAAAGAGGAATGAACCTCTGTTGCTATCACTATTGCTTCAATCTCTCTGAGTTTACACGTTGAACCTGAAATTACCTCATTGCCAGTTTTTTTGTGACAGGTAGGGACTCTCCAGTAAGGGTTGACTACACAAAACAAAATCGAAAAAAAGTGGGATTTGTACCTGTCAAATGTTGTATAAAACTACTTTGAATACAACATTTGTCAACTGTTTTTTGGTTTGACATTAATGGTGTAATATTAGACAAGGTCTTCTTACAAATTTGAATTTTGGTGTGAACATGGTTTGTTCCATGGGATTTAGTAAATGATAACCAATCTTAAGACATATCTCCAAGCTCTTGCTTACTTAGTTGTTGCCAAGGATTTGTCTGAGGTGTGATCCATAACAAAATGACTTAGTTTTAAATGCGTATATAACAACAATTAAATTAGTTGAATAATATAGTCGCAATGAAAAGTTATCAATATCTAATAGGCCAGTACTGCCAACTTCAGAGTGACCTGAAGAGGATACTTGATACTTATTTGTGTGACAGTGTAAAGGCAAAAAGAAACATTTGAAGGATACGATTTCATAGAGTGGGAATAAATATTTTCAAAACTATCAATATTTCCACTATTCAATTGATTATGGATATCACTTGAAGGTCCAAAAACAGCTCTAGGACTTCCCTCACTTTGCAATGAAGTTTCTTTTTTAAGGGTTGCACACCTCTTTTCCCACTGCACTCACAAAGAAATGGAAAACAATGAACAAACATATTCTATATCATGAGTTTTTTTAATTCTCCAAAAACACAAATATAAGATTTTACATACTTCTCATAATCAAATTTCACATACTTACCATCAACTCCTTGACATGCATAAAACACATCAGTAACCATAGCCTCCTCCGTCGCAACATTGTTTTCCATTAAAGAGAGTAAAGAAGCACCTGAGATCCTGGACCAATGCACAGATCACCTCCAAGACCACCATCATTGTCTTTGCATGTTGTTGTAATATCAAAAAGTGTTTTGATGTTTGCTATGGACATTGCATAAAAGTGTTTCAATATTAACCATTAAATTACCTTGTCTTCTTTGGAAATTAGTTTAGACCCTATCTTTAACAATGTTATGTTTACTATCTGCATCATCTCATGAACAATGTATAATCCAACTTCTAAGTAGCATATTATTAATCAAGAACACTGTAATACACTACAAATTTCAGTTTGAATTCTCACCTTTACTACCTTTATAAGGATCACAATTTGAAGCTATAATTTTAGCTTATGCAGCAGTGATTTTCAGTTCGATGCCCCACCAGATACGAATTGTTCCTCTTCGCCACATGTATGTGTTGAAAGGTACACTTTGATCGGCCCTTTTAGGGACCCATACGAGTTGTTTGCATACCATTTTGTTTCCTGCGAAATGGAATAAATTTATTAAAGTATCAAAGAAAAACATAATAGAGTTAAAGTGAATTAGAGTGAAATGGTTGTGATGCATGAAGCAAATAGTTTAAAAGAAAATAGAGTGAATTCTGAGAAGAAAATATTAAGCTCAACAGTTTATAATAGGTTATTTACTTGTACTGAAACATGAATTTAGCCCCATTGCTTAGATATAAGAACAATAACATGAACACAAAAATAACCAATAAGAACAAAAAGACATGAAAGAACAATAGTATACGGAAAAAACATACCTTTTATGGAGGAACAATGAAACTATTTTCCACAGTTCCGACATGAAACGAAAACATAACGGCATGAACCTCAGATATGAAACTATGAAGCCACACACAAAAATATTGAGGAAAAAAACGAAAACGAACACATATTTAAACCCAAAAAGACCAACAAGCAAAACTGAGTTGTAAAACTTCAAACTTATAAAAATCAGTTCACATGAAGGAAGAAGAGAGACGAGGAAGACATGAGAAGAGAAAAGAGGAAGAAGAGAGACGAGGAAGAAGAGAAAAGAGGAAGACATGAATATGATACCTTATTTTTGCAGCTGCAAGGAAGAACACTTGGGAGACGATGTCGCTTCTGCAAATGGTGTGGGAGAATAATTGGAAGAGGTTGTGTGGTCTGAAGAAGAAAAACATTTCGAAGAAGAAAAACACATAGTACAATTCAATAAAGTTAATGAAAAGAGAGGGAAAACAATAAATCAATTAGGACCAATAGATGATTGATATGTGGAAGAATGAAGTGATAATAGACATTGTATAAAACTGAATTAACTCTTTACAAAAAAGTTCTTTTCTTAGTGATAAATTTGAAATGGTAAAAGGGTATATTAATAAGTTTGGTAGCACTTAATAATAATTGGTAGGTAGTTGATGATTGGTAGGTAGTTGATGTTACAATTTATTCATTCTCCTAGCCAATTACAACATGCCACATGTTAGGTTTTAACATCTCACCTTGAGTGACATGTGGCAACAATACATTCCCTCTTTTTTTTTTTCAAATTTTGAAATTTAAAATTTTTTTTCTTTTCAAAATTCAATCTTATCTCTATTTTCTCTCTCTGTTTCTCAACCTAAACCCTAAATCATCTCTATCTCTCTCAAAATGTCTCTCTAGCTCTTCCCCTCACTCTCACAATTTCATCTTCCTTTTATGTACCACTTTTTATTCCTTTTGTTGAAAGTGCTGTAAAATGCAGTATTTTTCAGTCTGCAACAGAAGTAACCGGTTACCCACCGGTGAGTAACCGGTTACCACTGTCAAAAACTGAAAAATAACAGCATTAACAGCAGTGCACTTTTAGTTGTAGATTTTGTATTTTTGGTTCTCTCAATTGTATCCAATATAAAAACCTCATTGTAATTCCAATTCCAATTAATGCCAAAGTGTATATTCATCCAAATTACTCTCTCTACTCAAATTCTCTCTCTCTCTCTCTCAATTTTCATCTTCTTCCCCAATTTGATTTTTCACCATTGTTAAACCTTCACTTTCAAATTCTGGTTTTAGTGTTTATGTTGTTCTAACATTTGGCATCAAGAGCTCCGGTTATTGATCCGACTCCGCTGCAACAATGGCTACCATTTCCAATGATCGAATTCCCACAAATCTTCCAATTCTTGATTCGAAAAATTACGACAAATGGGCGAAACAAATGAAGGTTCTATTTGGTTATCAAGAAGTGCTTGAGATTGTCATCAATGGAGTCACACCATTGGGGGAACAAGCTACCGACACGATTAGGGCTACACACAAAGAAGAAAAGAAGAGGGATTACAAAGCCCTATTCTTGATTCACTCTTGTGTGGATAACGACAACTTCGAGAAGGTTGGTGATTGTGAATCCGCGAAGCAAGCGTGGGAAATCTTGGAGAAAGCATATGCCGGTGCCGCAAAAGCGAAGGTGGTAAGGTTACAAACTTACAAGCGTCAATTTGAGCTAACGAAGATGGAAGACAAAGAAACGATCAACGACTACATTACGCGCATTACTCGGTTAGTCAATCAAATCAAGTCTTGTGGCGAAACGATCGTAGAGCAGAATGTTGTATCGAAGGTGTTGCGTTCGTTAACATCGCGGTTCGATAACATTGTGGTTGCTATTGAAGAATCAAAGGATCTAACGACTATGAGCAAGGATGAGTTGCAAAGTTCGTTGGAGGCGCATGAGCAAAGGATGGATGAGAGATGTGTCGAAGCGAAAGCGGAGATCGCTTTGCAAGCGCGTTTGAATGAGAAGAGCAAGAGGTCGAAAGGAAAATTTGTAGCTAGAGGTAAGCCAAATTTTCAGAATTTTGGTGCAAACAATTCTCAAAATTCGAAGAGTTCGATGTATGAAAAGGGTGAGAGCAGCTCCAAGGAGAGTGATCGTAGTAGTGGTTTCAAAAAGGATTGGAGTAAAGTTCAATGCTTTAGGTGCAAAAAGCTTGGACATGTTCAATCGAAATGTTATGCAAAATTGAACAAGACTCGCGATGATGAAGCCAAGGTTGCTAGAGAAGAGGTGGAGGATGAAGACACGGTTCTAGTGATGATCACGGAGGAGAATTATGGCATTGTGGATGTTCTGGACAGCAGCTACTGTCATGACAGTTCGCGGGACAGCAGCTGTACCGTTTCGGAAAGTGGTAAAAAAATGTGCTCGGATCGAGATGCATTGGTTACCGTACGTGATGGAGTTCAAGGTAAAGATGAATGGTACTTGGATTCCGGTTGTTCAACACATATGACGGGTCGTAAGGATTGGTTTGTGCAAATCAATCAAGCGACAAAGAGTAAAGTCAAGTTTGCCGACGACACTACTTTAAGCGCGGAAGGGGTAGGAGACGTTTTGATCGGAAGGAAGAGTGGAGGCTTTTCAAGGATCAAAGATGTTTTGTACATACCGGGAATTAGGTGCAATCTTTTAAGTATTGGCCAATTGCTTGAAAGAGGGTACTTAATTCGGATGGAAAACAAGATGATGCGTGTTTTAGATTCAAAAGGTGTGTTGATTCTAAAAGCGCCGATGGCTGCCAATAGAACCTTTAAAGTTGAGTTAAGGGTTATGGAGCATCGTTGTTTGGCTACCGCGGTAAGTAGAGAGGAGTGGCTATGGCATTACCGTCTTGGTCACCTTAACTTTAGGGATCTTAAGATGTTGCAACAAAGTGGTATGGTAACGGGGCTGCCACTTATTAGTGTTCCGACAGAATTGTGTGAAGAATGTGTGACATCCAAGCAACACAAGAATGTGTTTAGCAAGGATGCGGGTCGGAGAGCTAAAGACCTACTTGAGGTGGTGTATTCCGATGTTTGTGGACCGATGCAAGTAGAGACTTATGGCGGCAATCGATATTTTGTTACATTCATTGACGATTTTAGTAGGAAACTTTGGACTTATCTTATCAAGAGAAAGGATGAGGTGTTTGGTGTGTTCAAGAGTTTCAAATCCTTGGTGGAGCGTCAAAGCGGCCGGAAGCTCAAAGTTCTCAAAACGGATGGTGGAGGTGAGTATACCTCTAGCGAGTTTGGGAATTTTTGTGACTTTGAGGGTATTGTGCGTGAGGTGGTGCCTCCATATATTAAGGAAAATTGCGATCTAAACGCAGCGGAAAACAAAAATTTTCCTTTAGTGATCCTTACGAATGAGCATGGTCAGTGATAGAATCGTTACCTCTTTGTGGCGATTCAGATCTTTGATGCAGCGATCACAAGCGTTGATGAAGTGCAACGCCTCTACTCAGTCCACACGAACAGCTTCCGGTCACAGTGCTAGCTGCTTACGAACGGAATTATTTGAGTGAGAATCAAAAACGAAATTGCATCAAGTAAAAGCTTCATCACAAGGGTTCCTTTTATAGACTCTCTTGTGGGCTGAAAGCCCAATTCACATGATCCATAATAATATTATATATTATTATAATAACTATTATTATAATAAATATATTTATTTTATTATTATTTTATAACCATTATAAAATAACAATAATTATTATTATATTATCCGAATTTCTATTTTTCACTTAAGTGCACCGTACCTTACGGTGTTCCTTTGATTTCTCTATCTCTCATCAAACTGTCCTTATGTGTGTGACCCTGTAGGATTTCGTAACGTTGGTAATTATATTAAATTATATATTTAACATAATAAACAGTGAGCGGTATCTAGCAACACATCACTGCTACCCAAGTCACGAAAATGTCATGTGATCTGACAAAACCTTTTTCGTGATAATATATGTTTGTACAATTACCCTTTTGCCCCTATGTCTATATTGAACACAAGGCATACACTGTGTCATCCTTGTCCAGTTCAATATTGGGCCCTTAGACATTTCTCCTGTTATGCAGGATTGGCAAATTCCATCTAGGACACTCATGTCCCTCAGCATGCTTCGTGGAGTGCCCATCAACTGTCTTTATGATCATCCAGTTACGGATAATGTTTGATCAGCAATAAAGCACCCGACTCTACATCTAGGGTCCATAGTGGTTTCAGGTCGAAGGGTGGTAATACACCATTATCACCATGAGAATAACTTATGACACTTTGCATAACATACTATGTAGTATTCTCATAGCGGGTCAATCCGGTATAAATATTACTCCTAATATTTATACCTATGTCAAGACTTGATAACCCTTTATCCATGATCCATGAGATGTGATCATCAGTCTATCTTCATAATAGTCTCAATGCTTTAATGTTATCCCACTTTGCAATAAAGCTTGACTACGGATATTTTAAGAATAATGTCTTTATGTTTAATGGGATCTCATGATTAAGTCACACTTAACATTTCATTAAACAGACTAACTATTCTAGGGACTTTATTATTCTGAAAGACAAACATAATAAAGAAATGCCTTTTATTATTAAACGAATAATCCGATACAAGTACCAAAAAGTATTGTGCGTGAGGTGGTGCCTCCATATACGCCTCAACAAAACGGGGCTGCCGAGAGGAAAAATCGTACAATAATGAACATGGTGCGTAGCATGCTTTGTGGGAAGAAGTTACCTAAGGAATTGTGGGGTGAGGCCGTATCTACAGCTACCTACTTGTTGAATAGGTGTCCTACTAAGAAGCTGCAAAATATCACACCTGAAGAGGCTTGGAGTGGTTTCAAACCTAGTGTGGTTCATTTGCGCGTTTTTGGATCGATTGCGTATCGTCACATACCGAATCAACTTAGAAAGAAGTTGGATGATAAAGGTGAAAAGTTGATACTTGTTGGATATCATTCTACTGGGGGATACAAGCTGTTTGATGAGAAGAATCGGAAGATCGTGATAAGCCGGGACGTGCTGTTTGATGAAGTGAAAAATTCTGCAGCAACAGCAGTAACCGGTTACCAACCGGTGAGTAACCGGTTACTGCAGAAAAATCAGCAACATCAGTTTTTTGAATTGTCTGATCCGGAGGCGTCCGATTCCGCTGTACCTGCACCTACAGCAACTGAAAACAATGTTGTTAATGAAGGTAGACCTGTGAGGCAAAGAGCTATGCCTCAAAGACTCCGAGACTATGAAAGGTTCCTAGATACCGAAGTGAATAACGATGGTGATTTTGTTCATTTCGCACTTATGGCCGAATCTGAACCGGTAAATGAGGAAGAAGCCTTAAGTGATCCTAAATGGATATGTGCAATGAAGGAGGAGCTGGAATATATTGAGAAGAATGGTACTTGGGAGTTGGTCGATTTACCGCTTGGAAAGAAACCGATTGGTGTGCGTTGGGTCTATAAAGTCAAAGCAAATCCTAAGGGTGAAGTGATCAAGCATAAAGCTCGATTAGTGGCCAAAGGGTTCTTGCAACGTGAAGGCATAGACTATGAGGAGGTATTCGCACCGGTGGCTAGACTAGAGACTATTCGTTTGGTTGTTGGGATGGCACATAGCAACAATTGGGTGATCTACCAAATGGATGTGAAGTCGGCATTTTTGAATGGTCCTCTTGATGAGGAAGTTTATGTGGGGCAGCCACCCGGTTTCGTGATTAAAGATCAAGAGAGGAAGTATTACAAGCTACATAAGGCGTTATATGGTTTGAAACAAGCTCCAAGAGCTTGGAACAAACGCATTGACGACTTTCTTATTGACATCGGCTTCAAGCGATGTGTATCCGAACATGGTGTTTATGTGAGGTCGGATACGATTGATGGTGTTATCATACTTTGCTTGTATGTTGATGATCTCTTGATTACGGGCAGCAATGACAAGTGCATTTCAAGGTTCAAAGGAGAGCTCATGAGTGAGTTTGAAATGACGGATCTTGGTGTGATGAGTTACTTCCTTGGCATAGAGTTCCACAAGTCAAAAGCGGGGCTGCTTATGCATCAAAGGAGGTATGCACTTGATATCTTGAAAAAGTGTGAAATGGAGCATTGCAACGCTTCTAATACACCTTGTGAAGCAAGAATGCAGCTGTCCAAAAGTGAGGATGAGGATGATGTAGATCCAACACTTTACCGGAGTTTGATTGGATCATTGAGGTACTTGTGCAATACGCGACCGGATTTGGCTTTTAGTGTCGGTATTGCTAGTAGATTCATGGAGAGACCTAAGGTATCACACTTGGCAGCGGTTAAGAGAATCCTTAGATACGTGAAAGGTACTCTTGGTTGCGGAATTCTATTTCCCGCATCGGATATGGGACGCAAATGTACTTTACTAGGCTACACCGATTCCAATTGGTGCGGAGATAAAGATGATCGAAAATCAACGGCGGGTTACATCTTTATGTTCGGTAAAACACCAATCTCTTGGTGCTCCAAGAAGGAACCGGTTGTAGCACTCTCTTCTTGTGAGGCCGAGTACATTGCGGCTTCGTTGAGTGCGTGCCAAGCTATGTGGCTTATGAATCTAATGAAGGAATTGGGATGTGGTGATGATGTTACCACATTGTTTGTGGATAATGTTTCCGCGATTAATCTTGCTAAGAATCCGATTGCACACGGAAGGAGCAAGCACATTGAGATGCGGTTTCACTACTTGAGAGAACTAGTTGGTGACGGAAAGCTTAGATTGAGCTATTGCCGAAGCGAAGACCAAGTTGCGAATTTGTTGACGAAGGGTGTGACAAATGAGGTGTTCAAGAGACTGGTGAAGAGCTTGAACATGCTGGACTTGGATCAACTAAAGTGAGGTGGTGTGTTGAAAGTGCTGTAAAATGCAGTATTTTTCAGTCTGCAACAGCAGTAACCGGTTACCCACCGGTGAGTAACCGGTTACCACTGTCAAAAACTGAAAAATAACAGCATTAACAGCAGTGCACTTTTAGTTGTAGATTTTGTATTTTTGGTTCTCTCAATTGTATCCAATATAAAAACCTCATTGTAATTCCAATTCCAATTAATGCCAAAGTGTATATTCATCCAAATTACTCTCTCTACTCAAATTCTCTCTCTCTCTCTCTCTCTCTCTCTCTCTCTCAATTTTCATCTTCTTCCCCAATTTGATTTTTCACCATTGTTAAACCTTCACTTTCAAATTCTGGTTTTAGTGTTTATGTTGTTCTAACACCTTTATCTCTCCCTTGCAGATCTTGCTGATGAGGTTGCATGTTGCTTTCCATAATTATTTGTTTCTTATGATATTATTCTTCGAATTCTTCTCATTATCATCTTCATGGTTATGATTCAGGTTAAGTATGTGGTTATTCATCGTATCTTCTAGGACTTGCATCTAAGGTATATTTGTTTCATTTGCATCAGTATTATGTTATCATTGGATTTATCAACGGGAAATTTTAGTGGACATGGAATGTTTGGAAGACCTTCACTTGATCTTGATCTTCTACCAGGAAGTTCATCAAACATGTCAATGGTTCCTTACTAGCCCGCTTGTCTTTCTGATCACGAAAAGTCACATATGTCTGAGGGAGTTTGTGCAATTTGCTTCTTGATTTTGATTGGTGAGTATCTGAGGTGTTTGTTGGCAGATTAATGTATTTAGTTTTTGTGTAGTTGTTGTTTCGTTGAGTCTGTTTATGGGGTATTTTGTGGTGCTTTTGTAGTGAGGTGGAATGCTAGTATTTTAATTTATTTTTTTTTCCTGGTGTGTATGTTTTGGTGTTTCATGTTCTGGTTTTGTTGAGACAATTGTTGTATTGGTGTTTGGTGGCATTCCTTGTGCCCTGTTTTAATGCATAGCATATTTTGCCTTTTTAAAAATAAATTTACGATGTTTTATCCAGCTGTTATAGAATACATTTAAAAATATTTGGTACAATAAAGTTTGCCTTTCAGAAATATATAAAGTTTGCCATCTAAAATAAGTTTTAATATAATATAGCGTAATCTTAAAATAGTAATCTTAAAATATATGAAGTCGAATAAATAAGGTTTTCCTTCGAGAAACTGCTTGGTGGAATGAAATAGATGAAACAGGCAATTTAATAAGTTAGAACCTTATGAAATATTCAATGATATTATAATTTCTTTGATACTTGAAATTGATTAGCTTTTTTAACATATCAATAAAAATTTAATATGAAATCTTTACTCTTAAAAGTTATCATAAATTTTTTTCTAACTCTCAAAAATATTAATATAACTTTTATTTATTTAATTTAATTTTGTCTTACCAATTAAAATTAACTCAGTTAATTTTTATTTTAGAAATTAACATAATTCAAATATAATATTTAATATAACTTAAAGTAATTATTCATATATATTATCTCCACTAACAAATATTTATGGCTCAGTCCCTGATTAGAATCAGCTTACGTAGAGACATATAAAAATAATATCTCTCTTCATGGGATATTTGAAATGTCTTAAATTTAATTGTTTTACAAACTTACTTCACTCGTATATATGATACAATACAATAGAGATTCAATTTTTTGAAGATAGATGTTTGAGTAATTTCTAATATTTCTCTTTTTCTCTCTCTTTCATTACAACTCATATTCTTCACATTTCACTTCTTCTGTCTTCTTCATTGCAGCTCATATCCTTTAGAATCCCGGCCAGAATCTGCTCCGACAAGAAAACACGGTGACATGTTGGTTCTTTTCATATGTTCGTGTTGTTCATTAGCAGGGCCGTCTTTGAGGGTGTGCAAGGCGGCCTACCGCACAGGGTCTCACATTTTTTCATGACTAAACTATGGAAAAAAAGGATCTCCATATAAATATTTTATAGTTAATTTATGATTAAATAGGATCTCTTAAACAAATTTCATAACTTAATTGAAATTAACTTCAACTTGTTACACAGGGCCTCTCAAAATATTGAGACGACTCTGTTCATTAATTTAATATTTTCATGTTGTTCATTGTACGTGTTGTCTGTAAGATTTTGTTTAAATATTTTCGTGTATAGCTCTTGAATATTTTCGTATTGAGACAACATTGTTCGTGTTGTTCATGAGTTAAATATTTTCGTGTTGTTTATTGTTCGTGTTGTACTATTTTTGTATTGTTCACCTAAATATCATTTGCTTATTCTATTATAATGTTTTGCTTCATTTGTTGTAGTTCTATAAACTTTTGTTTTATGTGTTGTCATGTTTAGACTGAATTTGATCTTTTTTCTATTTCACATTATTGAGAATATATTAACATTTAAATATATCATGTTCATCTAAAGACCAAGGTAGATTAGTCCTAAAATTAATTTATGATTGCATGCTTTATGTTAGTCTTTTTTTTACTAAGGCAAAATATGTTGTGGTTAGTTTCTAATATTTGGTAATATAATGTTAATTTCTTCACGGTTAAATAAAAGTCAGATTTATAAAAAAATATTTTTATAAAATAAATGTCACTTTTAATTTTTAATGTGATTTTTATTTTCATTTTTCAACTAATTAATATTATAATTTATTATTTCTCTTTTTTTTAATCAACAACTATGATCAATAAGATAGTGTGGGTTAAAGTCATAACATAAATCATATATCTTGTGTGATTCAACGATGAAGGGGTTGATATAGGGGTTGATATGGTTGGAGGATATTACTTCATCTTATATTTTGAAGGTCTATAATACCACATAATATTATAAAACGTTTTGAGAAAAATGTGACATTCCTTTAAATAATAATTCAATTACAAATCAACAACCATGAATTTATATGACTAGCTTAAAAATACACCATGATTTCATTGAAATGTCTTGGATGAACTAAAATGAACTTACCATGCATAATAAATCATAATATTATGCCCCAAGTCTTCATTTCATTAAATTCTAAAATGTCTCTGAATAAGTCACAAGCATACATACTGATTTTTATATATAATAATACCTCTGCACGATTGAATTTGTCATGATGAAATGTTGTTTCTTATAATAATGCATGCCCACGATTTTACTATATACATACTCATTAATGTGATATTATTTATGTATGTTCATTACTCCGATTATTCAAGGGCCGAGTCATACTAATCCTCTTGTGCAGAATTTACATTCTACCGTCGTTGGGTATGCATGTTAAATAGTTCATGTTTGCATTAAAAATTCATGAACTTTTACGGTGAACAGGTATGCATGTTAAATAATTCATGTTTGCATTAAAAATTCATGAACTTTTACGGTGAACTTTCTGTTGTGTTTGGATACACGTTGGAATTACCAAAATCACGGTTAACTTTCACGGTGATGCAGAAACTTACTTTAACAGCTTCTCAATTTTCACAGTAGCTAGACATTCTCAAGTAGCTAGACATTCTCAATTTTCACATAGCTAGACATTCTCAAGTAGCTAGACATTCTCAAGTAGCTAGACATTCTCAATTTTCACATAGCTAGACATTCTCAAGTAGCTAGACATTCTCAATTTTCACAGTAGCTAGACATTATAACACACTACTAGATGGTTGAGCTTCTCAATTTTCACGGTAGCTAGACATTATAACGCACTACTAGATGGTTGGACGTATAACCAAAAGTTAATTTTATTTCATTGGTCTAACTTATGAAATAATTATGCTTGCCAATTTAATAATTACATCCTATATTATACTCTATACAATTCGAACTATATTATACTCTATACAATTCGAAGTTAATTTTACCAATGCTCCATGGGTATTTTACTAATACATATTAAAAAGAAAGAAGCACGGATATTTTACCAGTACATATTAAAAAGAAATTATTCTTTCAACATTCCTTGACACTTTAATATTAAATTCTTTCGGAATTAACAAAATAAGCACAGAAAAAAAAGTATGATAGTTATACAAATTAATGAAATTTCTCAATAAAATATATATTAATAATGAAATAAAAAATTGACATAAGAAAATAAAAGAAAAAACTTCGTGATAAAATCACAAATTAGATTAGTTAAAAGATGTTGAAGAAAAGGAAACCTATTCTAGCATTAAGCCCTCGATATAGCTGTCATCACTTGATAGCATGCTAGAAATGAATTTATTAAGAATAGTAAGAGAAAATATAAAAATATTATTTTATATTCTTCAAGTCTGTCTTTTACATGATAAGGTAAATTCTATTTTAAGACACAGACAAGTAAACAATTTACGTATAGTAATAATCACTATCATCCACTAAAAAAGTTATAAAAACAAAGAAATATTAAGATAATCAACATCTACTAAACAATACTCATAATAATTTATAGTTTTTTATCTACTAAATCACTCTCATAACAATTTATAGATTTCTTTTTAAGAGCATCTCGAATAACGATAATTTAAAGAATTCATTTTAAATTTCTCATACTACTATTAGTACTAAGTATAGCCCAAGAATGCAACATTATACTTATTCAACTGGTATAAGTTTTACCTTAATGGTGAAAATCTATCATCTCATTTAAAATACTTTTAAAAAATATACTGTTTGCTTTGCCAAATCAACTTACTCCAATAAACTAAAAGATTAAATACGGATTCATCAACTTATAAAATTCTATAGGACACTTGAAATGAAAAAAAACTAATAACGTCAAGAAGACGTCATTATAAAATTCAAAGAAAAATTGTATGATGTAATAAAACTTTTTTCAAAAGGAGATATTATAAAACTCGAGTGCTTTATACATACATGTTTATATTTATTTTAAAGAGCTTTTTATAATTTACTGAGATATGTAATTCAGTAAGAAACATACCTGAAAGAGCCCAACCCCCCATATTTTAGTTGCATACACCGTAAATATGACTAATATTGTACAACACTTAATAAAAGTACAAGGCAGGGAAAACTGTAGTTTTGTCTTCAATTTGTGACAGTATCCGATCCCCCGTTTTTGAAGCGCTCTAATATTGAACTGCAGTTGTTCATTGTGCAGGCATCAAGAAGACCATGATTCCAAAGTTTGATCATGAATAATGTCCAACACCTGAATATGAGAACATTTCTAGAACAGTTTTTTTAAATAAATAAATGAGATGAAATAGATATGCAGAAAGCTAAAACTACAGAACTCCTTCAGAAGAAATCGTTTTAGCAGGGAAACTACAGAACTCCTTCAGAAGAAATCGTTTTAGCAGGGAAACTACAGAACTTAAAGAACTGATAGTGGAAGAAAAGAACAGAATGAGTACCAATGTAAAGCTCGGGATGAGATCAGCTCTTCTGCATAATGCTTCGAAAATGCCTCACAAGCCCACGGCATATGACCATCAGCCAGTACCCTACACCATAGTAAAAAACACAATAAATCAACAATAATCATACACGTGATACATAACAATAAATAATCATACATGTGATAAATAATATATGAATACTGTGACACCTTTGTTTCTTCATAAAA
Organism: Lathyrus aphaca; assembly: GCA_963966055.1. NCBI lineage: Eukaryota > Viridiplantae > Streptophyta > Magnoliopsida > Fabales > Fabaceae > Lathyrus > Lathyrus aphaca. The sequence continues at coordinate 548,525,879 of OZ014523.1, read as the reverse complement.
GAGTTCCAGAGATTCATGAACTCCTTTTCATCTTTGGAAACATCCACAAAATCATCAAGCATCTGCAACATCACAAGTTCAACAAAAAACAACGGTTTTGAAATATGTTAAGAGGAAAAACAAGGTTTTGAAATATATTTTAAGCCTACCCTTCTATCTTCCAGGTTCGCAACTGCATCATCCACTTCATCTTCACTATCACGATCTGATATCACTTGTTCTGGTGCCATGGGCTTCAATTAACACACAACAAAATAATAGATGGACTTAGAAACAAATCAAATTTATTATCTTATTAATCGATATAAAAAGTGTTAAAGCCAGACAATATGCAAATTGTATGGATTAATCCATATATTATATTATCTTACAAGGCATATTAAGTGTATAAAAAATCAGTGAGATCTAATATAATTAATTACCTGAACCCTATGTGAATGAAAGAACTGCCTCTTCTGCAGGAGGATACGACTGGAGAAACAATTTTAACAAAATGAAACAAAATGCTCATATCAGGACTTAATAAGATTAAAAAAAAAAATGAAGATGGAACAGTACGAAACTTCAATCACAGAACATGGCTGACAGGATCTTAATACAGAATACACAAATTGTACAATTCAAAGAGGCATATGCCTTGTCCTGTTAAGTCAGCTCAGTTGGTAGCTGTGCATGAACATCAAAGGTAGGGGCGTCGGTTCTAGTCCGTGACATCCCACTTGTTCACCCTTTACCTTTAAAGGGTGAACTCTAGGCACTATATACTTGACCAAAAAAAAGGCATTTGGCTTTGTATTATCAACAAATATCAAACTTCTTTTAGAATTTAAACATATACAACTTGATGCTTAAAAAATTACTACATCTATCAGCAACTACGGTCTACAGGCGTACCCATATGCATGTGATACAGAAACCAATGTTTAAAAACTGTACTAAACCATTCAGCACAACCATTTGAACAATAGTATAAATGAACTTAATTGTACCACAGTAGGTTTTACCGGGTTTTTTTAAGCATTGGTAGAAACTAATTATATTTCGGGGTTGAACCGATTGAACTAGCCCAGAAGTTTTGTAGGTTCGATCCCAGTCTGGTTATTAAACATTGGTGGAAACTAACTATATTTCATTAAATGAACAGCTAAGCAATAACGTAAATAAATTAAATATAAGAGAATTTAAAATATAGTCAAATATGATAAATTCATTTAAAACTGAAGTTTAGATCTTTCAAAAAACATGATGAGAATCATCCCAAGATAAGAAACGTTTTCTGAACATAGTCAACATACTTCTTTGAGTCTGAACGGTCTGCATTTAATTTCTTTGCTTTAGTAGGCAAAGCAGGATCACTTCTATGTATTGATTTGCCACATTCAGGGTCCTCAGAAGATTGGGGCATGGCAATTGAAACACCTGTAATGTTAACACTAGAATCTACATGTTCCAGGTGATCTGTGGTGCTAGGATGATCAGGACCAAAATTTACCCCACCATTTCCTTCATTTTGCAAATCAGTGTGAGAAGCTCTAGACGTATTCTCCCCTTTGTGTGACAGGATATCTACAAATAATTTTGGAATTTCAGTCCATTTCACAAAGAATATATGGGCAATGAATTGTTTAACATTACTCTTAATTAACAAACTTGGAAAAAAAGAGTGGGTATTCGTCCTCCCCTATCTACTACAATAAAGGAATATATATATGCATTGCATCATAGCCAATTTAATGTGCTTTAGGCCCCAAAATAATGTCGTTATATTGTCTTTGAAATTGTTTCTTTTATACTTATAGGAGGCAAAAAAATAATTGATACCATTGTTTTTCTGTGGTATCCCATTCTGTGTGCCTTCTGGTGAATCCAACTTCAGGAACTTTACATTGGCGTGCTTCCCATCTTGAATAGAGTCTTTTTCTCTGCGGCGTTTTAGAGGTCTTGAACTGTACAGTTTGTTAAATAACTTAAGAGTGGATAGTCTTAAAAATAAAATAAACAATTAATCAGTGACTGCTTTAGATATAAACAACTAACCAGAAGAAGAAGGTTTCCGATTGTGGAGTTACTCCATCAGCAACATTCTGCATGAAAATAAATGTCATACATGTCATGTCAACAAATTAAATAAATAACAAAACCAAATCACACACTTTAAATGAAGAATCCAATCAAGTAGTCATTCAAAAAGGAAGTTTCACTAGTCAATCTTAGTAACATGATGACATATTTGAGACATGTTCTGTTGAAAGTTTCCAGGCATGACAGACTAGTGCTAGGTCATCTTTAAACCTGCATGCTTTGTTCAGCCTTTGTCTAACACACCTATAGCAATACATCGGGCAACTGACACATTTTGTAGCAACTAAAAAAAAGAAACAAGATAAACATGATCTGCATCTGACCCTGGCATGAAATGTAGATTCATATTAAGGTCAGAGTCACTTCCCTATGGCAGTGGAAATTGATACCATAAAAAGATGTTTTTTAATTATAGAACACATTATAGCATTTCATCATCAATACACCCTTAAACCTAAACAGCTCCAATAAAGCTAAACTACACTCAGCATTTTTATGATAATCACTGCAGAAACAAGACTCTCTTGGATACATGTTGTCTGAAGTCATTAGGAATAGGAAGAGAACGCCTCTGTTAATCATACAAGGGAAAAATAAATGTATTACTAGGCTAGCTCTTAGTTTTTAAATAGTACCAGTGAGTTACTTCTGAATGTAATCAACATTCAACGGCAACTAAATACAACTTACAATCCCTAGCAAAATAATACATTTGACCACAAATCCAATTTCAGAAGGTTCTGACCTCGGATCTCAATATGTCAATTTTCACAGAGACGTTCACTGCTTGGTAATCATCGGTAACCTATAAAATTTAAAAACCATTTAGAATAAATCAAATATTTAATTGTTAATTTTATAGGTATAGCTGCTTACCCAGAACTCAAAGTTGAACAGATCATGTGATGCACAAAGATGTAAACGCAAACCCTGCACAAATAAACCGAGGTTAATAAATTTGGCAAAGAAAATGGAACATCAAACTATTGATTTTGAGAAAACGAGAAACTTCGGCCCCGTTTACTTTGTGAAAACATAATCAATTTTCATTTCTTAAAATTTGTGTTAATTTTACTTGCTAACAACGAGATACTACTACTAGACTCTTAAAGTGATCAATTGTATGCATTTTTTAAAAACAATGAAAATGCCAAAAGAATTTTTTATTGTTTCCAAAAATGCATCATCTCTGACTAGCATTTCATCTTCTTTCCCTCACATTGTTCATTTTAAGAGTCCCGCATCTTCTCATTGGCAAAAGCTAAAATGAACCCACTTTAGAAAATGAAAAAAAAAAAAAATACATGGTAAATGGAGCCTTAACAGACTAAGTCATATAGCTCTAGTAAGAAACTGAATTGAACAAATAGCCAAAAAAGTGTCAAACAAGTCATCGTCAATTTGTCTTTTTAAGTTGTAGCACGAATTAGGAAAGCAAATCTTTTTATCATAAGATAGCAGGTTGAGATGGATAAAACATATTGAAATTCTGCATCCAATCAACATTTCCAATACTATTAACTACATGCAAGTTTGAATTAACTTTTGTGAGAGATAAAAGTGAAGCTGGAATTTAAAGTTTCCATGAAGAAAGAGCAATTTATTTTAGCCTCAAATATGTTATTCAACTCACTGTAAATATATCCAAACATAAATAAAACACTTTAATTCAACTCACTTTTAGCTAACATCAATATTACAAAACCAGTTTATTAAAAATTAATCATCAACATCGTAGAACCAATCACAAACTACATAGACTCATCCGTGTTTCCGTGAAAAATAGTTTTCGAAGCTTTCTCTTAACTTCTAACAAAGCAAAAAGGGACAACAACCTCCCTAATTATTAAATTATGAATGAAACAAGCAATTACTATAGTACAAACCACAGCATATACCTTAGAGCTCGCACACTGCATTAAGCAAAATGGACAAGAAAAGTCTTCAGTCACTACATTTGGAAAGAGACAGCAAATGTATCAGTACTGTCAAAATCATTTTTAAATGAAAGAAATTATCACGAGAGAATAACATGACAACACTAAAAATAAATATAAAAGAGCAATAAAAATGAAAGCTCAAGAGAGTAACATTTACAAAATCTTATTCGTACAAATTCAAGGTAGATATACAGTACTGTTCTCGAAAACTATCAACCATAAGCATCTCTGGCAAAATGTTTACTAAGTTTGACTGCTCTCAAAAAATGTACTCATCATAGGAAGGCAGTGGTAAGAGTAAGATGCATTGTTGAACATAGTGAATAATAATTAGATAGATAATATAATGTACCTTCAGTCTTTCGAAGCATGTTGTAACAGTCCCTATAGTTGAAAATTACAATTCCTGCTCGCGACCTTCAAGATACACATAGCAGAACAACTCATTTAGTCAATCGTTACTCTAACAAACATGCAAAAGAATTACCAGTTGTTGAACATAAATTTTGAAAAAGACATTGGGTGAAGATTACTTAAACTAGGAATCAATCCACCCGCCAAAAGTATTGAAATATTAATCAGCATAGCCTGTGCCCCTCTAAAAAACTTATCCATCTATTTTTTGCAGTCTGACTTAGTTGCTCATAAAAAAGACAAATTCTTACACAAATCACTTGTCAAGGGAGTCCAAGGCACCAAAAGGAACAAATAAGGAACTCAAGTGGGCACCACAAGCAACCAGCACCTCACTGGTTAAGGAGTTGACTTCTCGGTGTGGTGCATGCCACTGGTATACATTAGACATGCCCTTCACAGTTCAAGTGATGCATGTCATTAATGCCATGATTATATTAATAACAGTAAAATTTCCTTCAAATACAACCAACCGTCTAGCTTTCTAACTGTGATACTAATAGAGGTTAAAAAGGCATCATATCATGTTAAAGAACTATTTGATTCTGTCGTTGAGATTAGGTACAAAATGCAACCAGCAGTCCAAGATTTTGTAAACAGACCATCTTATTCTTTTATTTTTACCACGAATAACATGCTTGAGTAGTTAGCTTGTGTAAAAATATTAAAGCAAAATAACCAAAAAATGTATTTTTTTTCTTTCTTTTTTTCTTAATGTTAACAGTAACACCTTTCTTCAGTGAACCATATGCTTTTTGAGTTTGTTGCCTCAACACCTACAGCTCCTTAATGAAAAATGCATAGTACATAAGATAAATATCTGAAAATTGTGATTCTTTTTTTAATAGGCAAAGGGGCTAGTTTCTCTCTTGAACTGATGTTTGTTTTTTTTCTTTTTTTCTAATGGGTATTCTTCTTTTCTAATAAAAAAAAAAGACAGAGATTTGTGGCCTTGCCTCACATGAATCCTAAGATAATTAAAGTCCAAAAGCACAACTCTTAAAAATTATGTTGAGTCAATAAATTAGCAGAGTAAATAAATAAATGGTATAAAGAGTAATGTTCTTCAACAAATGGAATAATGAAACTAAAAACAAACGAAAGAATACAAGTATATAATAGTCGAAAGATTTACCTCTTATTACGCCTTGCTTTGATTTTATAGCTCAAACATTTCTTCCTAAAACTAGGCTGCAAGTGAAATGAAATCCAACCAAGTAGTATCAATCAATAGATTTTCATTCAAATCTAATCTAATCTAATAATAATAAATGTTGAATCTATGTTAACTTCAATTTTTAAGAGCAACATTCAAACCTAGAACAAAAGCATCAAACAAAACCTTAAGACCGCTTCAAATGTTCAACAATCAGAAAAAATCAGCCAGCTATATTTCATCTAGGCATTCGGTTACAGACACCAGAAACAAGACACCGATACTGACACAACGACACCAGTAATAATATTTTAAAAAATATAATAATTTAAACATAATCACAAGTGTCAGTGTTGGTTTCGGATACCAACATTGACACGTCTTTTTCAGAGGTGTTGATGCTATATAGATAACAAGCTCAGCTCACCATAATAACTAATCCAGTTAAGTAAACCAAATCATTTTCAGTATCTTAAGTGAAAAAATAACAAAAACAATAAATGGTGTTTATGGCACATAATTAATGAGAGAATAGAAAAGAAAGAGACTCTAATCAGAGCAGAGAATCAATACATAGATATAAAACAGCAAAATATAATTTACATTGTGAAGAAAACGACGGTAGATAATATTGTAGTATTCAACAGGCTTGCAATAAATCAAAAGACTCTCATCAGCTGCAATTTCTTCTTCGGCGGAATTATGCACCGGAGAATTTTGCCGGCACATGTTGAACGCCTCTGATGAAATTCAACACCTACAAAACACGAAATCGAAATCAAATACACATTGTTAAAACTTACACGCAAACGCAGAAACTATCTCAAACACAGTTAGGTCAAACGAAGGTTTATTGTAAAGCTTATTGCAGCTGAAAACGAAGTAATCGATGTGAGAGAAGCTTACGAGAGAGAGAGAGAGAGAGAGAGAGAGAGAGAGAGAGAGAGCTCTTCTTCGTAGCCGATGACGAGATCTGCGGGAAGTGTTTTTTTTTTTTGCTATACGGAAAGGGCAGTAGGTATACTTATTGGGCTTAGTTTGTTGGCCCATTTATATTATGGGTATTATTTTGGGAGTTTCTTATTCCACCCTATATGGGATAGAAAAATACTCTCTAAAAAAAATTCAATGCCCTCAGATTTTGGAGATGCATCTTCGGATGTACATTGTCTTAAATCAAAATTTTAATTGATCCAGAGATGCATCTCTATAATATTTTAAAGCATACATCATGCATGCATCTATTCTGAAAGACATTCTACAAGTTTATTGTTTTAGAGATACACATTTGTTTATTTTACGGAGATGCATCTTTGTAAACCTATCAAAACAGTGCATGTTGTATTTTGTTTATGTTTATTTAGATGAATATTTATAAACGTTATATACCATGTTAATATGACGATATTTAAACCATACAATCGATAGACAAAAAATGTCATATAAATCCAGATGGTCAAAAATGACATATATAAATAAAGTCAAAATGCACGATAAAGTAGCATGAAGTGAAAATAAAATACAATTCATAATAAATACAAAGTACAATTACTATATACTACCACACTACTGCATAAGTCATACTACATCTCATCTGCTTCATCGGGCTCATCTACCTTCAATACCCCTCGTCCTCTAGCGTTGTCTCAGGTACAACAATGCCCTGCGTGCCTCTGCCATGATGGAATCTAAGACCTACCTCACATCAGACCCATCATGGACACCTTTATCAATGTTTGCATGCGCAACTCCACTATATGACGACATATAAGCAATACATCATGAACATGATCTAACTGAGCGTGTTCCTCCTCTAGTATCTTCTGATGATCTAACCTTGGTGGATCTCCTAGAGTAGCCTACACCATATATGGATGTGACATCCTGAAGAACCGTCTGATGTACACGTCGACGTAGCTCTAGTCACTCTTAGTTATGGTACTTTTGCCCTTTCCAGTATCAAATGACTCTCAGAATCATCAAATATGGCATCCATCTGTCTACGTGTCAAAGCAGGAGGAGCATAGACAACATAGTATCTGGGAATGGTATGAGTGTAGTCGAACTGCCGCATCACGCGCTCGAGCATATGAGGAGTAGTGAGACGTGATTCGTAAGCCAATCATCTTGAGTATCACACATCAAATGGCTATGTATATCGGTATTCAACAAAACTGTCGAAGTGCATGTCCTAAACAACCGTCCCGGGTATAACACTATATCATCAAATGGTTGCGTCTCACGGTGATCGACATAGTTGTTAAAGTGCATATCTTCGGTAACCAAGCAGTCAAGAGACACTCCAAACGGTTATATCGCTTAGTTCCTTCTAAACAGGGTAAATGTAGTAGCATATGACATATCCTCAGTGTAAATCGGTACACTTTCACATCCAGAGATGCACGGGAAGTGTTGGAGGATCCAAACCTGAAAAGTGTTGGAACACGCGAATCATAAATAATGGCGTTGTAAAGATGAAATGAAAATGACACAAAAACATTAAAAGACCAATAAATAATAGCGTAAATAGTGTGATGTTGCTTGTGACCTGCTTCTTCTTCCACATACATCCCTCTAATAACTTCGAGTACAAGTATACCATATAAGCGGCCCCCAGTTGTACTCATGGATCCGCTCGAAATCCTTTAATTATCGTAGGTAAACGCCCTATGTATTAGTGGCACTCTTGTCCACAAAAAACACAATTCCAACCAAATATAGAAGGTGTGCTCTCATAGCATACACTTTATAGAGACCCACCTGTTTGTCATTGTAACGTCCGTTTATTTAATTAATTTATTTAATTAAATATAAGTGAATTACGTTGTGTTGATTTGTGATGTTTTATGTATTCGAAGTTGATTTAAGTTGGTTTCCAAAATATCAGAATAATTCGTGGATGTTTATAAGTTGATTAAAGTTGAATTTATTAAATAAGTTGATTTAAGTTGTAGATAATAATATTGAATATTTTGCGTTTATAGTTGATTATGTTGATTTGGTAGTTTGGGCAATTTATTTGATAGTCGGTGATTAGTCGGTTTAGTCGGGAGAAATGATATTCGAATTAATATTATGGAATTATGAGGATATTGATTTAAGTGGGTCTAGTTGTGGCGTGGATGGTAGAAGTCGTGGGGGTGCGAATTAGAAAGCCCAATTAAGATTGATTTATAATAATTATTATTATAATAAAAAGAAAAATAAAGAGGAGAATTAGTCAAGAGGAGAAGTTGGAATCAGTAGAAGTTAAGAAAAGGGAATCGTGGAAATTAGGGAAAACGAGGAAAAAGTCTTAGAGAAAAATAAAGGTTTTAGAGGAGAGAAAACAGATTGGGAGAAAAGAAGGAGAAAGAAGGATTCATGTTCATATCTTAATTTTCGCACATTCGGTATAGCTTCCACTAAACAGGTGATAACTTTTGACTCGTAATTCTGATTAAAGTGATTCTTGAATTTCTGGAAAGCTTACGAAATTCCCTTCGATTTGATATATAATTTCGTGTCAATAAGTTTTGTATTGAAGGAGAAAAACACATTTGAAGTTTGGAAGTTCATGCTGGAAATTGGTCAAATAGTAGTTACGGGATTGACGGTGATGATGGCTAAATTTTGGTCAATATAGGAACTCAATAGCAGCGTGTTCGTATTTTTAATCTCCATGGATGAAAGAGGAGAGGAAAAGGGCCACATATGCAAAGGGGTTGGAAATTCGATCGGAGATTCGAAGCGGTCATCGATTAAGGTAAGGGTGGAGTTCGAATTATATAATCGGGATTATGATTATTAATATGTGGGATTGGGGTTATATGATTTTCGTATTCTCTATCGTTGAATTTGTGTTAATTGGTGTTGCTCCGATTTATAGTGGCAAACAAATGTTTCTGTGGTATAATAGTACAATTGATTCATGAGTTTCGTTGTGGAGTAATCGGTTGCTGGAAAAAAAATTAATTTGGGGACGGAACCCCTAAACAAAGGGTGGCGCAGGCCACATCCCTGGTAGTGGGGGCCACCCCAAATTGTGTGATTTTAAGTGTGGTTTTAAGTGGTGCTTTAGGTGCAAAAAGTTCTGGTCCATATGAATTTATCTTAATTCATTTAATTATTCTACATTTTCTGTATGTAAATAATGGATATAGTAGTAGCATATAAATAAGTAATCTTCCGTAGTGGTGTTTTGGCTGAACATTTGGAAAGAAATGATAACGTAGTAGATAAACCAGTAACATGTTTTATTAGAAGTAGAAGCAAGTTTTAGCAGATAATTTTGGTTGCAGCAGAAAATGAGTTTAGCAGGTTTGGAACATTTTAACAGAGTATGAATTGAACATGCAGAGGTAGTTTTTGCAGCAAGGTTTAATTTAAAGACAGTCTAAATTAATGGCAGAAAAAGGTGAATATTGGTAAGTTGGAATTGAGAAGGATAAGTGGAATTTATCAGTAGTTATAACAGAAGATTAAGTAGTGACGAATTAGCCGGTTTAATTGATCTAAGCGGAAAATTTAGTTATCCAGAATTTAACAAAAATTGTCGAGTTAGTTCGGAATAATAAATAGGCGATTTTCGTCGATGTATTTTGTTATTTAGTGTTGAATGTGTGTATTTTATAGTATAGTTTCTTATGTTGTTTTGTCCCGGTTTGGGAGCATTTTTAAGTTAAAGGTCGAAGGACCCATGTTGATTATTTGAGTTGTAGGTCGTAAGACCAATGTTGATGTTCAAGTTGTAGGTCGTATGACCAACGTTGAAAGTTGTAGGCCTATGGCCAAAGTTGAATCGGTGTTGAATTAAAGTTGCGATGTTGTTTATTGTATGTTGTTGGAGTTGATTGTTGTGATGTGTTGAGTCGTTGTATCATGGCATACACTGCATTTCTAAGTTGGAGCGAATGCTCACCACGTTGGCCTGGATTGGCAAAATATTTAAGTTGAAGGTTTATGCCTTGCAGATACCTCGATAACCTGGTATATTTTAAGTTGGGAGTTTTACTCCAATGGTACCCCATGCATATACACAATCGAGTCACATTCCGTGTCGCATTAATTATGTTGTTTGTGTTGTTTATGTTGCCAAGTTGATAAAGTTGTTCTTGTTGCTTACGTTGATAAAGTTGTGTACGTTGCTCAAGTTGAATAAGTTGGTTATGTATATTCAAATTGATTATGTCGAGTAAGTGGTTCATGCTAAGTTGATTATATTATTATGTTGGACAAGTTGATTATGTTACTAAGTTGATTATATTATTATGTTGGATAAATTGATTATGTTGCTAAGTTGATTATATTATTATGATGGATGAGTTGATTATAGAATTATGTTGCCTGAGTTGTTTATATATTTATGTTTGTAAAGTAGGTTATGCTGATATTGAAGAAGTTGAGTATGTTGTATATGTTCGTCGAAGTTAAGGAAGGTTTCTATGTTATGTTTATAGTTGGAATTGATTATGTTGATGTATGAATTAAGATTATAAAATATGTTGGTTGTTTGGGGTGTTTAGTAAGACGTTGTTGTGGATAATGTGAAAATTGTATGATTCTATCTAGCGTATTAATTATCATACTCTTATTTATATGGTTCGATATCTCACCCCTTTCTGTTGTTGAATGTTACCTTGATTGGTAACGTGCAGGTATTCCAGTTTAGAGTTGCTTACTTTCGTAATCAAGTCGGTGTCGTCGCTCTGATACGTAACACTCGGGGGGATGAACGCTTAGTTGTTTTGTTATTATATTATGTTGTTGTTGAGTTAAGTTGTTTCAATGAAAAATGTGTTATTACCAAGTTGATAGGTTGAATAAGATGTTAACTGATGCAAAGTTGAATATTGTGAATCCGCTGCCTATTTGTAAACGTTGCTTTATTTTAAAGAAATGAATAAGAGAGTTGACGTTATGGTTTCATCCTGATTGAAAGTGTTATGTATCGATGTTTACGAAATTAAATGAATTTGTTAAAGTTGAAAAATGTAGCATCCTGTTTTGTTGTTGAAATTATTGAAACTCTGAATTATGATTTTCCGCCGGGTAGATTTGGGGTGTTACAGTCATCACCTATAGCCTGCACTGCTCTAAGGAGTTCATATGTATATACCTTTTTCAGGAATTCTAGGGACCACTACAAGCAACCCTACAAGCATGAATATAAAAGGTGATGCATCTCCGGGTAATATGAATCCAAACTTTGAAAATTTTCGGAAATGCATTTCCGGAATTTTCTACAACTATTCAAGTCATCAATGGCGGCAATATAGACATGCAAACTTCAAAATAAATGGTTGATTGTGAATTTTAACAAACAAATATGTTTTACAGTATGTATAAACTAATATTTTTGGATTTCCTACTCATTTCTTACCTAAATCATCATTTTCTACTCATTCACACAAAAAATATAAAGACTTACCAAAAGCATAAAAAATTTACAAATTTAGACTTTGTTTCAATGTTGGATAATGTTATTGATGTCCTTGATGTTGGTTGAAGATCCTTTGAATTTGGTTGTTTGATTTTTAACTTGGTTATTGGGATTTTTTTAGAGAGTTTGATAAAGTTTTGAGTTTTTTTTTAAATGAGGAAGCAGAAGAATTCTGACACGATTTAAGCTCTAATACCTTCCGGAGATGTATCTCCAAAATAGGTTTGAAGATACATATCTAGAATATTCTAATGTTAAGTCAGAATTCCATGACTTCATGGTGCGTCCGGAGATGTATTTCCAGAATTTGGAGGCATTTTAGTATTTTTTTTACGAGGTGCCCAAGTGATATATATGGTGCATTAAGAAATTCTCATTATTTTTGGATATTTCTTTTCCCCACATCTATACCTTCTCACAAATCCTTTGTAAAAACACAAAATTGTATCCCGATTTCGGAGATAGATCTCTGGGCGCACTCATTTTCCACATAATTGAACGCAAATGAGTGAGTCACCCCTATTTACTTAATTTTAGTATCGAGTTTCATCTCTGAAAGTGTATTTGGTATAATTCAGATATGCATATCCGAAAGTGATTCTGATATTTCAAACCAGAAACGTAGACAATATGAGTAAGATTTAGAAGCAAAAAATACTTGACATTAAATTAAAATACTCAATATTTCATACATAGTTGTTTACATAAATTTGACATTATGTGTCATTATAAATGGGTAGTTCAGAACATTAAAACATATTGATAATATCTTTGATGAAACTTGCAATCGTCGCGCCTAAGTCAATCAAACTCTTTGATGTGTAACTGTAAAATATACTCCACATGACTTTTAAATCTTCATTTGTCTTCGGTTCAAAGTTGATGAACTCTATTTCCCTTTCGTTGTCAAACGATGGTGAACGATACCTGAGTTTGACAACTCTTTGATTTTCTGGATATCACGGGAGAGTATTAAGTTTGGATATCAGATCGGCAAGAGGTGTGTCATCGGTGACCCTAAATTGAAATGGCGGCTTCACGCCTTTGATTGTGGTGTGTTTTGTAGAAAATATGGAATGAGAGACACCCTATTTATACAACTTTTGGGTCACTTTAAACCTTAGAAACCTTACATTGGCATCAGGGAGTTTTTTAGAGATGAATCTCCGAATAAACTGAACCAAAATCACACCAGAAACCGTGTAAACAAAAATATAAAATGTAAACCATTAAATTTGTAAACTGAAACAACCAAAATTTACACCATTATTACTGAATATATTTTACTTATGTATTAAATCATAATAAGATTGATGTTTGATATCTTTCAGTTGACACACAACCTACATAGGAAACATCTGACAAAGGCTTTATGACTCACCCTTAACTGATGAGCTCATCCTTAATTTAGGGACTCACCTTTAATTGAAGAACTCACCTTTAACTGAGAGACTCACCCTAAAATGAAGGATTTTCTCTAAATTGAGGGTCTCACCCTTAACTAAGGGACTCACCCTTAACCACGAAACTTGCCTCTGCCTACATGGTTCACCTAATAGAAATAAGGGTTTAAGATTATATGGATGAAGAGCTTGATAATCACTTCATCCTTTACAAGTCACTGTGCTTTGTTGTTTTGTTTTTAGTTTTAGAATTGGAAAAAGATATAATTTTCATTGACAACCAATTTATAATATTTTGCAACTTTAAAATGTATGTTTTTTGATATGAATGATATTGTTTTATAAAAATAATTGTGTCAAAATTTCAAATAAATTCATAAATAATATTTTTAATACATATTTTCATATTTAATTATTCTTATATTTATTTATTTCAATAAAAAATAATCATTTAATTTTTATTCTTTTTTATTAATTGTATTTATTTTATAAGTTATTTAACTTGAATATTTTTATAGAAAAAATTATTTACACTTTCAAGATAAAAAATAATAAGAGAAATTTTATTTAAATTGAAAAAATTAATATAATATACAACACCGTATAAAATACACAATTAATTTATTTATTTGTCAAAAAAATTGAGAAAAACGATAGTTAAAAATTCATCATGTAAATTTATACATGTCATAAGTTAAAAATTGTGTAGGTAATATATGAATAATATAACAATCAAGATTCTTATTTATTTATGAATCGATACAAATCTCGTAACTCTCCCTTCATTCTTCAACTCTGTTTTTTTTCTTTTTCTTCATCCTCTAAAAAGAGCTGGTTTTAGGGTCAATTTAGTTCCAAAATCACCCCTCTAATTTCTTTTTCCTTTTATTAAGTGATTTCATGTATATATTTTTAGTTTTATTCTTCTTGATTTAGTCGTCTTAGTACGATAGTGTGTTGATTGTCGTCTTATTGCGGTGTTATTTTATTTCCTATCTTGGTGCGGTGTTTATTCGATTCAGATTGACAAATTAGTTTCGACTCAGTGCATATTCAATTAATGATTTTGATGTCATAACGTTACAGACTCTGAGACATGGGTATTTCGAGCATCTCAATTTCGTTATATTTGTAGGCTCTATCACATTTGTAGGTATTTTGTCATATATGTTATTAAAGTGTGTGCTGTGAATTTGTTCGCAGATCTATTCTTTTCAGTTTATAGCGATTTTGAATTTATATTATTCAAAGTATTCTATCGATTGGATGAATTAATGTCGTTTTTAGTAAAAAATATCATATTTATTTGACATTTGTAATATTAAATAGGCCAAACTATAATTTCAATCCCCCATTTAAACTTATTTATGAATTGAATCCCCAAATTTCAAAACCATACAATTGTCATTCATCAAGATTTTTTAACTCAAAATTGATTATGTATGTATTTAATGACGTGACACAAAACTCAATCATGTGAAAGAGTTCAACAATATTAAAAAAAGAAGGAAAAAAAAGTTCAACAATATTAATGGTTTACACATCATTAATTACATAATTACAAAGTAAAAATAGAATAAAAGCAAAAATAAATAAATAAAATCAAAATTAAATAAAAAATATATATGATTCATAAAATCCCTCTTTTTCATATGGAAAACAAAGATTCATCACTACCCTCATTGTCTTCTTTATTACTTCATCTTTAATCTAATGTTGAATTCAAATAGTAACAAATCAAGAACAATGAACCATCATCAACTATCCATGTATACGTAATAAATCGAATCTTTCTTGTTTTAAATCGAAGGATTGAATTTTGTCTTCTAACCTGGGATTTATATGTAATATTTTTGTCTTTTTGATCAAAGTTTATTTGTTTCATTTTGCACAAGCAATTTAAGATAGTTTGAAGAAAGATATAGGAAGCGTAATTAAAGGATAAAAATAATTTTATTTTATTCAAAACAATTTTTATTCTTCAAAACAATTTTTAAAAAGAGTTTTATAAAATAGTCTTAAAAAACTAAAACCAAAAAGTAAGATTTACCTATTCATTCAGACAATTTATTTGCAAATAAAGTATCAGAAAAATACGAATTATGAAAACATATCCGCAGATATACCTACGACATTAGCTGCAGATTTTTGATGAAAAAATTTGTTTTCTACGAAAAATAAAGTCGTAGCAAAATTCATAGGAATTTCTGAGACTCTATTTTATAATATTATTCTTATTTTCCTGCGATTTGGTTCGCAGAAAATATGAAAACTCAAATTCTTTGGAAATGTTGCAGGAACTATTATAACTTTTGCTGGGGTTTTTGCTGCGAATTTTACTGCGGATTTTGCTGCGAAGTTTTAGTACTATTTTTTATTTATTTATTATTTATATTTTAATAATTATAAATAAAATTATAAAACATTACCCTGATATATTATAATTTCATATTAGTTTCTATATTCCTATTTTTTTTACTATATTAATTGAATTCTTTTATTATTTTTTAAATAAAATTTATTCATTTAATCATTTTTCTTAGAATAAAATAAAATTAAAAAGTAACTTATTAATTCTTATATTTCAAATTAATTATTTCTTAGAATAAAATAAAATAATCAATTAACTTATCAAATATTTATTAGTTTTATTGATAATATTAATTAGTTTGCACGTAGTGTATATCAAAGTTTATTGATAAATTTTAAGGATTAATTGATATACACTGATAGTATAAAATATTTTATATTGTCAATTCAGAACCATCACCCGTTTGTTATATTTTATAAGTTTTTAAAATAAAATTCAAATTTATTATAATATCCGACGGATATGTTTCACTGACAGTGTAAAACTTCTTTATATTATTAGTGCATATAATTAAATCCTAAATTTTATTGATAATTATCTTTGTATAAAATAAAATAACCAAAAATTTATTGATATGAAGTTAGAGGCGTCGCAGTCAGATGAATGGTTCTATTATTAAAGTTTCAGAGACGATATCAATCTCAGATATGAAATTATTGCTTTAAAACTATGTTTCGTATCAATCTATGTTATACTAGTTAATCTAATTTGTTTTATTAGTATTGTTTATTCTTGTTTTCTTTTCTTATGTTGTTAACTTGTATGTGTTTAGAAACAAAGCAGTGGATGGAGAAGTGCATAAGATCTGTATGTAATGCTGATCTCAAAGAAGGTTTCATGTTAGGGAAAAACGCATCACTTCCCAAAACTTACGTCCATGCTCAGAAGTCAAAAGGGAGCCGCAACTACATCCAATACATGAAAGGTAGCAGGTACTGTATTTCCCATGTGGAGAAATTCTCCATGTTTAAAACAAGAAATGATATTCCTACACCATTTCTCTACACTTACACCGTATTTACTGTTCACCAATACGGTGAACAATAAAATATATATATATTTTTAATTTTTTTGTGAGCAGTAACTTTTATTTTAATTTTTTACTTTTTATTAATAGAAACTGACGTTTATTAACCAATTTCATTACTGTATTAACCAAATTTTTACACTACATTAACCAACTTTTGTTACTATTCAAAAATATTTTTTAGCAGTCACAAAAGTTGGTTAATGCAATGTAAGAATTTGGTTAATACAGTATGAAAATCGATTAATATATGTTCCGGTGTTAAAATATTTTTCCATTGATAAAAATATAAAAAACAAAATTTACTGTTTCACGGAAAAAAAATTATAAAAAAAATTATATTTCACTGTTTACCGTATTGATGAACAGTGAAATACGATGTAGTGTAAGAAAATGGTGTATGAATAGCATACATGTTTAAAACTTCAGCAATGCTATCTCTACACCACACTATACACCTACACCGTATGTACTGTTCACAAATGCAGTGAACAGTACGTGAACAGTAGAATCGTACATGAACAATAACATGTGAACAGTGATAAACAGTACTCGTGAACAGTGCCAAAAAAATAATTCATGAAAAATAATTTTTATTACTAAAACAAGTTGGTTAATACAGTATAAAAATTTGGTTAATTAAGTTATGAAATTGGTTAATAAATATCCAGTTATAAAAACACTTTTTGTAGTAAAATAAAGTTAGTTAATACAATATAAAAAGTTGGTTAATGAAGATATGAAATTGGTTAATAAATATTTAGATATAAAAAAAAACAAAATAATTTTTATATTTTAAAATAAAAGATATTTTATTATTATAATATTTTACTGTTCACGGTATTGGTGAACAGTAAATACGGTGTAGTGTATGATTTGGTGTAGGAATAATATTTCTCTTAAAACTTGTACTAGGATAATACTTACTAGGATCTGCACTATCTTATCCAAATTGACATTTATTTTTTATATATATCAAAAGAATAGAAAATAAAAGAAATTAAGAGTATAATTAAGTGTTAGAATGACGACACTGTTAATTTGTGAATTTTGATAGTTTTTTTTTTGTTAATTTGTCTGAAATTTAGATTGTTTTTTCTTTTATTAATTTAGTTGGACAAATGATTATTAGGTGTTTGGTTGTGTCATTTTTTGTTATAGAATATTTAACAACTTAGTTGCTTTAAGAATTTGAAAGTGATTAGTTTAGAATTGTCTCATTCAAATTAAATTTTAATTTATATATTATGGTTACTTTGATATTTAACATATTATAATATTTAAAAAATGAATTAGACAAAAAAAAATTGAGAAAAATTTCCTGCGGATTTATCTGCGACTTTTTCTGTGGAAGCTTTAAATATCTATGGTGTTTTTTGCGGATTTTACTACGACTTGAGATTTTCCTGTATATTTACCAGTGACTTTTTCCTGCGACTTTACCTGCGGATTTTGATTCCTGCGATTTTACCTGCAGATTTATATTATTCACGAAGATTTTAGTTGGGAAATTTTTTTTGTATAATATCAAATTTTGATAGTAAAGTTTTGTATAACATTTTGTTTCTTCCAAATTTTGATATATATTCAATTATTTTTATTCAAAAAAGTGTACAATATGGCAATTTAGTCGTAAAGTTGATATATAGTTGTTAGCATACCTTAAATCCAGGACATTATGTCAATCCTGCAATATTTAATTTTATAAGATTTGTAAATGAATGAATTTTGTACTTGTAAGTGCTCCAATTTTTATTTATTTTTATTTAGAAATTGGGCGTTAAGCCGAGGAAAAATATATTTGAGAGAGAATATAAAATCGAAATTTCAAATCTATCAATTCTAAAGTTAGATAAATCTAAGTGCTCCAATTTAATGCCACGCTTATTGACATGTGTATTAGCAAAGAGTTTTTATTTATTTAACTTCTTTTTATTGATCTCTTTTTAAATACTCTCTTTAGTGTTAGTTAAAATATTCTTTCTCTTTCCTCATGTTCTTTGTACTAATAATTGATATCTAAAGTTCTGGTTCTATTAAGGAATGAGAAATACGAGTGTATGTGAGACGTATGATGATTGATCTTGTTCATTTAATTCAAAGTGAATTGAAGACCTGAATCGAAACAAAATCATATTTTTTAATTTTGATAGATTGGGAAACACGAGTGTTTGTGAGATTCGATTGAATTTGCACAAGAACAAAGATTAACAACGAAAATGGTAGCTTGATCACAAAGCTTCTAGTATTTTATGGAAACAATTGGAATCAATGGATGATTCAGAAGCATGTATTGTTTGACGCTCAAGATGTTCTTAACTTCGTTAATGACAGTTACACAGTGATTGTAGTCAATACAACGAAAAACAGAGAGACGCGCAAAGAGAAATGAGAAAAAAGGATGAAGACTAAACACTCTATCCATTTGAGGGATGTAATTGGTGTTGTTGATTTTAATCTTGAATGTAATGTAGATTAAGGAACGATATTGAAATGTAATCTAAATTCGCATTTAAGTTACATTGAAATTTTAGTTTAAAATTCATTTAATTATTCTTATGATATAAATACTGAACTTAAATTTCTTTGTAAACTTATTTTATAAAAAAAAAAATTAATTATAATTCTCTCTTCCATCATCTTATTCATTTCTTTTGGTCGGAAACAGATTTCTTTCGGCTTAATCATTCCATCATCTTATTCATTTCTTTTGATTGGAAACAGATTTCTTTCGGTTTAATCAGAGGTCCTAGATTTGATCTCAATCCTAGAGCATGCAACAATATTAAACTTTAAGAAGAGTTTTTCCGTATATATGATCACAAACGACTTAAAAGATTCGTCTCTACAGTTGCGCGTAGAAGATAATCGATTTAAAAAAATATATATAACCTTTCATTTTATCTCGTGATAGTAATGCATGATATTTTAAGTTACTCGTGCGCGTGTGAGGAGAGCATAAAGTGTGACCATGAAGCATCTTTTTTCTTATAATAATAATACTCCGTAATGAGATATTGTGAATTCTGATTAAAGTGTGAAGGCACATTCGACTGTCTACTCATTGGTGAACATCATAAAAGCCCCCACCTTTAACAATAGTACTCGTGTGATTTTCTTTTAAAAAATATTGATTTATAAGAAGTGTAGTATTATCTAAAACTTAAACAAAAACGTGTTAGTATTTTATAATAAGTAGGAAACAAATCACTGATAAAAGTGTGTTCAAAATTATGTTAAAAAACACAGCGTGTTACTGTTAATAATACTTTTAATTTAATTAATTAAGATCACGAGTCTTTGATAAGTACAATAATTTAATTAAGAAAATTTTGTGTTAAGGAAGCCTAAGTTTAAATCTGCTATATCCTATAAATCGCTTTTAAAAGTTGATATTCAGAGTATTAAACTATTACAATAAATTAGATTTTTTTACAGAAAAAATTCGATTCATTTCATTAGTATATCATTAAAAATTTGAAAACTACTACTAAGAAATAAAGTCATTCAAACAAGAACATATATAATCTGATTGATTTGTTTCTAAAAGAATTAAACATGAGAGCTCTTAAATATGATGACTAACAAACAACTACAATATTTTGTGTTAGCGCAAAAATCCGAATTATTAGTTTTTTTTTATATTATAATTTATAGCATAGACTCGAGGGTAATTTTTTATGATATTATAATTTATAGCATAGACTCGAGGGTAGTTTTTTATGATATTATAATTTATAGCATAGACTCGAGGGTATTTTTTCTCTTTATTTTGATTTTATTTTAAAATTTTGGTATCTTAATTTCAAACTTAATCTTTTGATCACTCGATTTCATAATTTTTTTTTTAACCAAAAGTTGACACTGACTAGAATAATAATTTTTTTTTATTTACAATAATTGCAAATTAGGATAAAAAGAATAATAAATTATTAATTAATATTTATAATATAATATAATATAATTATAAATTATTATATTTTAAAACCTTTAAAATAATCAAAATTAAATTATAATGAATGTTTAATTTTATTTAATTTTTATAAAATAAAAAAATTACTTTTACAAAAATTGCAATTAGGATAAAAATAATAGTTAAACTATTAATAATATTTATAATATTATTTAATTATATTATAAACTATTATATTTTAAAAACTTTAAAATAATTAAAATTGAACTATAATGAAATGTTTAATTTATTTTTATCGAATAAATAAATATTTCAGTTATGTTTTTTAGATGTTTACATATATTTATCATTTCGTTAAATTTTAAATGAAAAATAATTTGGTAATAAAAGTAATATAAAAAACTATATAATAACTAAATTATTAATTACTTTTTTTAATATTATTTTATATTATCTATTACTAAAACTATTATTTTATTAAACACTACAGTTATCACTGCCTAGTAAGGGATTTTCAAATCCAAAACAATTCAAATAAAAATTGTAAATTGATTAAAAAAAATTGAAAATAGTAAAAAAAATGAATATTTTTTAATGTGTTTGAATGTCATTTTTTAATAAACTGCTCAGTTCAGATTAAATTTTAAAGTGATTTTTTAGATTTGATCCAAATAAAACTGAATCGCATATATATTTTTATTTATTATTTTTTATTAGTATGATATACTTTGTTAATTTATTAATAGATGATACTTATTTTCATAAATATTGTTGGATTTAAAGTTAGTGCATTGTCAGTGTAAGACAGTTTTACACATACAACCAATTAAAATGTCTATAATTGTCATATAGTATCAGTATTTTTAATTCCTGCAATGCGGACATTTTCGAAGCAATTCCAAAGTTGGTTAGAAATTGTATGAATAACATTCTTATGAGCATCCCTTCAACCGAAGAAATTCGTGGTGGTGTTTTTGATCTCAAGAGGCATAGTGATCCAAGTCCCGATGGGTTTGGAGGAGTTTTCTTTCACACTTTTTGGGATGTAATTTAGGATGACGTTTGCGTTGCGGTTATTCAACTTTTCAGGCACGACTGGATCATATCAAATTATAATGTCAGTAACATTATTCTCATCCCCAAATCGCAGGATGCCACTTCCATGGATTCCTTCCGGCCGATTGCACTGTCGAATTTTAAGTTCAAAATCAAACCAAGATTATCGCTTCTAGGCTTTCTGCGATCCTTCCTTTCATTATTTCCAAGGAGTAAAGGGGATTCATAAAAGGGAGATCGATTCGGGATTGTGTATGTTTGGCTTCTGAAGCTTTCAATGTGCTGGATAAGAAATCGAAGTTTGGTAACATTGCGATTAAAGTTGATATTTTGAAAGATTTTGAAACTATTCGACGGGGCTTCATTTTAAAGGTGCTCAATCAGTTTGGTTTCTATTCTACTTTCTGAAGTTGGATTAAGAACATTCTAAACTCAGCTTACCTTTTTGTTAGGAATAATCCGATTGTTTCTCATATTATGTATGCAAATGATATTCTTCTTTTCTGTTTAGCCAGAACTTCCACTATCAAGATTATGCCCTTTCTTCTGGTCAAATCGTCAATGCTTCAAAATCCAACTTTTATGTCGGTTTGATGTCGAGAAGAAAGTTACTCAAAATCTCTAGTCTCATAGGTTTCCAACCGGGTTCTGCTCCGATTATTTACCTCGGTATTCCTCTTTTTAAAGGAAAGGTGCATAAATGTTACTTAACTCCAATTGCCGACAAAATTATTTTAGAGTTTTCTTGCTGGAAGGAATTGTGTCTCTCTATGGCGGACATAGTTACTTTAGTTAAATCTGTTTTCCATGGTATGATCACTTACTCCATCAACAGATACTCTTGGCAAATTTTGATTATGAAGAAACTTGAATACTCCTATAGGAATTTTATTTGGAGTGGCAACATCACAACTAGAAAAATATGCATTATTTCGTGGAATATTATTTGTCAACCTCTTAAGAATGGTGGTTTGGTCCTGTGTTCTCTCTCGGTTTTGAATGCGGCGACAAATCTTAAGTTACTTTGGGAGCCTTTTAACAGTTTGGACGATTAAATTGTTATTCTTAGAAACTGCATTCTTCGTCTGTATGGATTCATCTCACACCACATTTCTTCTTCTATTTGGTCAGGTATTAAAGCTGAAACCACTTGTTTAATTTCTAACTTGTGCTGGTCCTTGGGCACGAGAAATAGAATCCATTTTTGTATAGAATCTTGGGATAAGGACCCGCTTATCAATCAGACATCCATGGATTTTCTATTGCAAAACCGCATTGACCCTTATATTCGTATCTCCGATTTATTGCTCCACAACCATTGGAACTTCCCTGATGCATAGCTTTCTTGGTTTCCCTTCATGCAAAAATACATTGACCGTCTTCAGAAGGTTAGTGAAGATGAAGATTCTCTCTACTGGAAATTAAATGACAGTGGTACCCTTGATCTTAAAGATGCAGTTTCATTCATAACTGATATGTTGCCTAAGGTTTCTTTGGAATAAATTGTTATGGAATTCTCACATTCTTCATAGTAGAGATTTGCTTGTTTAGCGTTTGATTCACCGTAAGCTCACGACGAGAGATTTTCTCAAAGCTTAAGGTATATTCTTGGTTTCCCACTGCCCGCTTTGCGGTAACGCCGAAGATAACATCCAACACCTATTCTTTGAGTGTGATTTTGCAATCAAAATTTGGAATTGGATTTGCACTCTGCTGAACATTCAAACTCATAATTTTTCAATTGAGTATTGGATGACGTTCTGCTCGAAGCCAATTTCTGCGCAAGCGGCGGTTGTTGCATTTGCGGCTGTCATAAACACATTTTTTTTTACATTTGGCATACTAGAAACATTGTCAAACTTTGTTGTCCCATTGCTAGTTTTGAGAAGGATAGAAACTAGATTATGTAGCAAGTTCAACTTTCTGGAAAGCTAACGACTAAAGCGAATTTCATTAACATGCGAGAATCCTCTCTTATCAAAGCGTTTAAGGTAACAATCCTTCCTAATAAAGCTCCTTGTGTTAAAGAGGTTTTATGGCACCCACTCCTTTTAGTGGGCATAAATGCAACTTTGACAGTGCTTTCATCCATGAATCGATTTGACTGGTGGTGGTGGTCTATTTAAAATTCCTAATGGTACTTCGTGTTTACTTTCGCAAAGAGATTGTATTGTAACTCGTCTGTTCTTGTTGAGTTTGAGGGCTATTATTAAAGTGTTGGAGATTGCAGATTCTAGGGGTTGACATAAGCTTTGGATCGAAATCGACTCCGCTCTGGTGGTCAAAGCTTTCTCAAACCACTCTTTGGTTCCTTGGATTTTCAAACGACGTTGAAAATTCTTTTTAGATCCTAATAGATTCACTAACTTTATTATTTCTCATATTTTTAGAGAGGATAATTCATGTGCCGATTTTTTTAGCAAATTTTGTATTCGACACCAATTCTATCACTTTTTGATTCCATTTTCTTAGAGATTCAGAAGGACTTTGTAAATAATAGGTTTAGACATATCATTCTTCAATTTTTCGTAACTCACAAGACTAACTTATTCCTCTTTTTGTACCGCTATATATTTTGACCTTTATTCAAAACATAATTGTAAGGCCGTAGCTAAAAATAAATAAAAAATTCAAATCACATTGTAAACATCCCTATCTATATTATTTTTAGCAAAAAGAGAGTTTTAAATAGAATTGAAGTGTCCTCTATATTTCCCAATGCGAGTAACACGCAAAGCTACATAGAGAGTCACGTTTATTTCCCTACTCACGTTGATGAAGATGATAACACATGTATGTGCTCTCAAACTCAATTATTGAATTCCCCACTGACCCTCCAACAATCTTCTTTTGGAAGTGGAAACATCACTAAGCCTACATTCAACCTTTCATTTTGATTGCACTCCAACAATAAACCACATAACTGGTGGAGTGGACAAGTTCTTTTTGCTACGTTTTTTCTTTCTTTCCAATCATTTTCTTTCCTTTTACTTATTTTTCTATAAATTCTTTCTAAAATTATCTTCATTTACTTTATTTTTATGCTAATTTATTAATTATATTTTTACATTTTTTATTCACATCCGCATGTTCTCCTACTAATTATTTAATACATACAAAAACTTGTATCACAACATTTTAATCAAGATCTATATTGTCTATAATAGAGAAAAATAGAAGTACTCTTTTTACAAAAGAGAAAATTTTGCACTAGTACAATTGAGTTTGCAAAAATTAAAATAGATTATATATATATATATATATATATATATATATATATATATATATATATATATATATATATATATATATATATATATTAGATTTAATTATAATTATAATTTTAGTCTTTATATTTTATCTAATTTATGAAATTAATCTTTTTATTCTGAATTTAAATAATTTTATCTTTCACATTTGTTTGAAATCGATGAAACGATCATTTCTTAACTATTATTTTGTATTTATAAAATTTCATATTTGTTTCATATACGATAATTTATTAAATTTCACATATGTGGCATCACTTAAAAATAGACATAACAATCGTGTAAAAAAAATAGACATAACAATAATTTTAAGTATAAAAATAGATAAGAAATATAAAAAATATTTGAGTTTAAAATAAAAAAGATTAATTTTGTGAATAAAATAAAATAAGAGAATTAAAATTAAAATTAATTTTAATTTTATATAATTGATCACAAAGTAGAGAGGATTCCGAGTCAAATACAAATACAAATAATGAAAGAAAGTAATTATTTTCCTAACAAACTAATATACCAATAATAAATAATCTTCTCTTTGAATTAATCACATTAAGTAATTGGTTTAATTCAATCACTACACATTCTTAAGCTTTACAAATGTCCACAACTTACTTTTGTGAAGGGCAATACCTCGTAAAATCTTATCATATCTACTTAAGCTTCTTAAAAAGTAAAATCTAATATCCATTTGTTTCTCTGGTGTAAGACATGATTTTGTGATAACTTATTTGTTTATTTATTTATTTATGAAAAGACAAATTTCACTAAGATAAAAAGGTATCATTACAACTATGAGCATCAATATTAGGAATGTGTCCAAATGTCCAACACTAAGAATGTATCCGATCTAAGTTTTAGAACCTAAGGACCTTTTAACATTGACCAAATGATGAGTGTCAGCATTACAACGACGATTAATAAACATAATAGAAATACTACTAAATTCAGACAAAAGAGATCTACAATCCCCTACAATAGGTTCCAAATCAGCATTGAAATCCACTTCATTAATGCAGTTCACCACAACCAGCACGTCTGACTGAAGCACAAATGTTGTAAGACTTAGCTCTTTAGCAAGCTGCAGAGCCCAACGGATGCCCAAAACCTCCGCACTAGCAGCATCCGTCAAGCTGGAAAACCTTTTCGTAGTAGCAAGGAAGATGTTTGACGTGGGATCTTTGATAACGCACCCCAGAG
Source organism: Lathyrus aphaca (assembly GCA_963966055.1). Classification (NCBI taxonomy): domain Eukaryota; kingdom Viridiplantae; phylum Streptophyta; class Magnoliopsida; order Fabales; family Fabaceae; genus Lathyrus; species Lathyrus aphaca. Next base: position 548,499,630 of record OZ014523.1, on the reverse strand, counting down.
AAACTATGCCATCCACAAAACAACCAACATCAGTTTGCACAAGCAAGCCATTGTAGCTGCCACACGAAGGCAAATTCAGGAGAACCGCACTAACATCACCTTCTTCAACAGTATTCCAAACTTCAAATACTACCGCCCTCGGGTCCGGCTTAGCATTCTTGAAAACAACACAATTACGAATTTGCCAAATTTTCCACATCGTAGTAGCAACCAATTGACCCATCCTTAAATCCTTTGTCGCTAGAATCTCTTCGAACGAGTCCACAATATCTCCAGCAACAGGGGCACGAATACTCAACGAAGATGCAAAAAAAGAACTTCTCACAAATTCACAGTGAAGACAAAGATGAATAGAGTTTTCCGAACCATGATTACACAGAGAACAAAGATCATTAGTAATCATACCTAGAATTAAAGTTAAAAAGAATAAAAAATAATGAGTGGAAGCAAAACATGATAAATAGAATCAATATCGTACATTTCATTATTAATATAGATACAAGAATTCAAACAAAATTATTAATAAGTACTCTTGAATTTTCTTTAACAGTCAAATTTAATTCATAAATTTAGAGTCAATACAGATTTAAAGCAAGAGATGAATATTCAAATTAAATGCATCACAAACCTACACTCATATGACAAAACACTAAGCAAGATCTAATTATAGATGACATATTAATGATGAATTACATCTAACATACATAATATAATGTAGGAAATTAAAGAGATAATGATAGAAAAATGTACACATAATATATAGTGGTTCAACAATTCATCTTTGTTATACATACTTCATTTTTTGCATCAGCACGTCTTGCCAAGTAAGAAGAATAACCATCAGACATCCTTAACTCATTTAACCATAGACATACTACTTTCGCTTCTTGGGAGTAAGAGTGTAATAAGCCATGGGTTTTAATAATTTTCCATTTGGTTAAGGTTTCAACTCCAAGTCTATTCGATTACATAAAAGTTCCAAGTCTTTTCTATTCTAGCCTTCTCATTATATTTTGTCTTGCCTTGGACATCCATCGTTGTGTTAAATACATTATCAAAAAAATTATTCTCAATGTGCATAATATCAAGATTATGTCGCAACAAATTATCCTTTCAATATGGGATGTCCCAAAAATACCTCTTTTGTCTAATTGTATGTGTCCTAATATCCTTGAATTCTACATGTTTTACCATTATCTATGAATTTTGGTAGGTTATAAACATTATTCCATACTTTAGACGATGACAGACAAGTGGGAGGAAGATCTGTTACTTTTTTTCCTTTTTAAAAAGCATTCTTATTTTTTCTAAAAAACATGGTTTATACGTAAGAACCTCAGGTCCCACAAACTTTTCCCACCAATTTCCAAAGTAAACGCTTTTGTGTGTCCCATGAAATGTAGACATCTCATTTTGTCATGCGTACCCCAACCAAACAACATGCCATATGCAAGAAAGTCATTAATTGTCCATATCAAAGCAGCTCACATATTAAAGTTTTATTTATGAGACACATCATAAGTCCATTCTCCAATCCACAACCTCTTCAGATCATCAATTAAAGGTTGTAAGTAAACATTTATTCCCTCCTTTAGACTCGACGGTCCTGGAATGAGACATGCCAAAAACATGTAAGGTTTCGTCATGCACATATCATGAGGGATATTGTACGAGGTAATAATAACATGACAACAAGAATAGGTGATTGCCGACGATTAGATATACAGAGTAAAACCATCTAAGCATAATCCAAGTCTAACATTTCTAGGTTCTGCTGTAAAATTTAGATGTATTTTATCAAAGTGTTTCCATGCCTCGCCATCATATGGATGTCACATCATGAATGAACTACTGGTATTTGTATGATGCCATGTCATTTGGCTTGCACTTTAAATTGACGCAAACATTATTTGCAATCTAGGTATTATTGGCATATAGAACATGGACTTCATTGTAACTTATTTTTGCTTTCGATCAACGCCTTTACTGCGAACTAAATAACTCGTACTCTGATAAAACTTACATTCCTCCAATCTACTATCATTTGTACCAAACTCATTGTCATAAAATAACATGCAATCTCCAATGCGACAATCATTCCTTTTTTACTTATAGTCCCAACTTTGACATCATCCTCTTCGCATCATAATAACTTGTAGGCATGTTTTCTTTCACAAGACTCGCATCCAACATCATTTTTTCAAAGAATTCCAAACAATGATCATGAATATTCCAATTTGACTTCGCAGCCAAGAGCCTCACACACATGGATAGCTTGGAGTCATAAGACCCCTCAAACCATAGTATATTTATTTCTTTCAACAATTGATAAAACTTTTGTGCCTTTTCGTTCGGAAACTCATCTGCATCAAAAACTTGAGGTTCATCATAAGTCACATTCACCCTAATGTACCACCGACCATATTATCTATGTGATTAAATTGTTCCTAGTCATGCAAATGTGGTTGAGTGCTTGATGATCTCTCTATTTATCTCAGGTCCAAGATGTGTTTGACTGCTTGAAGCCTCTATATTCATCTCTGACATTATTTCTCCATTAGAATGCTACACCCAATAATTTAACCTAAAACCATCTTTCTCCAAGTGACGTTTCACAACATTTGGGTAACTACTTATATTTCTGCAACCACACTTTAGACACATGCATCTTAGCCCTCATTCAATTTGACAACATTCTTGGGCAAATACATATGTGAGAAACGCAACAACTCTATTAAAATGTGGTTTAAGCTCACGTCTTCCTGGATACATTATATCATACATCCAACTACTATAGAACTGACAATATTCCATACAACACATAATACTATTATTCAAATTAAATATATAATTTTTTTCTAAGAAAAATTCTATTTTTTTTTAATACATATATTTAATACATATTTAATGTTTTTAAAATAAATATATACTTTTTTCGTACACATTTACATACTTTCTAAATATATTTTAACTTACAAATTCTATACTTTTATGATTTAATTCATATTTTCTATAAATATTTACTAAAATATATTTATATAATATGTTTCGTAAACTAATTTTACAAATTCATATACAACAAAATATATACACAATATCATATAACTAACATATATTCAAAACTAAATTATATATTATTTACTAAATTTAATTAGTATTCTAATTAACGATATACTTAAAAAAAAAATTCTATATTTTTTAAAAGCATATGTTTAATAATATATTTAATGTTTTCAAAATAAATATATACTTTTTTCTTACAAATTTACATACTTTTTAAATACATTTTAAGCAAAATATCTTTTTTGATCCCTTAACATGAGTGTCTTACAAACCTAAATAGTTCCAATGTATATCTTAGACAACAATGTCCAAATTAAAAAGAGGCAATTGCGTGGGATAATGATGTAAGATTGTGGTACTAAAATCACTCAATATTTGGGATCTAAGAACCTTCACCTACATCGTAATCATATTAATATTGTAAGTATTAGATTGATTTAAGTGGATTAATTTCCCCAATATACCTAATTTGTTACAATATGATTTGTGTGTGGCAGTGTGGAAAGACTATGAATCAGGTTAGAAACACTATTACGAAAAACCTATTTAACAACGGCTGGAAATTAATATAATGACGCGGGCGAGTGCGTTATTATGTAGAGTGTTGTTGTAAGTACACTACTTATAATCATGGTCCTGAGACCGTTGTTGTATTCTGGAAAGCGCGCGTTATATTACAATAATTATGTTTATAGACCGTTGTGATATATATATATATATATATATATATATATATATATATATATATATATATATATATATATATATATATATATATATATATATAGAGAGAGAGAGAGAGAGAGAGAGAGAGAGAAAGAATATTAAAACGGTTATGAGTTTCACTCGTCGTGGAATGTACCTTTAGTTTATTATAAACAAATATATATTGCTTGTTTAACCATCCACTGATTAAAGGACTACAACCATTTAAATTGGTAAAGAACTATATAATCTGAAAATTAAATTTTTCTTGAAAACCAACATAAACAAACCACTGTTTTTCGAATTGCATCAAACTCATTCAACACATTTTATGTTCTTTAACATAAAAATATATCGATGATATGTTTGCTTCAATACATTTATATCTTTCATTATAGTACCTCATCACGCCGCTTATCATGGAGATTGTTATGATGACTTATCATGATAAGTGATGAGGATGAGGTAAAGTATAAATGTAGATATAGATGTGTAGCGGTAAAATCGTGAGTGTAAGCTATTGATTAACTTAACTCGATGAACACAGAGTCGCCACCGCGCTTTTCATTATTTCCGAAAGGAAAAAGGTAAAAGAACGAATAAAAACCTAGGAGTCTAAAAGCAAAAGCTAAAAGAAACAAACAGAGAATGGGTAAGGGGATTGGTTACGAACCGGGAAGGTTTTAGGCACCTGACTCGTCCGTGGTATTCCACGGGAGCCCTTTGAAATATTTATTGCTTTTTGGTCTGAGGTTTGCTTGAAAATGATTGAAGAGATGAGGAGAAGAATGTTTTTTAATGATTTTGTGTTTGATAAGGTTTTAACGCCTTATGCCTACGTACCCACAAAGTGCAATGCGAGATCAAAACCTCGTAGTTCGTGGTACAAAATTTGAAAAGAATAAATGAGTTGCATTATTTTTAAAATGTAGAGATAAGTCGTCATCTTTTAGCGAATAATTCCGCTAGAAAAGATGAATCATATCTAAACATGTGAAAAGAAAAGGTGCACAAGGCACAAAAACAATTGAGTGAGTTTGCATTTTTTAAAGTGTATGAGAAAATGATTTTGATATATTTACATGGATTAACATTTGTTTAAGGAAATAAAGCGAAAAGTTTAAAAATCGCTTGACCTAAGTCAAGGTTTGTTTATGAAAGTGTTTGAAGTTTAAAAAACAAGAAGATTTTTGAAATAGGAAAAAGTTTTGAAAATTAAAGAACGGGGAGGAGATGAAGGGACTAATCCTAATGCTTGAATTAAAAGGTTAAGAAAAGAGTTTACCAAACCATAATATGCAAAATTCTTCGAAGTTCGGAATTCCACCTTCAATGGCTAATGAAATAACTTGAGGTCGAGGTTTCTAATCCATTCCAACTTGAGCAAGGGGGAAAATCTTAAAGTCTAAGTCCATTCTCCGAAGCAAGGGATAGTAACCATTAGTCCAAAATTAGAAGTCACAAGTCTTTTAAGTGTTCAATCCTTTATTAGTGTTTTGATATCCAAATGGACAAAATAAAAAAAAACAAGCAACAATATAAACATAAACGAATGATATATGATATAATATGATAAAGCATAATAAAGGAGATAAAGGAGCAAGAGATTAAAATAAAAGGATAAGGTGCGAGAGATTAAATTTAAACGGATTATATTCACAATATTATAATATTTACAACATAAAGTGGTATGATGAACTTAATCAAGCACGACCATGAAAAGAAAAATAAAATCGAGGCAACCGGATCCAAGTGGATCTTAATTCGAATCGGGACAACTTTAGGTCTATGTTAAGCAATCGCCGAGTAATTTACGGAGTAATTACCCTACAAATGAGACCGGCCACCACTAATTAAAGTGGAAAATATTCGTGTTAATACATGTTAGAGAAACGATATAATGGATCGTTCTCCGAAAACATGTCACACTAAAAGAAAAAGGATGGTCTAATCTTAATCGAGATTTTCGTTGATTTTCATCGAAAAGCAACCTATCACGATCTCAAAGTATGGATAATGATCCAAATGATAATTCATCCATAGATTTGAAATAATGAAGATTAAACTAATCGGAAATCAACAATCCCGAATCGGAGATTGTCATCGACCAAAAGAGAAAAAGATGAAGAACAATGGATCAAAAAATAGATCCAAAAAAAAGACAAAGAGATCAAAATATTTTTTTAAATCTTTCTCTAAAATTCTTTTTCTAAAATCTTCTTCCCAAAAAAATATTTTCTAAAGTATACTTCTAAAATATACTTCTAAAATATGTAACAAATATACTTCTAGAAAAAAACTTATATCAAAATTAATATGTAACAAATAATATTTAAAAAAAAAAAAAGAAGAAAATTAAGGAAAGAAGAAAAAAAAACAAATGGAAGAAGGAGGGGGAATGGATCGCAGACAGGTGTGGGGAAGAAAACAAACCTATCCATGGATTTAGGCCCAAATAACAACTCTAACAACTCTCTTTTTTTTAACACAAAAATAAATAAACAAAATTAATATAAAAAAGAAAAGAAAAGAAAGAAACGGAAACATATCCTCTTCTTCTTCTTCTATGCGTTTACAATCACTAAAACAGGGCAACAAAATCTCTTCGAACCTCACCTTCTCAACAAAAACAAGAACCCGCAACTCCTTTCTTCTTCTTCGATCACACTTTCTTGTTCTTGCTTCTTCTTCCTTCGCGGATTTCTCTCTCTCTCAATCAATCGATGAATTCCTCTTCTTCTTCTTTTCAGGTTCAATTAGGTTTTGAATATTGAAGGTGATTGAGGATGAAAATTCAATTGTAGGTTGAAGGTGATTGGGGATTTGAAGGATTTTGAAAAAAATTGGAAAAAAAAATGGATCGAAATTGGATTTGGCAGCGGTTCGGACGGCTCTTGAAGCTTATTATTTGAAGTGAGGGAGAGTCTCTTTTATAAATAGATTGGAGTGAGGATTCGAAGTCGTTTTGAAGATTGGGGGTCGTTTTGAGGTCACGGCTTTCTTGTATGCGAAATGCGTTTTCGTTTTCATTTGCTTGCTGCGTTTCGTTGCTTAATTGTTTGCGTTTTGGTGACGAGGTTCTCGTGTGTTGTTTTGCTTCTGTTGCTTTGCGTTTTGCCTGTGAAGTGATTGCGTTTTGAATTTTTATTTTTCAGGTGATTTTCGCGTGATGGCTGAGGGCATGAGCTGCGTGAAGCTGAGGCTTGCGGCGAGTTGTTTTTGTTGTTGGCTGGAGTGGTGTTGACTTAAATGTGCGGGACGCGTCGGCTTGTTGTTTTTTATTGTGTTGTGGCTTTGATGGCTTGCAAATGGAAAGTGGATGGGAAACGCTGGCATACGGGTTGTTATTGACAAGCTGGGAAAATTTCAGTTTTGCTTTGCTGTTGTTGGTTGATGCGCGTGAGGCTTGGGCTTGTAATATGAGGGCGTGCGGCTGATGCTTGTGCAGTGTGGATGAAATGATGTGTGAGGTACGGGAAAAGGCCTGTTTGGCTTGGCAGCTGGAATTGCTTTTGGCTTGTGTTTGCTGCGTGTGTACGGCAGGCTGATGTTGGTAGCTAGTACTTGGCTGAAGGGTAGATGCAAGTGGCTGGAGATGTTAGCATGAGGGAAAGTGCCATACGAAAGAGGCTTTAGTACGGATTTGTGCTGGCAAGCCAAAAAGTGTGAAGGTTGGCGTGGAGAAGTGGGGCTATTTGCTTTGAACTTTATTTTTAATATTTGAACCAAAGTTGTGGTAAAAAATGAAATTGGTTGTTAAAAACAAAATTGATAAAAAAAAAACTTGATTTATTTGGATAGAAATATAAGGTACTAAAAATATTGGATAAGGGATATAAAAACAAAAAATGATTTAATGTGAGGATAAAATTGGAATATGAATGGAACAAATAAATTGAATATAAGAAATGGATTAAAAATGAATGGAAAATGAAAAGACTAAATGAGATAAATTGGATGTCAAAAAAAAATCGAAATATAAATGGATATGGATAGAAATGGGTAATATGATGTGATTTAGAAAAAAATGGAAAAATTTTTGAATAGAATGGATAAGAAAAGTATTTGCGAATAGATAATATTTGGATAATGTGATTTGGTAAAAAAAAATCGAAAAGAATGGATAACGAAGAAAAAGGGTCATAAAAAAAGTATACGGACGGATGAATGGATACAAAAAAAATGGTTTAATCGGAAAGAAAAATGGATAAGGAATTGATTTTCAAGCCCACAACCAACCTCTGATTTTTACAAGCCAACTGATGAAATGGACACAGCCAACCAAAGAACCACTGAACAGTTGAATAAATTGCAACTCAAGCCATAACTGTCATCTGAAAATTGTCTGATTATTTCCCTGATAAACTGAATTCATACTGAGGAAAATAAATCCTCAGATGAATCACTGGTGAACAGATGAACAAACCAAACTTCGCACAAAAAATACTGTCTGATAACTGATGAACAAACCAAACTTCGCACAAAAAACACTGTCACACAAACCAACTTGTACTTTGAAAACACATTGCCTGATGAATGAATTTACTGGCACACACAACTGGCAGTCGAAACAATTTATCTGATAGTTTGACCAATATTAGGTCCAACATCCACTTGAAATCGAATTGTGACTGAACAAACGCATCTGAATGAAATCACTGTTTTATCTTTAAAAACCTGCAACACAGAGAAGAAGAAGAACACTGCAACATATTTTTTGTATTTTGGTTAGTGATCAGTAAATATAAACAAACATAAAGAAATAAAAGCAATGGTGATCCCCTGTGAAGCATAGACCCTCATCTGAGAAGAAACTCGAAAGCCAGTGCGATCTTATTTGTTTGCAAAATGCAGATGATATGAGAAGAAATCTTAGGGCAAAAATTAGGGTGTTACAGCTGCCCCTATTTAAGTTTCTTCAATCCGGAGATATGAAGATTGACATCTTCGTCTCTACAGGATGGGAGAGACTTAAATACATAATACCCAATTTTTGTCCTAAGAGAACAATGATATGATATGAATATGATATGCAAACCCAAGATCTTTGTGGGGAAAATATGACCAACAGAGAAAAGCAAAAACTTGGGGACACAGAAGAAAATCCCGCTGGGGAAACAACAGACAACCAAAGAGTTACCAGGAAAATAAATCACTGGATAACAAACTCCACTTGGGAAAAGATATGATATAATTAGGGAACAAAATCAACAAGGGACAATAAACACCCTGCCAAGAATTATCAACCAAACAAAATATTTGAATCCAAGGATGGAGGAATACTGAGTTGGAAAAGAAATCATCAACTACCTGTTTACTGGGTAGGAAATATAATAGACTAGACTATCAGTTTACTGGATATGAGCAAATACAGAGGGATAACCTCAACTACCTTTTTACTGGGTAGAAAACTTCCCAACTACCTGATTTACCGGGTAGGAGATATAAAAGACTCGACTATCGATTTACGGGATAAGAGTATGATCCACTACCTGATTTACTGGGTAGGAACTCAAACAAATGGAAACAGTTTCTATTACCTTTTTACTGGGTAAGAAGAAGAAATATCGGCTACCGGATTTACTGGGTAGAAACTCAATCAAATTACCTTTTTACTGGGTAAGACGAAAATATCTGATTCTATCACCTTTTTACTGGGTAAGAGGAAAATAACTTGACTACCGGATTTACTGGGTAGAACAATTCTCGACTACCTGATTTACTGGGTAGGAGCTTAAGCAACTGAAAACAAACTATATTACCTTTTTACTGGGTAAGAGGCAGAAATCTCGACTACCGAATTTACTGGGTAGGAGTACAAGTAAAAGAACTTGATTAATTGGTAATATTACCCATTATCGATTACTGATAGCTTAATTCCAAAGCAATATATCCACAAAATGGGACCAAAGTTCAATCCAAGAACAATTTGGAGAGAAACAGTCAAACAAAACTCATCCCGAGGAGGAAATATCTCAACTGGGGAAAATTCCATCCAGATAATAAACTGGGGAGGAAACTGAATCAAAAATCATCCACGAGAAACAAACTCAGTGGGGAATTAGAAAGGATTAACTCTTTCTGCTTAATGGTCGACACTCTAACTTGAGAGAAAGACAACTCACACACTCTGTGGGGAAAGTCCACACCAAAGAGCAGATAACAATGATAAACGTAGGAATGCAAGCAAAAATTGCTATGCTTATGCGTATGAATATGCTTATGAATATGCTGACAAAACAGACATAAAGATAGGAAATAGGTGACATGGACACCACAACAACCGGATACTCGACTAATCCCAAGGCAAACATGCAGGGAACAACTGGAGATTCAATCTGAAATCTGCAGGGGAATATCATAAGCCATCAAAGGAATACAATCCTACTACAAGGCTTAAATCATGAAGAGACAATGTCTGCTAGGAACATCATCCTGCTGAGAAAAGGTAATAATCTGCTGAGGATGGAAGTATTCTTGATAAAAATCAAACTTCCGAGGAATAACTGTCATACAACTCCTGCTCCACCTGGGGATAGAGTGCAAGACCTGCTAAAAATCACATAGGAACCTGCTGGAAATTAACACATGCAGACCTACTGGGGATCCATATGGGGATATCAAAAGTTAAACATCATAGCCAAAATACAGTTATGAGGGATTTTAAATCAGTACCCAACATCAGGTAAAAGAAAACCTCTAAACTGACTGCTATATCAATACTTCTATTTTCAAGGATGCAAACAATATATTCAAGGAACGAGAGCTCAACTGGGGATTCCCAATGTTTCTCAATATAACTTGCCGAGGGAGAGATCAACACTCAGCTAGGGATTCTTAAAAACATCTCTTCCAACAACTCTTCTGGGGAATACATACAATCTCCATTCAACATCATGGTTGGGGAACAAAACATCATTAACATCAACCTGTCAAGACTATCCAGGAACTTCGCATGGACACAACCGAATCAAACCCTGCTTTGGGAGAGACGAGTTACACACATCCAGACCTTACCATTCTCGGAATCAATGTTGATATCCTTTCTTTGTTCATATATCAAAAGAAAAATGTTTTTAAAATCTTCAAAAAATTAAAATTTATTAAATTTGTTTCAAAAATCATCATCAACAATAAATTGAAATTTTGTAAACAGAAACAAATATACAGAATTGCAAACAATTGGATAAAAGCTCAAATTCATTGATAGAATGGTAGTCAGCAAATGGCATGACTCCATGGATCATTACAAGTTTGAAAAATGGTAAATACATGGAAAAGGGCTACATTGAGATACAATGATCACTATTCTCCCTATCAACTTTGAACTCCACTGTGTCCGAAACTTCAGTCAAGGATGAGTGAATAAGAATCTTTGATGAATAATTCTTCTGAGGGATAGAATCTGAAATCCTCGGTTACTAACAAGTGATCCAGTCTGTCGACGCAGTTACTTGCCATGATCCCTAACTTTTGCCTAGATTGCCCTTTCGGGTTTTCAATCTACCGGGATAATTATTTCTGTTTATGTCTCTAATTTTTGCCTGGACCGCCCTTTCGGGTTTTCAATCCACCGAGACGCTCATTTTTGCCTAAGCCGCCCTTTCGGGTTTTCAACTTAGCGAGCTGTTCTTTTATTTTTTTTAGGAGAAGTATTTCTTGACTGCATCCGCATTCACAGGACGAGTGATCTCCTCACCATCCATAGTTGCAAGAATTAATGAACCGCCAGAGAAGGCTTTCTTAACAACATATGGGCCATCATAGTTCGGAGTCCACTTGCCCCGAGAATCTTTAAGGAAAGACTTAATCTTTTTGAGCACGAGGTCGCCTTCTCTGAATACACGAGGTTTGACCTTCTTATCAAAAGCTTTCTTCATTCTTTTCTGGTACAACCGACCATGACACAAAGCTGTTATTCTTTTTTATTCAATCAAATTCAACTGATCAAATCTACTCTGACACCATTCAGCCTCAGTCAACTTGGCTTCCATCAGAACTCTCATTGATGGGATCTCAACTTCGACGGGGAGCACTACTTCTGTACCATAAACAAGTGAGAAAGGGGTTGCCCCTGTTGAAGTGCAGACAGATGTACGATACCCATGCAAAGCAAAAGGGAGCATCTCATGCCAATCCTTGTACGTCACAACCATCTTCTGAATGATCTTCTTAATGTTCTTGTTCGCAGCTTCAACAACCCCATTCATCTTCGGTCTATAAGGAGAGGAATTATGGTGTTGAATCTTGAAATCTTCACAAAGCTCTTTCATCATCTTATTATTCAAGTTCGAACCATTATCAGTAATGATCCTATTCGGAACACCATATCTGCAGATAATATTATTCTTGATAAACCGAACCACAACTTGCTTGGTCACATTAACATACGATGCCGCTTCCACCCACTTGGTGAAGTAGTCAATTGCCACGAGAATAAAACGATGTCCATTCGAAGCCTTGGGTTCAATCATGCCAATCATATCAATTCCCCACATGGAGAAGGGCCATGGGGAAGAAATCACATTGAGATAAGCTGGTGGCACATGAATCTTATCAGCATACACCTGACACTTATGGCATTTTTTCACATACTTGCAACAATCAGATTCCATTGTCAGCCAATAGTAACCTGCTATCAACATCTTTTTAGCCATTGCATGCCTATTGGCATGAGTGCCAAAAGATCCTTCATGAATTTCTTTCATTAACATGTCTGCTTTGTGTCTATCCACGCATCTGAGCAAGACCATGTCAAAATTTCTTTTGTAAAGTACATTTCCATTCAGGAAAAAATTTCCTGCCAATCTCCTCAAAGTTCTCTTATCTTTATCGGATGCCCCAAGCGGGTATTCTTGACTCTGGAGAAAACATTTTAATATCATGATACCAAGGCTTGTCATCATGGACCTCTTCAACTGCAAACACATGAGCTGGTCTTTCCAATCGCATCACGCTGATCATGGGAACATCATTCCACTAGTGCACTTTTATCATAGAAGATATGGTTGCCAGGGCATCTGCCATCTGATTCTCATCACGAGGAACATAATGAAACTCAACTTTGGTGAAGAAAGTTGATATCTTCCTGGCATAATCTCTATAAGGGATCAAATGGGGTTGATGAGTTACCCACGTACCCTGGATCTGATTAATTACCAAGGCAGAATCTCCATACACATCAAGATGTTTAATCCTCAGATCAATAGCTTCTTCAAGACCCATAATGCAGGCTTCATACTCAGCTTCATTATTGGTACAAGGAAAGGTCAACCTCGCGGCAAAAGGAATATGTGAACCATGGGGAGTAATGATCATTGCCCCAATTCCTCTTCCACGTGCATTCACAACACCATCAAAAACTAAACCCCATCGAGATCCAGGCTCTGGCCCTTCCTCAATCAAAGGTTCATCACAATCTTTTACTTTCAAGAACATCACATCTTCATCTGGAAAATCAAACTTGATAGGTTGGTAATCATCAATCGGTTGATGTGCCAAATAGTCAGCCAAGATACTACTTTTTATAGCTTTTTGAGTTCGGTACTCGATATCATATTCTGATAATAACATTTGCCAACGAGCAATCCTCCCAGTCAAAGCAGGCTTTTCAAAGATATACTTGATTGGATCCATTTTAGAGATCAACCAAGTCATATGATTCAGCATATACTGGCGAAGACGCTTTGCAGCCCAAGCTAAGGCACAAAAAGTTTTTTCAAGCATGGAGTACCGAGACTCACAATCAGTGAACTTCTTACTCAAGTAGTAAATTGCATATTCTTTTCTTCCAGATTCATCTTGCTGACCAAGCACACAACCCATGGAATCTTCCAACACAGTCAAGTACATGATCATCGGTCTACCTTCCACCGGAGGAGACAAGATAAGAGGTTCAAGCAGATATTCTTTGATACTTTCGAAAGCTTTCTGACAATCATCTGTCCAGACACAACCTTTATCTTTTCGAAGCAGCTTGAAAATTGGAGCACATGTGGCAGTCATGTGAGAAATAAACCTCGAAATATAATTCAAGCGGCCCAAGAATCCTCTTACTTGCTTTTCGGTTCTTGGAGCAGGCATTTCCTGAATAGCTTTCACTTTATCAGGATCAACTTCAATGCCTATTTGGCTGACAATGAAACCTAGCAATTTTCCAGAACGTACACCAAATGTGCACTTGTTCGGATTCAAACGAAGCTTATACTTCCTTAACCTCTGAAACAACTTCAGCAAATGTTCAACATGATCTTCTTCAGTCTTCGACTTGGCGATCATATCATCAACATATACTTCGATTTCTTTATGCATCATATGATGGAAAAGTGTAGTCATAGCTCTTTGATACGTCGCACCAGCATTCTTCAATCCAAAGGGCATCACTCTATAGCAGAATGTTCCCCATGGTGTAATAAATGTAGTCTTTTCCATGTCTTCGGGTGCCATCTTTATTTGATTATAACCGGAAAATCCGTCCATAAAAGAGAACACATCAAACTTAGCCGTATTATCTACCAACATGTCAATGTGTGGCAGTGGAAAATCATCTTTCGGACTGACTTTGTTCAAATCTCTGTAATCAACGCACATTCGGACTTTTTCGTCTTTCTTCGGAACATGAACAATATTGGCCACCATTCGGGATAAGTTGACGTCACAAGAAAACCTGCATCAATCTGCTTTTGAACCTCCTCTTTAATTTTTACTTCCATGTCGGGATGAGTTCTTCTCAGCTTCTGCTTTACAGGTGGACATTCAGGCTTCAGCGGCAATCTATGCTCCACAATATCAGTATCAAGACCTGGCATGTCTTGATAAGACCAAGCAAATACATCAACATATTCTCTAAGAAGCTCTATAATCCTCTTCTTAACATCAGGACCAAGCAATGCTCCAACTTTGACTTCTTTCTTTTCATCTTCGGAACCCAAGTTGACCATCTCTATAGACTCTCATGAGGCTGAATAATCTTCTCCTCGTGCTCAAGCAACCGGGAAATTTCATCTGGAATCTCTTCATCATCCTATTCCTCAGCTTCAAACACAGGGAATTCAAAGTTGGGAGAGGGCATAGGATCATTGTTTTCAATGGGTTTATCAATCAATCTGCACAATGATTTTATTTTTATTTTAGAGTACGAACAAAAGTGCAAACAATATGCAGATAAACAATCATTATTATTTTTTGGGTTTTTTATGTTACCATTTTTCAGAATAAAGCAAAAATGAAAAAACACATATGGAAATAACAAAAATAACATTTTATTGATGATGACAAAATTTGAAACAAAGCCCGACAAACATCACTTTCACCTTGGGCAGAGTGAAAGGATTTTTGAAAGAAAATAAAAACAAATTACTTTGAAGAGTGAACAATAAAAGGAACATCAACAGCAATCCAGTTCTGGCAAATATTTCCATGAGTAACGAAGTCTGGCATTTCTTCATCTTCATCATCATCAATGATGGCAACAGCGGAATGATCGTTGATAAATCCAACACTTCGGAAGCCTTCTTGAATAGTCTTTGGATCTTTGATAACTGCACCTGGCGCAAAGCCGATACCGAAACCTTCCTTGTTGTCGACAGCATCAATAATTCTTCCCCAACCATCAGACTGGCCATCTTCCAGCAATCGCAAAGCATCTTTGAAAGAAGACATGGGCATGGCATTCTTCTTAGCAGCATTATCCACAACAGAAAGAGCTTGAAACGAAGTTCCCACCTCTTCCTCGGCATCAATATAAGAGAAAGAAGACAAATTGCTCACAAGCATCGCCCTTTCACCTTCAATGGTCACCAATTTCCCCTCTCTCACAAACTTCAACTTCTGATGAAGAGTGGATGTTACAGCTCCTGCCTCGTGGATCCAAGGTCTTCCGAGGAGACAACTGTATGCGGGACGTATATCCATTACTTGAAAAGTAATCTTGAATATAAACGGTCCAATAAGAATAGGAAGATCCACCTCTCCAATCACTGTCTTCTTCGACCCATCGAAAGCTTTTACAATAATCCCACTGTGCCTCATGGGAGCACCTTGAAACGCAAGCTTTGAGAAAGTCGATTTTGGCATAACATTCAGAGATGAGCCGGTATCAACTAGCACCTTGGACATGACATCTTCCTGACAATTCACCGAAATGTGCAGAGCCAAGTTATGATTTCTTCCTTCTTCAGGTAGATCGTCATCACAGAAGCTCAAATTGTTGCATGAAGTGATATTAGCCACAATACTATCGAATTGATCAACAATCACATCATGGTCAACATAGGCTTGATCGAGAATCTTCTGCAAAGACTGCCTATGAGCCTCAGAACTCATCAAAAGAGACAAAACTGATATCTTCGAGGGAGTCTGCAATAACTGTTCAGTAATGTTATACTCACTCTTCTTTATCAATTTTAACACCTTATCATCATTATTACCAGACTGGCCCGATTGGGCAACAACATCCATAATCTGCTTACTTGCACTTGTATCTTCAACTCTCTTCAGAGGGTCTGAAGCATACACTCTACCACTTCTAGCGACCTTCGTCACATCAACAATGCTAACTACAGACTTTGGAGTAGGAAGAGGGACTTCCCTACCATTCTCTATCATCGTAGCATTATACCGGTACGGAACAGCTTTATCAGACTCATATGGCATTGGACCAGGCACATTAATCACCAATGGAGTAACAGCAGTCTTGCGACTATCAAAAGAAATAACCACCCTCTCAGGAGCAACCCTTTCAGGAAGATTGAACTGAGGCATAATAACATTCACTTCATTCTCATATTCATCTCTTTTTGCTGTTACTTCAATCAATTTATCGTCCATCATCTTTTGAATATCCCTTTTAACAATCACGCAACCTCGAGGGTTCACCGAGCAGATACAACATCCAGCATAGTCGTGATCAATATCGTGATATTCACTCAAGAAAGCATGCATTTCGACCAAAGATCTTCGGATATGACGGACCTCATAGATTTTGAACAAACCAGGACAACCATCAACCATATTTACAGACGCATTACCATGCTTCGGCAACAGATTCTTCTGCACATTTGGGTTAACATCATTGAAATACAGAACATTGTTCCTCATCAACTTCTGTACTTCGAACTTCAATGGATAACAATTCTCAACATCATGCCCTGGGGCACCTTGATGAAAAGCACAGCGAGCCTCCGGCTTATACCACCATGGAATAGTTTCTGGAACTAGAGGTGGAGGACGAGTTTGCACAAGATTCTTTGCAATCAAAGATGGAAGCAGGTCTGCATACGGCATCGGAATAGGATCAAAACTTGGCTTAGCCCAAGCTTGTTGATTACCACCTTGTTGCACAGAAGGTTGCTGATAACGGGGTTGATACTTTGGAACAACTTGCACAGTTGGAGCCACGTTAATCATCGGTGTTACAGAAGCCACATGCTGCGAATGGTGATGCGAATGGTGATTCCCACGACTGTGAGGTCTTCTATAACTTTCACGGGATACTGCATTAGTCTCATTTTCTTTCTTTTTCCCAAGGTTGAACCTTCTAGAGCTTGAACCATTACTGTTCTCTTGACTTAACCGTCCCTCACAGACACCTTCTTCTAAACGCATCCCCATACTCACCATTTCAGTGAAGTCGGAAGGAGCGCTTGCTATCATCCTCTCATAATAAAAAGAACCCAACGTCTTCAAGAAGATCTTCGTCATTTCTTTTTCTTCCAACGGAGGAACAATCTGGGCTGCCAGCTCGCGCCATCTCTGCGCATATTCTTTAAAAGTCTCCTTGTCCTTCTGGGACATAGCACGAAGTTGATCTCTATCTGGCGCCATATCAACGTTGTACTTGTACTGCCTCACAAAAGCTTCTCCCAAATCATTGAAGGTCTTGATTTGGCTATTATCCAAGCTCATATACCACCTCATGGGTGCACCGGTCAAACTGTCCTGGAAATAGTGAATCAGCAGCTTATCATTGTCAGTCTGAGCAGACATCTTCCTCGCAGACATAATCAAATAGCTCAACGGACAAGTGTTGCCTTTGTACTTCTCAAACTCGGGCAACTTAAATTTGTAATGAAATTTAACATTAGGGACCAGACAAAGGTCATAGGCATCTTTTTCGAACAAATCCTTATGCTTCAAGGCTCTCATCTCCCTCTGGATCTCAACAATGCGTCCCTGGAAATCATCAAGTCTTTCAGCAACTCCAGCACCTTCACTGGGCTCAGCATGGTAAATCATTTCATCATGGTGCGGAATAGTGTGCACCACAGGCGGTACAGTAGTCACAACTGGAGGAAGAGTAGTCCACACGGGTGGTGGGAGAGTATTAAATGCTGCAGTCTCAGGATGATGAGGATGATATCCAGCAGGAATAAAATCAACGGGCATGCCCCAGGGTGTACTAGCAGGCATACGATAGCGAGGAGAAACAACAGTCTCAACGGGAATTGATGCGGTAACCACCTCTGAGATGACAGTATTCTGAACAGGAAAAGGAGGTGGCTGATTCTGAGCAGCCACCAAACTTTCCATCACATCAGACACTCTTTCCAAGCTTTTCCTCAGATAAGTAACCTCTTCGCGCAGCTCGCGATTCTCTTGTTGCAAAGTTTCCATCACCCTTCTCCGATTAGCTCGAGTATCGAATCGATGAGTCAGCTTGACAGGAGAACTGAATGAAGACCAAGAAACAACATAAGATCCCTGGAGAACACTCAAAAAGCAAGACAAAATGCAAGTATGATGCATGCTATGCGTATGCAAATGCAAAGATTTCAAAGGATTATAAGACAACTTGCAATATTTATAAAGAGACATTTTTGAAATACTTAAAAACTCATTCTCATTAATATCAAAGTGAGGATTACAAATGAAGTACAAACATCAATAATCCTAATACATAAGAGGAAGAGTAAACTAGGCCTAAGGAATCATATCCGAAGAAGCTCTGAATCCTGGCTGATACTTCATACGAATCCTCTTGATCTCAATCTTGTACCGCTCTTCCATATCTTCCTTGTCCTTCACTAACTTGTCGACAATGGCCTTCCAAGCACCGGAAGTAGGAGGAATAGTAGACGGAGTACTAGAGGAAAATAAATCCTCTCTCGGCCTCTTCATGACACGCCGCTCAAGTAGCTCAATAAGATCATCCTTCTCCTTAAGCTGCTCCTGCATAGTAGTCCTCTCAAGTAGCCATTCTTCTTTCTCTTTCTTCATCTTGTCTAACTCTTCTTGAAGAACCAACTTCTCATCAACAGGAGGAAGAAAAGCAGACAAAGGCAATATGGGAAACAAAGACTCCTCAGGTGGATAAGGCATCTTGAGCTTGGAAGCTCTAGATCAAACCCACTGAATATAACATTCGGACGGAGGAAGGTGTTGTCTTCCCAATTGACATCTCTCTTTCCTATGAACAACATGCCAAGAATGAGCAATCCTTTTCTTCATTTCTACATGATCAACACCATTAAGAAAGAAGAAACGGGATAAGGCAAGATTGTTTGGAATATCCTTCAAACAATATCCGAACTATCGTCTAGCCAAAATGGGGTTGTAGCTAATTCCCCCACGTGTACCAAGAAGAGGTACATTAGGAAATTCTCCACAACTATCGATAAGAAACCTAGTGTCATAATGAGAGCTATACCATGTCATGTCCTTATGAGAAAGCGACATCAACCTCTGAGACCATCTTCGATTCTCTCTATTGTCCTTGAAAACATCCGACTTCGGTAGGTGCGAAATAAACCACCTATAAAGAAGAGGCGTACAACATACAATTTCTTCGTCGCCTTTAGAGGTCCTATAGTGAAAAGCATGATACATATCTCCAAGCAAAGTAGGAACCGAGTTCTTCTTCAAGAAGATTTGAATAGCATTCTCATCCACAATACCATCTAAATTCGGAAACAAGACAATCCCGTAAATGAGCAAAGCAAGAATAGCCTCAAATGCATCCTTATGACCCAAAGTAAGTGAAGTAGAAGCCTTTCCCATCAAGAACTTAGCATTAATACCACAAACGCTCCCTTTTGGAAGAAACTTCCCATTAAGATCGGATTCTTTAAGAAAAAGTGCTTTGGCGATGACCTTGATAGTAAGCTCTTTCTCTAAACCAGTGAAAAGAAACTCCTTGTCCAGAATAGGCAAACCTAACCAATGAGAATACTCCTCCAAAGTCGGCACAAGCTGATAATCCGGAAAGGTGAAACAATGGTGCAACAGATCATAAAACTGAGCTAAAGTAGGGAGAATCCCCTCAGGTACATCGGTATCCAACATATACAAAAGCTTCCCATGACATATTCGAAAATCTTGGGTATCAACAACCAAAGCTCCTAGCTTTCTCAACTCTACAACATTAGGATTCTTGAAGGTGTACTTCTTTGTGTTCCTCCTTTCAAAAGTCATAGCCATGGACATCTGAAATTTTGCAAAAGTTCCTTATAAGTCCTTTGAAATCTTACGAACAATGATCATGAATGTATGATGGCATGTATGCAACAAACACAAACAAGATCACACAAGGCACACAGGCTTAGGTTCCGAGTTACGAGCATGAAGTCAAGGTAATAGAACACCAAACCACACAGGTAAGTACTAAGGTTTTGTCTTCATTGTACCTGCAAAAAACCAAAAGGGTGCTAACAGAGGTGCCCGGAGTTAACAGCCATCTTTAGAATATCACCGGTACGTTGGATTACTCCCCAACCGATAACATTCTTAAAATAGACCTCGTCCGAGTGTAGTATCGCGTGACAACCGCCTTAGGTTTACACCCAGACAGTTTCCGCACTACGTTCCTAAATTGGCTTAGATGGGTTAAGGGTTCTACGGTCCTCAGTATGATCAGCTCAAGGTCGGAAAATAATGCCACGTACGATTACTCGTCATGACATTGATAGTCCAAGAGAGCCTAACCGAGTGGAGATTATCAAATTGATATTGCTTTGGACTACTCCATCACATATCGCTTCGAATATCGCCGTCCTATCATAAGTTTCAACTCAGATCCGGGTTAGAATCTATCTCACATAGAGGATCACCAAAACCGAAACAGAACAACCAAATAACAAACAAGTCAAACCAAAGCAATAAATAAATCAAAGTAGGCTGAATCCGCTTAGAGATTACTCCCCAGCAGAGTCGCCACTTTTCTGTAGCGGTAAAATCGTGAGTGTAAGCTATTGATTAACTTAACTCGATGAACACAGAGTCGCCACCACGCTTTTCTTTATTTCCGAAAGGAAAAAGGTAAAAGAACGAATAAAAACCTAGGAGTCTAAAAGCAAAATCTAAAAGAAACAAACAGAGAATGGGTAAGGGGATTGGTTACGAACCGGGAAGGTTTTAGGCACCCGACTCGTCCGTGGTATTCCACGGGAGCCCTTTGAAATATTTATTGCTTTTTGGTCTGAGGTTTGCTTGAAAATGATTGAAGAGATGAGGAGAAGAATGTTTTTTAATGATTTTGTGTTTGATAAGGTTTTAACGCCTTATGCCTACGTACCCACAAAGTGCAATGCGAGATCAAAACCTCGTAGTTCGTGGTACAAAATTTGAAAAGAATAAATGAGTTGCATTATTTTTAAAATGTAGAGATAAGTCGTCATCTTTTAGAGAATAATTCCGCTAGAAAAGATGAATCATATCTAAACATGTGAAAAGAAAAGGTGCACAAGGCACAAAAACAATTGAGTGAGTTTGCATTTTTTAAAGTGTATGAGAAAATGATTTTGATATATTTACATGGATTAACATTTGTTTAAGGAAATAAAGCGAAAAGTTTAAAAATCGCTTGAACTAAGTCAAGGTTTGTTTATGAAAGTGTTTGAAGTTTAAAAAACAAGAAGATTTTTGAAATAGGAAGAAGTTTTGAAAATTAAAGAACGGGGAGGAGATGAAGGGACTAATCCTAATGCTTGAATTAAAAGGTTAAGAAAAGAGTTTACCAAACCATAATATGCACAATTCTTCGAAGTTCGGAATTCCACCTTCAATGGCTAATGAAATAACTTGAGGCCGAGGTTTCTAATCCATTCCAACTTGAGCAAGGGGGAAAATCTTAAAGTCTAAGTCCATTCTCCGAAGCAAGGGATAGTAACCATTAGTCCAAAATTAGAAGTCACAAGTCTTTTAAGTGTTCAATCCTTTATTAGTGTTTTGATATCCAAATGGACAAAATAAAAAAAACAAGCAACGATATAAACATAAACGAATGATATATGATATAATATGATAAAGCATAATAAAGGAGATAAAGGAGCAAGAGATTAAAATAAAAGGATAAGGTGCGAGAGATTAAATTTAAACGGATTATATTCACAATATTATAATATTTACAATATAAAGTGGTATGATGAACTTAATCAAGCACGACCACGAAAAGAAAAATAAAATCGAGGCAACCAGATCCAAGTGGATCTTAATTCGAATCGGGACAACTTTAGGTCTATGTTAAGCAATCGCCGAGTAATTTACGGAGTAATTACCCTACAAATGAGGCCGGCCACCACTAATTAAAGTGGAAAATATTCGTGTTAATACATGTTAGAGAAACGATATAATGGATCGTTCTCCGAAAACATGCCACACTAAAAGAAAAAGGATGGTATAATCTTAATCGAGATTTTCGTTGATTTTCATCGAAAAGCAACCTATCACGATCTCAAAGTATGGAGAATGATCTAAATGATCATTCATCCATAGATTTGAAATAATGAAGATTAAACTAATCGGAAATCAACAATCCCGAATCGGAGATTGTCATCGACCAAAAGAGAAAAAGATGAAGAACAATGGATCAAAAAATAGATCCAAAAAAAAGACAAAGAGATCAAAATATTTTTTTAAATCTTTCTCTAAAATTCTTTTTCTAAAATCTTCTTCCAAAAAAATATTTTCTAAAGTATACTTCTAAAATATACTTCTAAAATATGTAACAAATATACTTCTAGAAAAAAACTTATATCAAAATTAATATGTAACAAATAATATTAAAAAAAAAAACAAAAAGAAGAAAATTAAGGAAAGAAGAAAAAAAAAACAAATGGAAGAAGGAGGGGGGAATGGATCGCAGACAGGTGTGGGGAAGAAAACAAACCTATCCATGGATTTAGGCCCAAATAACAACTCTAACAACTCTCTTTTTTTTTAACACAAAAATAAATAAACAAAATTAATATAAAAAAAGAAGAAAAGAAAGAAACGGAAACAAATCCTCTTCTTCTTCTTCTATGCGTTTACAATCACTAAAACAGGGCAACAAAATCTCTTCGAACCTCACCTTCTCAACAAAAACAAGAACCCGCAACTCCTTTCTTCTTCTTCGATCACACTTTCTTGTTCTTGCTTCTTCTTCCTTCGCGGATTTCTCTCTCTCTCAATCAATCGATGAATTCCTCTTCTTCTTCTTTTCAGGTTCAATTCGGTTTTGAATATTGAAGGTAATTGAGGATGAAAATTCAATTGTAGGTTGAAGGTGATTGGGGATTTGAAGGATTTCGAAAAAAATTGGGAAACAAAATGGATCAAAATTGGATTTGGCAGCAATTCGGACGACTCTTGAAGCTTATTATTTGAAGTGAGGGAGAGTATCTTTTATAGATAGATTGGAGTGAGGATTCGAAGTCGTTTTGAATATTGGGGGTCGTTTTGAGGTCACGGCTTTCTTGTGTGCGAAATGCGTTTTCGTTTTCATTTGCTTGCTGCGTTTCGTTGCTTAATTGTTTGCGTTTTGGTGACGAGGTTCTCGTGTGTTGTTTTGATTCTGTTGCTTTGCGTTTTGCCTGTGAAGTGATTGCGTTTTGAATTTTTATTTTTCAGGTGATTTTTGCGTGATGGCTGAGGGCATGAGCTGCGTGAAGCTGAGGCTTGCGGCGAGTTGTTTTTGTTGTTGGCTGGAGTGGTGTTGACTTAAATGTGCGGGACGCGTTGGCTTGTTGTTTTTTATTGTGCTGTGGCTTTGATGGCTTGAAAATGGAAAGTGGATGGGAAACGCTGGCATACATACGGCTTGTTGTTGACAAGCTGGGAAAATTTCAGTTTTGCTTTGCTGTTGTTGGTTGATGCGCGTGAGGCTTGGGCTTGTAATATGAGGGCGTGCGGACGATGCTTGTGCAGTGTGGATGAAATGATGTGTGAGGTACGGGAAAAGGCCTGTTTGGCTTGGCAGCTGTAATTGCTTTTGGCTTGTGTTTGCTGCGCGTGTACGACAGGCTGATGTTGGTAGCTAGTACTTGGCTGAAGGGTAGATGCAAGTGGCTGGAGATGTTAGCATGAGGGAAAGTGCCATACGGAAGAGGCTTTAGTACGGATTTGTGCTGGCAAGCCAAAAAGTGTGAAGGTTGGCGTGGAGACGTGGGGCTATTTGCTTTGAACTTTATTTTTAATATTTGAACCAAAGTTGTGGTAAAAAATGAAATTGGTTGTTAAAAACAAAATTGATAAAAAAAAACTTGATTTATTTGGATAGAAATATAAGGTACTAAAAATATTGGATAAGGGATATAAAAACAAAAAATGATTTAATGTGAGGATAAAATTGGAATATGAATGGAACAAATAAATTGAATATAAGAAATGGATTAAAAATGAATGGAAAATGAAAAGACTAAATGGGATAAATTGGATGTCAAAAAAAATCGAAATATAAATGGATATGGATAGAAATGGGTAATATGATGTGATTTAGAAAAAAATGGAAAAGAAATTGAATAGAATGGATAAGAAAAGTATTTGCGAATAGATAATATTTGGATAATGTGATTTGGTAAAAAAAAATCGAAAAGAATGGATAACGAAGAAAAAGGGTTGTCACACCCCAAATTTTACCCCTAATCGCTCATATCATAATCATACATTCATCGCATTTAGCGGGTTTTTTTTTTTTTTTTTTTTTTTTTCCGATTTATCTTTCTGTTGCTTTCTCCTCACCTTCTAGCTTCCATTTTTAATTTAATTTCTCTGTTCTTATTTATGACTTCCTATTTCATTTTCGTATTTTTTAATTTTAATTTCTATTTTCGTTCTATTTTCGAGTTCCCATTGTTGAAATTTTATTTCAATTTCTATTTTTTATTTTTAGTTCAATTTTCAAAAAAATTTCTAAACTTATTTGTTATTTCTTTCCATTATCAAGTCCTCATTCCTAATCTAATTTTTATTTCATTTTCAAATTTTATTTTTTGACTTTATTTTCTATTCTTCAATTTTTAAATTTTATTTCATTTTTGAGTTGTTATTTCTAAGTTTAATGTCAATTTCTAATTCACGTATCTATTTTCTAAATTCTAAACTTATTTCTCAAATTCTAAAGCTAATTTTTTTAATTTCAATTATTTAAGTTTCTAAGTTATTTCAATTTTAAGTTTAATTCCTCTTTTTATTCATTCACTTCTAATTCAAATTTTAATTTTTAACCATTTATTCTATTTTAATTCATATCCACATTTCTTATTTTCTAAATTCCAATTTACTTCTCAAGTGCTAAATTAATTTTAATTCCAAGTCTATTTATTTAAGTTTATGAGTTATTTTCAATTTTAAGTTTATTTTCCTTTTAATTCATTTCTAATTTAAGTTTTTTATTTAGATTCTAATTTAGAGTTTCTCTTTTCAATTTCAAATTTATAATCAAATGTAAATATTCTTTTTATTCCAAATATTTTGTTTTGTTACAATTACATATAAAAAAAAAGAAAGAAAATGTTACAAAAAATCAGCACTACAATACAAAAAAATGCAGCAACATTTCAGCCTGCTCCAACAGCTCCAAAACAGCCCCCAAATAGCAGGCCTGCAGCCACCAACAGCCTGCACTCTGCTCCACTTCCTCCACAAAAATTCAGCATTGGTTCCCTCTCTCAAAACACTCTTCACCTACAAGTAACAAGGACAAGAAATCAGCATAAAAACACAACTCAAATCAGCCTCTAAAACATACCATAAAACAGCACAACTACACACCAGTTCAGCACCCAAAACACACAGAAACCAGTCCCAAAATCAGCCCCATAACCCATCACAAACAGCATCACAAACACACACAAAATTCAACCATAAAGCACCAAACAATCCACAAAAACAGTTCATGAAACCACAAAAATCCAGCCAACAAAAACTTCAAAAAAAGAAAGGAGAGGACAAGAGTTTCAGCAAAACAACAATCAAGGAGTAGAGGCCTACCACTTGGGATTCTTCACCCCGATAACGTTCGGGCGGTAATCTTTCTCTTTTCCTTTCCTTTTCCTTATTTTTAGCATTTTGTCCATAATTAATTTTCTTCTTAGCTTTATTCCAAACCTGCATACAAACAAGTTTCAAAATTAAAAAAAAATAACATTAAAAACCTCACAAAAACAACATCACCGAAAATCAAAAAAACTCAGCAAACACTTCAAAAAAAAGGAACTTAAGCTCACCATTCCAAATCTTTTGAACTGAACTACCCACAAACCAAACCAACAGCCAGCAACCGTGATACACCACTCAAGCCACCTTTCAAACCCATCATGAAAGCATACCTCTAAAACCTGCCAAACCAAACTCAGTAAATGCCAAAACTATTTTCCGAAAACCGAAAGTGAGAAAATGCTGAACATAAACTCTTGTCATAAATCCAAACCTTCAACTCTTGACCCAAACACTCGCCGGCCATTAATCTAAAATCCCAAAAGACTGAAACAAAAAGGCCAGCCTTCAAAGAACCTGCATAACAAAACCAGTCAACTCAAAAACAACCAAAAAGCATCCAAAAGAACACAAATCCAAACACATACAAAACTGAATCACTCTCAAACCGTCGAAAACAAGCAGAACCACCGAACTTTGAATCACCTCACCACCATGGCCAACCTTCAAACCCTTTGACTGAAACCAAACCAGTTCCGCAAACCGTCTTCGCCGTAGCGCCGTCCTCAAACCCCCAAATCACCGAACCATCACCAAATCTGTAAAAAATAAAACCATTAAACATTCACACCATAAACTGAACCCACCAACCTTTTCTTCCGCCCCAACCCCAAATTGATTCACACACCGTCGGCCACCACTTCATCAGACAACCTCCAAACCGTAAACCGAGCTCTCAACCAAAACAAACCTGTTAACCTGAAACCAAAAAAAACAGACCAGCCAACAATCACCATCCATCACAAACTCAGAAAACCAGAAACTATAATCGCAACAACAACAAACCTGTTTCGGTCACGAAATCCAGGACAACCACCGGCCACACCACGAACCGTCACCCTGTCACCATCAGCAGCACGAACCTCATCTCAAACCATATCCATCCTCCAACTGACCACCGCGCCAACACCGTCAAAACCGAAACAGCAGCTTCACCAACCAAGACCCTCAGCCATTTCTTCAATCTCTCGAAACCAAACCCCTTTCGTTGCTCACAAACTTACCCAAGCCAAAACTCGAATCCGCCTCTGTGCACACCTTCGAAACTTTTCCTTCGATAAATCTCATCATCATCTCCAAATCATCATCTCCAAGTAAATTTCACAAAACCAAACGCCGAAACCTCCATTACCTTGCAAATCCGCACGAAACCCACCATAACTTCATTATCGTTGTACAACCTTCAAAGACCTTCATCACACCGAAACCTTATCACCATCCTCAAATCAAACCAGCACAGACCCACAAGCCAAGCCACACGAACCAAAAAAAACAGACCAGCCGGCCAATCCGTCATCACAAGCCGCACACTCTCAGCTTAACACCAACGAGCAAGAACAACTCCAATTCACAAGGCCTACACAACAAACAACACAATATACTCAGCTACTTCACAAAACAGCAGCAGGCCCAGTTCTTTGGCCCCAGTTACACCAGCCGCATACAAGCTTCCAACAGGCCCAAAACTCAAGCTTCTGCACGCGGGACACAACTTCCATACCTCACGCCCACGAGACCCGCACGGTACGCACACGAGAACAAAATATCAGTCAGCTTCAAGCCATCTTCTTGCAAGCCTTTTTTCAAGACAAATCAAACTCATAGCCACCATCAACACCAAACCACCAAAACCTCTATATCGTTTCAGCCAAAATCCAACATCTCTCAAACCCCTTTTTTACCGAATCCAAACGCAAACCTTTAACCACCGTCGCCGCCGCGGGATCTCCATCTGGCCCAACAACAGCCAACACGTTCGCAAACCATCACCAAAACCACCGGGATACCACCAGAAACCGCTAACCTCCAAACTGAGTTTCAAAAACCTTTCCCGAAACCTCCGGCCAACACCATCCACCGACCCAGAAACAGTGAAACACAAACCCTTTAACGCAAATCTGAACCCGCCTTCAAACCGACGCCGGAAATCATCATTAGCCAAATCCCGTGAGCCGTCGGAGCGATTGAGAGGAGAGTGAGAGAGCATCGTCGGCGAAGAGAGAAGAGAGTGAGACAGAGAATCCGTGAGTGAGAGAGGGACAGATGCGAGAGGGAGACAGATGCGAGAGGGAGACGGTTTGAGCGATTGAGAGACACGGTGAGACGGCGAGAGAGTCGTTCTGAGGCCGGTGAGAACAGGGGTGGGTTTCCATCTTTGTTTTGTTTTTCTCGTAGAAAGGGAATTGGGGGGTTTGTTTCTGTTGAGGGTAATTGATGTACCTTTTCTTTTATTCTTTTTCTTTTTAATTGGTTTATTCTATATTTTGCTTGTTTAAAAAAGAAAATTATATATGTTTTGGATTGGGCTCCATGATCTATTTACACCACTAACCCAGCGTTTCACTCCTTGCATTTTTCTATATCTAAATTATTTTTGTTTTTATTTATGATTAAAAATCTTACTTAATATAAATATTGTAGTTTTTGTCTAGAAAGTAATCCTTTTATTTTTGATCATACTTTAACAAACTTTTTTCTTTTAAATCATTTAGTTTCTTTCTTTTATTTCTTCATTTCTTTTTTTTAATTAATTTTAACTCCGTTTAGGGCCGATGATATTACAAAAATCACGATAAATCATCTTCGATTAATCGTGACCAATATGAGACCATGTTTTTTTATTATTCTTTTCATTCCATTTAATTCATTTATTTATTCTACTTAATGTATTTAATTTATTTATTTCTATTTCATAACTCATTTCATTTATTATTAATTATTTATTTCTCGCGTATTTACACCATATTAAATTTAATTTTCAAAATAATAAGCCTTGGTCCAACGCCAAGTGAACTTCACTTCACATATACTTCACTCACACACGTAAGTCGGTCGTTTACGATCGCCATCTGCACATTCCTTACACTTTACAGTTTTTTTTAACTTAAGAAAATTGTCGCACTGCGCTTGTTTTCCACCCCAGCATTCTCGATCCATATATCGAGCCATAGCCTGGTTACTAAGCCCTTTTACTTTGCATTGTCCATTTACTTTATTCGATTTATTTTTGCAAGTAGCAGCCTTTGCCTAGTCTTAGGAGCTTGCACCCTCAGTTTTTTTTTGTTTATGCTTTTCAATCCAAAAGGGAAAGAACTCCTGCAGTTGACTTAATGTCATAGGAAGTTTAGCAATCCCTAGTTCTATTTTGACCTTAGCAATTAGGTCCCTCTTTTTCTTTGACCTTAGCAATTAGGTCCCTCATCCTTAGGTCCTTAGCCATTAGGTCCTTAGTGTTTTATTTTATAACTTTTCGTGACTTTGTTAAGTCACGTGAGTGTTTGCCATAACACTTACTTTCCCCCGCGAACCTTGAGCGTAACCAAGTGTTCGTTAATCCTTAGGAGAACTACGAGTGCTCTGATTCTATACCCGATACGTAGGCATCGATGCGATGTTGTGCGAGCACCATTAGAAATAAACCTTTAGGTTCCCATTTTTTAAACAAGCAATAAACAACAAAATACAAATATTAACAAGAGGTTCCCGTAGGATACTGCGGATGCTTAGGATGCTAACACCTTCCCTAGGTATAATCAACCCCCGAACCTAGTTTCTCCTCATTTAGGGTTTTTACGATCTTTTTCCCTTTTCCCTTTGGATTAAATTAAAGTCGGTGGTGAACATAAATGTTTTGCGATTCAAGCTCACTTAATAGCTTGGCATCCGATTCTCACCGCGACAGAAAATGGCGACTTCACTGGGGATACTATTTTTGAGGGTTAAGCCCACCTTGTATATTTGTATATTTGTTGTTGTATTGCTTGTTATTATTTTTGGATTTTTGGGTGTTCCATGTGTGGTGAGATAAGTCCTAACCCGGACTTGAGTGCAAATAAGTTAGGACGGTGGTATATTCAAGAAGGCTTGTAGGGAGTTGAGTCCCGACCAAGTTGACTTGAGACACCACCACTCAGCGGAGGCCTCCTCGGATGTAGTTTTGTTGATCGAGTTCAGTCGTGAAAACATTACTATATTCGACCTGAGAGCCATTAATGCTGAGGACCGTAGAACATTTACCCCCACTTGGCCTTTTTAGGGATGTAGTGCGATGACTATGAGGGTGCAAATCCAAAATAGTTGATACGCGATACTGCACTCGGATGAGACTCTCTTGAGAATATTACTGATTACCAAGTCGAGTTGGGAAGTCGGTAATATCCGAAAGATGGGACAGTGATTCTGGGAACTTTTAGAACCCGTTGTACAGGTACAAAAAAACTCATAGTACATACCTTTTGGGAGGGTTGAACCTTTGACCTCATGCAAGCTTTGAACCTAAGTCTTGTTTGTGTTTGTTGCATTCACGCATCATGAAGCATCATTTTTACCATTTATTCAAGGAACTCAGAAACTCTGTTTTTGCAAATATCATAGGTATCATCATGGATTTTGGAAGAAGAAAGACTGTCAAGTACACGTTCAAAACTCCCAAACTTGAAGACCTAAGGAAATTAAGAGATTTGGTTCTGGATCAAGAAGCCTTCATGGAGAGGCATAGGAGACTTTTAGCTTTGCTTAAGACTGATTGGGATGGAAGGCTGCTCTCTGTGATGCTCCAGTTTTATGATCCTCTCTACCACTGTTTTACTTTCCCTGATTACCAATTGACACCTACTTTGGAAGAGTATTTAGTTCTGGTAGGATCACGTGTTAAGGATGAGTTTCCATTCCCTGTTCTAGAGAAGGACCCTGAAGAAGCGGAGATTGCAAAGGCGACATATTTGAGTGTGCCTGAGGTCAAAGCAAATATGACCTATAAAGGAAAGATTTTTGGATTCCCTACAAAGTTTTTAGTAGAAAAGGCCAAGAATTTTGTTGGTGTGAAGGATATGAAAGCTTTTGAGGCGAACTTTATTCTGCTAATATATGGAGTGTTACTTTTCCCAAACTTTGAAGACTTTGTAGACCTGAACGCCATCAAAATATTTCTGAAGAAGAACCCGGTCCCTACTTTGCTCGGAGACACTTACCATTCCATCCATCTGAGGAATCTCCATAAGGGAGGGATGATTACTTGTTGTGCATCGTTGCTGTATGAGTGGTTTATTTCGCACTTGCCTAAGTCATCTTCATTTTGGAACCTTAAGGATGGTTGTGGTGGTCACAAAGGATCATGTCTCTTACCCACTCTGACATTAGTTGGTACAATCGTGTTTATGATGGAGCATTAATTATTGATAGCTGTCGCTCCCCGGGATTTCCATCCTGGTACAGACGCGAAAGTGGCGCGGAAGAAGGTAGAGTCGCCAGCCAGGCATTTTTATCCCGAAGAAAGGGAATGGTAATGCTGCACAAACCAGAAGAAAGAAAGAGGAAGGACACAGGTCCTGCGAACCAAAGAGACTGAGTTCGGGAGTCGGTTACGACCTGGGAAGGTATTAGCACCCAGATCGTCCGCCGTACCCGACGGGATCCACGCTTGCAAAGAATACTGTTTCAAAGGGTGAGGGTATGAAAACTGCAGCAAATAAATGAAAAGAAACTGGAAAAGAAAAATGAGAAAGGAAATGAATAAGAAAAGAAAAGGAAAAATGTAGGGAAAATAAAAATTGTGCTCGAACGGGCCCTACCCCGCTGCCTACGTACCTCATCGGGAAAATGAGGATCAGAGACGCCGTAGTTCCCCTAACTAGGGGTACTAAAAGGAAATTGCTTGTGAATTAAGGCTTGAACTGCCTATGCCATTGCTCAGGTGTTGTAGACTCGGACGACGAGTGCGTAACCGTCTTGCAAAATGACAAGTAGGAGCAAGTTCGCGTACGGAGCGAAGGAGATGAGAAAAGAATTCCCGAAGGAAAGACGCTTATTGTTTGTTTTGTGTTTTTTTAGAAGCTTTTATGAGTGTGTCACAAGGAAGTGAACTCAAACTCTCACCAATGGAATGTGCACTTGTCACTACATTCCAAGATGGAATAATAGAACAAGCACACTCAAGTAAGGAGAAGATCCCCAAAACTTGAACCCAAAGATTAGGGCTTAGACTCACTAACTTGCTTAATTATTAAGTGTTTTTTGGTTATTTACATGAAGAAGTGTTTTTTATGCTTTTCTTTATGAAGAAGATACCTTGATCAGACTCGTGCATCACAAGGTAAACGTGTACTATCCCAAGATGGGAAGACTACAAGCATACCTCATGGAATAAGGCTATGGATCAATGCATCACTTCACATTTATTAAAGTGTTTTCTTTTTAAGAGTTATGAGATGAGAAGAGAAGAAGAACCAAAAGATCTCAAAGGAAAAAATCTAAAGGGGGACTAAAATAATCCTAAGTATTCACATGCATGGAAGTCCTAAGAGTTAGTGAGGTTTCTACCCTAATGAAGAAGGAAGAAGATAGAAAAAGAGAAGAGGAAACTAGAAAGGGGAAAGAGAACCACATGATGGCACAAAGCACATCAAACACCACAAAGAAAAAACAAAGCAAAAGAGGAAAGATGAAAAGTTGAAATGTGGATAAACATCCACACTTCTCTTACCATGAGCCCCTGAAATGTTAGCAAAAATCCAGCAAATTGACCAACACAATCATGGAATTAATCATGCTCAAAGGTTCTTGTAAACAAGAAACAAACAACATGCCAAGCATTGCAAATACACGACTTACGCGTTGAAAACATGAAAGCATACATCAACCAGCAAGCAAATCACCCTAAAATAACATGCTTAATGATCATGCAATGATCCAAGGCAATTAGAACAAGCAAAGGGATCAAACAAGCTCAAAACAACACTAAAAAACCATTCTGCTTCAGTGTTAACCGGTTAACCAAATGCGTTAACCGGTTAACCAGCTCAAACCTGCACAAAATACGCATGAAACAGGGGCGTTAACCGGTTAACCATATACGTTAACCGGTTAACACTGATAAAACAGCAACAAATCCTGCAGAAAACAGCAACTCAAAACAGCTTATCCAAATAAGCTTGCACCAGACCAGCAATCAATTACACATGGAAAATTAGATCAATTCACATTAATCCATATCATTAAGCTCATGAACAAATAACATTCGGATCCGGATACAAATCAAACAATCAATTCATGCAACACAATCAAATACACAAACACATGGTGGATCTAAAGCACAAGCATGCAAATAAGCTGAAAACAGAGCTAGATCTGAAATTAACCAACCTACAAAGCTGAGGTATGCTTTGGTAATTGTTGATTGAGCTGAAAACAGTAGATCTCGCGCAAAACTTTGAAGATCCGATGCTAAGCTCCACACTCCATGCAAAATAAATGCAAGAACAAGCTCTTGATGCAGAATTTTGGATCCAAAAGCACTTCTAGATCTCAAACCAGATCTGAATCTCCAATAAAACCAGCAAAAAGATGCAAAGAAGCTATGAATGGAGGTTTAGTTCCAAGATCTACACACCTCAAGGCAAGGTTGTGTGATCTTCAAAGAGGAACTTTGAGTGATTTGGAAAATTGGGAGAGAAAAGTGAGAGAATTGTGAGTGAGAGGAATGAAAATTCAGAAATGAGAGTGAAAAATGAGTGAGAGCCCCCTTGGTTTGGAGGAAAATGGAATAAATATGATTTAGGTTTGGGGCCCAAAATTTTGGTTTGGGATCCAAAATTATGGTTTGGGTAGTGTGATTAGGATGTAGGGTTGGAATGAGGCTTGGATAAATGCTCTAGATCCTTCTCTCAAATTCAAATTTAATTCAAATGAATAAAAATCAGAAAATTGGAAAATGGGGCCAAAACACACATGCTGAAATTGCTGCTGGAAATTCAAATTTCGCAGCTGTTAACCGGTTAACCATATGCGTTAACCGGTTAACGCATGGAAAATTTGAATTTCCCTCCCTTTGGTGGGAACCTTCAAAAATAGACCTGCACCAACCGTTTCAAGCAAATTTTGATCCATCTTCTCTTTCTAGGGCTCTGAACATGATACCAGGCTTGTGCAAAATGATCCTGTGAGATTCTTGCCAGATCACCATGCTCTTGATTTTGACTTGCAGATTCAGATTTTCCCAGATGACCGATCATATGCCTTATGCTAGAACATGTGAGTGTTATGCTTTATTTTTCTATGCAAAATGATAAGGATATGGTATGCTCGTGATGATTATGATATGATAACGATGCTAAACAAGAAGAGGGCAAATTTGGGGTGTTACAGCTGCCCCTATTCAATCAACTGTTAATCTGAAAAGGATGAGAGCAGCGGCTATCAGACATTCGAGATAAACTGTGATTGAATACCAAGAAGACCTGAAATTTGCACTCTGACGAAGAATGCAACACTGGGAAATAAACCCAACCAGATGACGCTCTGGGGATAAGAAGGAGAAAAAACAGACGAGCTTCTTCCAAGTTGAAACTGATATCTGAAATACTATCATGCTGACAGACGAGTCTTCGCATGACCTGTGACGCCAGGTACAGAGAGCGGACGAGCCCTTAAGGATCTTCAAAGTAACCTGAGATGGACGAATCTCCTTCACTAATCCTTACGCAGATAAGTGGAATAAGACGGACGAGTCTTCTTCGGATAACCCTTACGCAGGCTCCGGGAATGCATATAAGTCTGTGGGATAGACATGCAATCAAGGTAGACGAACCTTCTTCATATATTATCCGCGGATATATGGTATAAGACAGACGAGTCTTCTGAGCAAACCTGTTACGCCAGGTGCAGCAACCATAATTGGTGCTTGAGACAGACGAGCCTCCCTCGGATTTACCTGTTACGCCAGGACCGGTAACCATTTCGACATTTAATTCCCACTGTCAGGATTTTAAACCTCTTCAATACAGACGAGTATTGGATGATCATCAAGAGAACACAGACGAGTGCCAATAGTCAAAGATACAGACGAGTATCGGACGATGATTTGAGAAACACAGACGAGTGCTTCAGGCGATGATACAGACGAGTATCAGCCACTGGTATAGACGAATACCAGAAATTCAAACACAGACGAGCATTTGAAGTAGTCACAGAGATATCAGGGTAAACAGCAAATCTTCACATTCAGGTGCAAGCTAGCACAGACGAGTGCTGAGGATGATACAGACGAGTATCCAGGCAAAGCAGACGAGCTTCAGAACACAAACGACTTCTGGGGGATAAAAGCAGACGAGCTTCAAACGCACACAGACGAGTGCTGGACAGTTGCAGACGAGCAACAACAGAGAATACATATCAAGGCACAGACGAGTGCAGCGAAGGATCCAATACCAAACACAGACGAGTGTTGGAAGGTTGCAGACGAGCAACAGCAAATATCATCTCAGAACACAGACGAGTGTTGAGGAGTTGCGGACGAGCAACAACGGAGGCATCATGACACAGACGAGTGTTGGAAATTGCAGACGAGCAGCCATAAAGCAGTGATATGTCCTCGCTGGGGAAACTTGCTTAGGGATAACACATACGAGTGTTGAAGATTGCAGACGAGCAATAAACGAATGCCTGATCGGCAACAAGAGATACAACTCTGCAGGGGAGAAAAAGTCAAGAGGTCTGGATACCCACTCCGACTGAGGTGATGAATACCTGGCTGCATCATCAAATAAACCAACAATAGGGCAAATCTGCTGGGGAAT
Organism: Lathyrus aphaca; assembly: GCA_963966055.1. Classification (NCBI taxonomy): domain Eukaryota; kingdom Viridiplantae; phylum Streptophyta; class Magnoliopsida; order Fabales; family Fabaceae; genus Lathyrus; species Lathyrus aphaca. The sequence continues at coordinate 548,463,880 of OZ014523.1, read as the reverse complement.
ATTTCACGGACGGAGGTGAAAATCAAATATGAACTCTGTGGGAACCAATCATCTTCAGACTTAGCTGGGGAAGCTTCCTGGGCGAATACTCTGACTGGGGAGAGCATCCGATGATTCAAGACTCTGAGGGGATATCAGGCTTTCGGGTACCTGATAGGCAAGGACTCTTACTGGGAACAGAATACGGTTAATTTCATCTCCGATGACGTCAGGCTTTCGAGCACCTGCTGGCTATACTTCACTGGGGAAGAATGGACTGCTACTTCACTGGAGAAGAAGAACCTGCTTGGGCCGCCGCCCATACTTAGCTGGATAAAATCTCTGCCAGAGGTGCCAGGCTTCAGATACCTGTTGGAGAAGAAATCTCTGCTTGGGGAAATACTCTACTGGGGAAGAGTACCTTGCTTGAGAGAATGTGACGCCATCCTGCAACCTGCAACAACAGAAAACACACGTGTGTCCCAGGGATCTGCATGGCGTGATCTGTTCATCCATTATCACCCGACACTCAAAGAGGGTTACAGTTTCCCTGCATGTCAGTTTTCTTTTCAAGATTATCACCATGTTTAGATGCAATGCTATTTTTGCCAAAAATTCAGGACATTTTGCAAACAAAAATAAACACACACAGCTTTTTGACTGAATATTATTTTTATTGAATGGCCTCTAAATAGGCAAAGATTTACATCAGGAAGCAACCACCTGGAAAGAGGTAGCCACTATAAAAAATGAGAAAAGAAACTATCCTAATGGCAATGTACACGGCATTCCAAGGAGTTCCATTTCTGCTATGACCTGCATGTCTTCAAGACTCTCCATTCTGCTTTGGCTTTCTGAGAAGACAAGGGGACTGTTTCCTATCTTTCCGATATTGTCAAACCGTACGAAACGATGACGTGGTTCAGATAACTTGGATCACAGTTGTTCGCTTATTCCCTTATTTTGCGTGGATCGCCCTCTCGGGTTTTCAATCCACCGGGATACCCTTTTTTGCCTGAGCTGTCCAATGTGGCTTTTCAACTCAGCGGGTGTACATTTTTTTTGTTTATTTTCCCTAATTTTTGCCCGAGCTTTTTATTCTGTTTTTAGCTCGCCGGGATGCCCTTTTCTTGTCTGGACTTACATTCTGTTTTTGTGTCCAGCGGGTCTCTTTATGCGAAGTATTTTTTAACTGCGTCCGAGTTAACAGGGGATGGGAAGTCTTCTCCATCCATAGTGGTGAGCATCAGTGCCCCTCCTGAGAATACTTTCTTCACTATGAATGGTCCTTCGTAGTTTGGGGTCCACTTGCCCCTGTTATCTGAACCTGGAGGAACGATCCTCTTCAATACAAGCTCTCCCACTTGATACTCTCGAGTACGTACTCGTTGGTCGAATGCCCGCTTCATTCTCCTCTGATAAAGCTGACCATGACAGATAGCCGCTAATCTCTTTTCCTCAATTAGACATAGCTGATGGTAACGAGCACGCACCCATTCAGCCTCATCCAGTTTGACATCCATCATCACACGCAGTGAAGGAATCTCTACTTCAACAGGCAGGACTGCTTCCATGCCATACACTAGAGAGAAGGGAGTTGCCCCTGTTGACGTCCTGACCGACGTTCGGTACCCATGCAAAGCAAACGGTAACATCTCATGCCAATCCTTGTAGGTGACAACCATTTTCTGCACAATCTTCTTGATATTCTTGTTAGCTGCCTCTACCGCACCATTCATCTTTGGTCGGTAAGGAGAAGAATTGTGATGCTGTATTTTGAAGTCCCGACATAAGTCTGCCATCATCTTGTTGTTGAGATTAGAACCATTATCAGTAATGATCCTTTCGGGCACTCCATATCTGCATATGATATCTCTTTTCAGAAATCTTGCCACCACTTGACGAGTGACATTGGCATAAGACGCTGCTTCTACCCACTTGGTAAAGTAATCAATCGCGACCAGGATGAAGCGATGACCATTCGAAGCAGTCGGTTCAATCTTCCCGATCATGTCAATGCCCCACATAGAGAAAGGCCAAGGAGATGACATGACGTTGAGCGGATTTGGAGGAACATGCACTTTATCTGCATATATTTGGCACTTGTGGCATTTACGAGCGAACGAACAACAATCTGCATCCATTGTCATCCAGTAATACCCTGATCTCAACAGTTTCTTTGCCATAACATGCCCTCCTGCATGGGTACCAAAAGATCCTTCATGGACTTCCTGCATCAACAGGCTTGCTTCGTGTCTATCCACGCATCTGAGCAAGACCATGTCGAAATTCCTCTTGTACAAAACCCCGTCTGTGTTCAAGAAGAAACTAGCAGCAAGTCGTCTCAAGGTCTTCTTGTCTTTGGAAGATGCCCCTGTTGGGTATTCTTGCTTCTCCAGGAACAACTTGATATCAAAATACCAAGGTTTCTCGTCAGACACGGCGTCTACAGAGAAAGCATAAGCTGGAGAGTCAAGCCTGGAGATGTCAATTCTGGGCACAAAGTTCCAACATATGACTTTAATTGACGAAGAGAGAGTGGCCAAAGCATCGGCAAATTGATTTTCGTCCCGTGGTATGTATTTGAGCTCAACTGTCGTGAAGAATGTCAACAGTTTTCTAGCATAATCCCTGTACGGAACTAGATGCCCTTGATGTGTATACCACTTGCCGGTAATTTGGTTAATGACGAGGGCTGAATCTCCGAATATGTCGAGGTTCTTAATCCGAAGATCAATTGCCTCCTCTATTCCCATTATACACGCCTCGTATTCCGCTTCATTGTTGGTGCAGCCAAAAGTAATTCTGGCAGCGAAGGGTAAGTGACCACCTTCAGGAGTAATAAGTACGGCACCAACTCCACGACCATTGATATTGACAGCCCCATCAAACATCAACTTCCATTTGGATTCAGGGTCAGGCCCCTCCTCCGGAAGTGGTTCCTCATAATCGTTTGTTTTGAGACACATGATGTCCTCATCAGGGAAATCAAATCTCATCGGCTGATAGTCATCCTCAAGAGGTTGCTGAGCAAGGTATTCCGACAATACACTTCCTTTGATGGCTTTCTGAGAAGTGTACTGGATGTCGTATTCAGTTAAAATCATCTGCCATCTAGCAACCCTTCCGGTCAATGCTGGTTTCTCAAAGATGTACTTGACAGGATCCATCTTGGAAATGAGAAGTGTAGTATGGGTCAACATGTACTGCCTCAGTCGGCGAGCAGCCCATACCAAAGCGCAGCAAGTTTTCTCGAGCAGTGAGTATCGGGATTCACAGTCGGTAAACTTTTTGCTAAGGTAATAAATGGCGTACTCTTTTCGACCAGACTCGTCATGTTGGCCGAGCACACACCCCATCGACCCTTCAAGCACGGTCAAGTACATGATTAACGGTCTCCCCTCCACTGGAGGCATCAGAATTGGAGGCTCCTGCAAATATTCCTTTATTTTGTCGAAAGCCCTTTGGCAATCATCATTCCACCTGACTGTCTGCTCTTTTCTTAGCAGTTTGAATATCGGTTCGCACGTGGCAGTTAGGTGAGATATGAACCGAGAAATGTAGTTCAATCTACCTAAGAACCCGTGCACTTCTTTTTCTGTCTTTGGTGCAGGCATATCTTGAATAGCTTTCACTTTAGCAGGATCTACCTCAATTCCTCTTTGACTTACAATGAAACCCAGCAACTTTCCAGAACGCACTCCGAAAGTGCACTTGTTCGGATTCAACCTAAACTTGTACTTGATCAATCTGTCAAACAACTTCTTTAGGTTAACCAAATGCTCCTCTTCGTCCTTGGACTTTGCAATCATATCATCCACATAACATTCGATCTCCTTGTGGATCATGTCATGGAACAACGTGACCATTGCCCGTTGATAAGTTGCCCCTGCGTTCTTCAGACCGAAAGGCATGACCTTATAGCAGAACGTTCCCCACGGGGTAATGAACGTTGTCTTCTCCATGTCTTCCGACGCCATTTTTATCTGATTATAACCGGAGAATCCATCCATGAAGGAGAATACTGAGAATTGAGCAGTACTGTCGACCAACACGTCAATGTGTGGCAACGGAAAATCATCCTTTGGGCTTGCTCTGTTCAAATCTCGATAGTCAACGCACATCCGGACCTTGCCGTCCTTTTTAGGCACTGGTACGATGTTAGCTACCCAAGGTGGGTAACTAGTCACGGCAAGGAACCCGGCATCCCACTGTTTCTGCACCTCCTCTTTAATCTTCATCGCCATATCCGGGCGAGTTCTTCTCAACTTTTGCTTCACAGGAGGACAGTCTTCTCTCAGAGGTAGCTTATGCATCACGATATCGGTATCCAACCCTGGCATATCTTGATATGACCAAGCAAAGATATCTACATACTCTCTCAGCATACTGATCAGCTCTTGTTTGACGTCGGCCTGCAGATTGGCTCCTATCTTGATTTCTTTCTTTGCATCTTCACTGCCAATGTTGATGGTCTCAATCTCCTCTTGATGAGGCTGAATAACTCGTTCCTCTTGTTTTAACAATCTGACCAACTCTTCAGGTAGGTCACAATCTTCCTCAACCCCTTCATCAGCTTGGTAGACTGGATTATCAAAGTCATGCATAGTCATAGCAGGAACGTTATCCGTGGAATCTGGATGATCAATACTGCACAAATGGTGTGCTTATTCAGAATCTGCTTATTTTGAAAAGAGACGCTAACACAAAGCAAAAATTGAAAAAACACATTGCCATTTTTATATTGTTTTTTGTGAAAAAGTTTAAAAACAAAGAAAGAGAGCACAATTTGTCTGAAAATGTCCTTTTATTTCATGGCAAAAATAACGATGCAATACAAAACATGGTGGCCCAGTACAATGGATCCAAACATCTTGGGCAGAATGCTGGATTTGACAATGCAGTATGCTAATAAAAGGAAACAAAACAATTACTTTGAGAGCCAGGTGACTTGAACAATGTCCTCAGCAGACCAATTTCCTAGCTCCTCGCCGGGTGCACACGGGCGGATCCAATTGTTGTCCCAGTCTCTGTCACTATCCCCGTCTTGGCTTGCCATACAGATTTGATCGCGGTCAAGCGACCCAGCACTTGTGAATGAGATAGCTTTACCACTCTGAATAGACCCCCCAGGCTGATACCCTAAGCCGAATCTATCATCCTTCTTTTCCATCTCCAACAACTTGCCCCAGCCCTGGGCATTGCCTGATTGGACGACCTCCTTTGCTTCCTGGTAGGAATGGATTGACGTGCCTTCGTTGTTTTTCTTCACCGGAGTCAGGATACTGACATCTGCCTCAAAAGCTTGGCACAAAGTCTCGTGAATTTCTCCGTCCATTTCCACATATTTAAACGTCGACAGGTGGCTGACGAAAATATCTTCTTCCCCGCAAACTGTGATGACCTGGCCATCCACCACATATTTAAGCTTTTGGTGCAGGGTTGAAGTGACGGCTCCAGCTGCGTGTATCCACGGTCTGCCCAACAAGCAACTATACGCAGGCTGGATGTCCATAACATAGAAGACACTCTTGAAGACTTGAGAGCCTATCTTGACAGGCAACTCAACCTCTCCGAAAACGGATCTTCTTGAACCATCGAAAGCTTTAACCACTAGATCACTCGGCGTCAGAATAACCCCATCAATGTTAAGCTTCATCAACGCCTTCTTCGGGAGCACATTCAAGGAAGAGCCTGTGTCCACAAGAACATGAGACAAAACAGCGCCCTTGCATTCCATCGTGATATGCAGTGCTTTATTGTGATTCCTTCCCTCCGAAGTAAGGTCTCGGTCAGTGAAGCCTAAACCATGGCTGGCATTAACACTTCCAACAACAACTTCGAGTTGATTAACAGTGATTTCTTGAGGAACATAGGCCATTTGAAGTACTTTCAATAAAGCTTCTCTATGCGCGGGAGAGCACATCAACAGTGACAAAATAGAAATCTTTGAAGGCGTTTGATTCAGTTGGTCAACCACCTTATAGTCACTCCTTTTGATGATCTTCATAAACTCCTCTACCTCCTTTTCAAACGTCCTCTGCCCAGCCACAGGAGTAGTTGACTCGTCATTCGCAATCTGCTTCCCTTTGTTTTTGGACGAAGCTTCGGCCTCGGGATCCTTTCTCAATGCAGGGGGAGCAAATAAACGGCCACTTCGAGTAAATCCCCCAACACCTCCCACATTTTCAATGGTCAAGTCAGCAACAGGTCTACTTTCCATCTTCTGTCCCGCCACATAGACATCGGAACCATAATGCCACGGAATGGCTCTATCATCATTATACGGCATTGGCCCAGGTACAGTTATAGTCACAGGACTAATCTGAGGAGCGTAAACGGTAACAGGCTCTTGTCGAACGGGCATGTCAGCCTCATTGTAGAAGATAGTAATGGTTGACACATCATCAGCCTTTTCATTACTAATCTTGCTAAATTGTAGGGACCCAACATCAATCAACTCTTGCAAACCCGTCTTCAATTTCTCGCAGCCATTCATAACACTTATACAGTCTTCACAATCGGGAGAACAACCAGGAAATACTTGACCTTTCAACAGTCTCTCTTTCACCACCTTCAACGGCGTCTTGACTTCATCAATTCTCAGTACCAAACTCAACTTGTCATCACTCTCAACAGCGTTAACTCTTGCCCCTCCATGATTAGGTATAGGGTTCGAGTTGATATTCGGTGGTGGCGCAAAGTTGATTGCCTTCGAATCCACGAGATCTTGAACTTTGTGATGTAGCGCCCTGCACTTCTCGGTTGAGTGCCCGGGTGCCCCTGAATGAAAAGCGCATCGCGCGTTGACGTCGTAACCAGCTGGAAGCTCTCCAGGAGGTGGTGGTGCCAAAGTCCTTAATTGAATAAGGTTCAAGTCTAGTAGTCTCGGCAACAAGGCAGCATATGTCATCGGAATAGCTTCAATCACCCTGTTAGCAGGACGAGTCTGCCTCGGCTGATAAGGCCTTTGCTGGTAGTTGGCTCTGGGTTGTTGTTGCTGATGTTGTTGTGGTGGAGGTAGCATCTGTTGTACGGGAGCTGCAGGAATGGTGACAGCAGCCACATGTTCATAAGGTCTTCTGTAACCACGACCCTGGCTTCGGCCGAATACAACATTGGTCTCTCCTTCTCGTCTTCTTGGAGGTCCGCTAAAAGCTTTCCTCGCCCCATTTGAACTACTAGCACCGGGGTCTTGTATCTTCCCCATTTTCAACAGCGTTTCGACCCTTTCTCCCGCAATTTCAATATCGTTGAACTTTGTAGCAGAACTTGACGCCAATCTTTCAAGAAATACTCCCTGGAGGGTACCCATAAACATATCGGCCATTTCATTCTCTAACAAGGGGGGTTGCACCCTGGCAGCTAGCTGACGCCACCTCTGGGCGTATTCTTTAAAGCCTTCTTTTGCTGTCTGAGCCATATGTTGCAACTGGGTGCGATTCGGAGCCATATCCATGTTGTACTGGTACTGCTTCACGAAGGCCTCAGCGAGATCCTTCCAGCTCTTAACATTGACCCTGCTGAGCTTCATGTACCACTCAAGGGAAGCTCCCACCAAGCTGTCCTGAAAGTAATACATCCATAGCTTTTCATCGTCTGTATGCGCGGCAATTCTCCCGACATACGATTGCAGATGGGTCCTTGGGCAAGCAGTGCCGTTATACTTCTCGAAAGTAGGAACTTTGAACTTATACGGGATCCTGACTCCCGGAACCAAACCCAAGTCTGTTATATCGAACCCCAAAGAACTCTGGGACTGAATAGCCTTAATTTGCTCAGCCATCTCTTCAAACCTCTTGTTCATTTCGACCCCTTGACCCTCGGTCTCATCAAGTAAAGTGAACTGGTCCTCCTGGTGATCCACATGAATGTTATGCATCCCGTCATTGACTACGGTCGCCCCTGGTTGTATAACATGAGGTCCACCCTGACGTGCGCCCGCACCGGTATGATTATCAGCATTAGCAGCAGCAGCAGCGTTTCTGTTCTGATTTTCAACCAACTCTCGCAGCCGTTCTTGATTCTGCCCCATGCCGGTCATTAACGTCATGAAGTTATCCATTCTCTGCCTTAGGTCTGCCAAATCTGCCTGCATTTGATCCATGGCCCGCTCTCTGTTAATCTTGGTTGGGTATCTGTGCACTGCCGGTTGTTCTCGAACTTTTCGAGGAGCTATAGTGCCTACAACACAAAACCCGTTAGTAATTGATGCAACACCTGCAAAACAGACAAACAGGTTATATGCAATGCAATGTAACTGTTCATGTTCCCAATTTTAAGCATTTGGCATGCCCCAGTTCTGGCATCTATCTCGGCAATCACTTTCAGTGTTTAGCTTTCAAACTTTCTCTTTGATAAGTGTTCAGACGTTAGTAGTATCCAGACAAACGAGTCTTGCACATTCAAAACGATAACTTGCACATTAATACTGAATATGGACAAACCACTATAGGCTAAAAGTCAGAATACATCCAAGAATATTCCCCGAAGGGTTACAAATCAGTACATAAAGACAAAGGAAACGAAAGCAAAACCCCTACAACAAGCCTGTAGGTAGTATGAAAAATAAACTAAGCTAAGGACCCCGACTCTGCCACCTCTGCCCTGCTCTTCTTGACGCCTGCTCTCAGCTTGAGCTCTTCAATCTCTTTCCTGGCTTCCTCCAGAGCTAATTGGCTTTGGACTAGCTGTTGGGTCCTCTCCCTCCGGATGGCGTGGGCTTGCTCCACTTCCTCCTTCTTAAAAGCCATCTGAACTTCAAAGAACTCTTCCTTCTCTTTGAATTTCTTTTGCTCTTCCTCCCTTTGGCCTTTCAGCCAAACAATGGACTGTCGAGCACTCCTGAGAGTCCTTAAAGTCTCCTTGTGCTTGGCTTCTCTTTGCGCTTCCATCATACCCAATCGGTGGAAATGGGCTTCTCTTCCGGCAAAATCCTTCTCTTTGTTTTCCAAGGAGGACTGGAGCTTTTGCAATTTATCTTCAGCTTCCTTCTTGGCTCCATTGGCCTGGTGGTATAAGCTTACCATCTCAACATTCTCTACTCTGACCGCATGCAGCTGAGCTTCTAGCTTCTTGTACTCCTCCAAGGAAACCGTACTGCTCGGACCTGGTACCTCTCGAGGATAAAGTGGAGCTTCGACTGAAAAAGGCATGAGAACTGACTCGATATGCCTTTGCAACCATTCAACGTATGGTGGATATGCTTTGGGATCAACTCGGCCGAAGTCCTTCTTCCCTTTCCTTTTCCTGTGATCCCAGGATTGAACTGCTTGTTGGACTAGCTCTCTGTTTCCATCAACAGGAAAATACAAAGATTCAGCAAACATTTCCATCTGAGGAGGATCCTTCAAAGGGTAGCCAAACTGCCTTCTGGCTAATGTCGGGTAGTAACTGATGACACCTTTCCTTCCCAGCAAAGGTACTCCGGCAAACCTTCCGCAGCTAACCATCACCTCTTTTCCTAGCAAATCCCTGTCATAACCCCAAGCAATGTCTTCTTCAGTCAATCCCATCAGTCTTCTGGACCATCTCCATTCGTCTCGTATATCCTTGAAGGCACCTGATTTAGGAAACTGTCTAGCGAACCATTCAGCAAACAAAGGAGCACAGCAGACCACTGGACCACCTCTACCTTTCTCGTTTCTGTAATGGACACTAAAATAAAAGTCACCCAATAAAGTAGGCACCGGATTGCCTTTTGCGAAGATTGAGATCACTTCTAAGCTGACAAACTCTTTCTCTCCGGGAAACAAGCTAGACCCATATACCATCAATGCAAGCAAAGCTCCCAAGTCATTCCACTTAGCTTCTGTAGCATACTTCTCAGCTTCTGGGATAAGCACACTCCATGGTAGACCTCTGCCTTTACTCTCTTGCAAAGCTTTTCTGACTGAAGCAACTGGCAACCTACAAACCTTGGCTATATCTTCATCTCTGAGCACAACCTCTGACCCGTAGAACGACAATGTCTCTCTGATCGGAACACTCAGCATGCTGGAGATCTCTTCCAATGTCGGAGCTAAGATGTAACCTGGAAGAATAAAACAACGCAGCAGGGGATCATAAAATTGCAACAAGGTATGCAAGCTGTCCTTTTGGTCTGTAGTAGGCTTGTCCACAAATTTCAGTATCTGGCCATATCTTTTCTTGAAATTTCCTAAGACTTGATCATTCATCAGACCTGCTAACCTCTGAACACTTTTGACTTCCGGCTGAAGAAAGGTGTAATGCACATTCTTTTTTCTCGGATCGCTTTTAATTTCTGCCATGGAGATAAGAATACCAGAACCGGGAACAGATGTGAGTAATGACCTGAAAAAATGGGAAACATAAACAGTTAATGCAAAGAATGATGCAAATGTAATGCAATGCAAGCATATGATCAACGGGGACCATCTGAACTGGCACACTGACAAGGGCCCCTCGGAACAACTGGCAAACTCAACAGTTCACTGAGTCACCCCCTCTGGTAATCACAACCCTCTGATAGAAGATCTCAGACCCACAGTATCAAGAAATCCAGAATTCCAGGATCATAACCTCGGAACCATAGAATCAATAGAACCACCGGTCATATTCACAGGACCAAAGATCATAACTGAACAGATGAGTGTATGTTGAGGTCATGGGTTCCTGCACACCTGTACACACCCCCCAATCTCACGGGTAAAAGGCTCCGGGTCAGACATCACGGACTCTCAAAGCCACATAGCAATAATACTGTCACCATCTCCGAGAAATGGCTCATGACCAAATCAGGGAATCGGTTAGGCATTATGTACTATGCAGGGAGGCCTCAGCTGAATCCGGGAAAAACAAGCATCCCTTATAAGTCCCTAGCTTCAAGCGCTGAAATCAAGAAACAATAGTACATTCAGCCCGTAGGATACAGTACTAATGTCATATGACCAGATGCTTTAACTGAGTTCTTATAAGAGAACCAGGCCATCCTATGCGAGTTCCCAGTGGACCTTCGGGTGCGAATGGGTTTGCCACAAAATGTGGTCTGCCACTGTCACCACTGGAGAAGGTTGTTTCCACAAAGGTTCTCAATGATCGGTCCCCAGCTGCACATAACTGTCAGGGTTATGTAATGAGAGAGGAAGATCCCCAAATCAAGACATTTCCAAGACAATCGCAACCTGGGTGTGGAACTCACTACTACCCCCATGACAAGATCTCATGAGGCCAAAGTGGAACCACTCTAAGTCCTATGGTGCACTCGAGCCGGGTACTTGGCTCATATCTCTCAAGAACCAGTAACTCCCATCCCACCAAAGGAAACCAGTCCAGACAGTCCAGTATGATATATGATGCAGAAAACAAATACTGAAAACTGTAAATAAAGCTGTAAATAAAGCTGTAAATAAAGCAATAAACAAACAGCAATATAATACAACAAGCCACATCAAACAAACATCACCCAATGAAACAGCAACACACAAGCGCTAGGAGAGACTCACAGGGGAACCAGAGACTCTGGGTTCGATCCCCAGCAGAGTCGCCAGCTGTCGCTCCCCGGGATTTCCATCCTGGTACAGACGCGAAAGTGGCGCGGAAGAAGGTAGAGTCGCCAGCCAGGCATTTTTATCCCGAAGAAAGGGAATGGTAATGCTGCACAAACCAGAAGAAAGAAAGAGGAAGGACACAGGTCCTGCGAACCAAAGAGACTGAGTTCGGGAGTCGGTTACGACCTGGGAAGGTATTAGCACCCAGATCGTCCGCCGTACCCGACGGGATCCACGCTTGCAAAGAATACTGTTTCAAAGGGTGAGGGTATGAAAACTGCAGCAAATAAATGAAAAGAAACTGGAAAAGAAAAATGAGAAAGGAAATGAATAAGAAAAGAAAAGGAAAAATGTAGGGAAAATAAAAATTGTGCTCGAACGGGCCCTACCCCGCTGCCTACGTACCTCATCGGGAAAATGAGGATCAGAGACGCCGTAGTTCCCCTAACTAGGGGTACTAAAAGGAAATTGCTTGTGAATTAAGGCTTGAACTGCCTATGCCATTGCTCAGGTGTTGCAGACTCGGACGACGAGTGCGTAACCGTCTTGCAAAATGACAAGTAGGAGCAAGTTCGCGTACGGAGCGAAGGAGATGAGAAAAGAATTCCCGAAGGAAAGACGCTTATTGTTTGTTTTGTGTTTTTTTAGAAGCTTTTATGAGTGTGTCACAAGGAAGTGAACTCAAACTCTCACCAATGGAATGTGCACTTGTCACTACATTCCAAGATGGAATAATAGAACAAGCACACTCAAGTAAGGAGAAGATCCCCAAAACTTGAACCCAAAGATTAGGGCTTAGACTCACTAACTTGCTTAATTATTAAGTGTTTTTTGGTTATTTACATGAAGAAGTGTTTTTTATGCTTTTCTTTATGAAGAAGATACCTTGATCAGACTCGTGCATCACAAGGTAAACGTGTACTATCCCAAGATGGGAAGACTACAAGCATACCTCATGGAATAAGGCTATGGATCAATGCATCACTTCACATTTATTAAAGTGTTTTCTTTTTAAGAGTTATGAGATGAGAAGAGAAGAAGAACCAAAAGATCTCAAAGGAAAAAATCTAAAGGGGGACTAAAATAATCCTAAGTATTCACATGCATGGAAGTCCTAAGAGTTAGTGAGGTTTCTACCCTAATGAAGAAGGAAGAAGATAGAAAAAGAGAAGAGGAAACTAGAAAGGGGAAAGAGAACCACATGATGGCACAAAGCACATCAAACACCACAAAGAAAAAACAAAGCAAAAGAGGAAAGATGAAAAGTTGAAATGTGGATAAACATCCACACTTCTCTTACCATGAGCCCCTGAAATGTTAGCAAAAATCCAGCAAATTGACCAACACAATCATGGAATTAATCATGCTCAAAGGTTCTTGTAAACAAGAAACAAACAACATGCCAAGCATTGCAAATACACGACTTACGCGTTGAAAACATGAAAGCATACATCAACCAGCAAGCAAATCACCCTAAAATAACATGCTTAATGATCATGCAATGATCCAAGGCAATTAGAACAAGCAAAGGGATCAAACAAGCTCAAAACAACACTAAAAAACCATTCTGCTTCAGTGTTAACCGGTTAACCAAATGCGTTAACCGGTTAACCAGCTCAAACCTGCACAAAATACGCATGAAACAGGGGCGTTAACCGGTTAACCATATACGTTAACCGGTTAACACTGATAAAACAGCAACAAATCCTGCAGAAAACAGCAACTCAAAACAGCTTATCCAAATAAGCTTGCACCAGACCAGCAATCAATTACACATGGAAAATTAGATCAATTCACATTAATCCATATCATTAAGCTCATGAACAAATAACATTCGGATCCGGATACAAATCAAACAATCAATTCATGCAACACAATCAAATACACAAACACATGGTGGATCTAAAGCACAAGCATGCAAATAAGCTGAAAACAGAGCTAGATCTGAAATTAACCAACCTACAAAGTTGAGGTATGCTTTGGTAATTGTTGATTGAGCTGAAAACAGTAGATCTCGCGCAAAACTTTGAAGATCCGATGCTAAGCTCCACACTCCATGCAAAATAAATGCAAGAACAAGCTCTTGATGCAGAATTTTGGATCCAAAAGCACTTCTAGATCTCAAACCAGATCTGAATCTCCAATAAAACCAGCAAAAAGATGCAAAGAAGCTATGAATGGAGGTTTAGTTCCAAGATCTACACACCTCAAGGCAAGGTTGTGTGATCTTCAAAGAGGAACTTTGAGTGATTTGGAAAATTGGGAGAGAAAAGTGAGAGAATTGTGAGTGAGAGGAATGAAAATTCAGAAATGAGAGTGAAAAATGAGTGAGAGCCCCCTTGGTTTGGAGGAAAATGGAATAAATATGATTTAGGTTTGGGGCCCAAAATTTTGGTTTGGGATCCAAAATTATGGTTTGGGTAGTGTGATTAGGATGTAGGGTTGGAATGAGGCTTGGATAAATGCTCTAGATCCTTCTCTCAAATTCAAATTTAATTCAAATGAATAAAAATCAGAAAATTGGAAAATGGGGCCAAAACACACATGCTGAAATTGCTGCTGGAAATTCAAATTTCGCAGCTGTTAACCGGTTAACCATATGCGTTAACCGGTTAACGCATGGAAAATTTGAATTTCCCTCCCTTTGGTGGGAACCTTCAAAAATAGACCTGCACCAACCGTTTCAAGCAAATTTTGATCCATCTTCTCTTTCTAGGGCTCTGAACATGATACCAGGCTTGTGCAAAATGATCCTGTGAGATTCTTGCCAGATCACCATGCTCTTGATTTTGACTTGCAGATTCAGATTTTCCCAGATGACCGATCATATGCCTTATGCTAGAACATGTGAGTGTTATGCTTTATTTTTCTATGCAAAATGATAAGGATATGGTATGCTCGTGATGATTATGATATGATAACGATGCTAAACAAGAAGAGGGCAAATTTGGGGTGTTACAATAGCTGTGGTGATTTTGCTAATGTACCTCTTCTTGGCACTAAGGGAGGAATCAACTATAATCCAGTTTTGGCACGCCGCCAACTCGGGTATCCGTTGAAGGATAAGGGCTCAAGAAACAGAGCTCAAGAAACAGATTATGCAAGCTTGGAAGTACATCCATAGGAAAGGGAGGAGTAGCTTGGGAAAGCCGAATTGTGTTTCTATGGAACCCTATCTCCAATGGGTACGAGATAGGGCGATCAGTCTGAAGATGCCTTACCCTCGCCAGGATCCTATGACCTTCAAGAAACCCATTCTAATCTTTATGGACGATGCAGAGAAGCTGGAGATTGATTTGGAGAAAGAGATTCAAGAGAAGAATGCATGGAAGAATCGTCATCAGATCATCAGTAGTGAGAATGAGGAACTTAGAAGACAACTGAAGATGAAGGAAGAAGAAGAGCTCTCCAACAAGAAAAGGAAAGCACAAGAGGATTTATTTTCCTCCAACACTCAAGAGGACACTTCTTGGAAGTCGATTGTGGATCAGCTTATGCTTGAAAGGGCTCAGATGAAGGCACAAATCGAGAAGCTCAACTTGAGGCTTTTGGGAGAATCTCCTTAGGACTTTGTCTTTGTCTTTATTAAGCTTTGTTTGGGATTTTTGAAAGTGTACTCAAGACTTTGTATCACTTTTTGAATTTAATGAAATCATATCCCTTTGATTATTATGTGTTCCTTGGTATTTGCAAATTGTTTCTTAAGTTCCTTGAATAATTTTATTTTTGCATTGCACTCATACATTTGGCATTTCATTTGCATTTCATTTGCATTTTTTTTTACATAAAACTCATTCCCGTCATCTGCTCTCAATTCAGCTTTCACACTGAGGCTCTCACGCAAATACTACACTCGAGCTCAAGCCAGAAAGAGGATGGCTGAAAGAGACGTAGAGATGGACAGAGTTAACGAAGAGCTTTCTGATATTCGTGGAGATATGGGTCAGATGATGGAAATGTTGCAAGTCATTCGAGCGAAGTTGGATACCCAGCGGACTGTGGTGTCAGAAGTTGTCACTGCAACGACTGAAGTTGTCACTGCAACGACCGAGCCTACATCATCAGTCACTACCCCTGTGACCTGGTCTCCTTTTGGGTTTCCTCCTGGATTTTTCCCTCCTTCTCAAGGTTTTGCTTCTCAGAGTGTTATTCCCTCTTCTTCAGGATTTGCTGCTCAGGGTTTCTTCCCTCCTTCTCAAGGTTTTGCTTCTCAGAGTATTATTCCTTCTTCCCAAGGATTTGCTGCTCAAGGTTTTATTCCTTCCTCCCAAGGATTTGCTGCTCAAGGCTTTGTGCCTCCTCCTCATGTATTTGCTGCTCAGGGTTTTATTCCTTCTTCCCAAGGATTTGCTGCTCAGGGTTTTATTCCTTCTTCCCAAGGATTTGCTGCTCAGGGTTTTATTCCTTCCTCCCAAGGATTTGCTGCTCAAGGCTTTGTACCTCCTCCTCATGTATTTGCTGCTCAACAAACTGTTCCTGTGACTAATGAAGAAAATCATGCAGTTGCTAATTTTACACAAGACATTGTGCACACCCGTGCTCAACCGTACTTCAATGACCATCAGGGGTATGAAGCGCCAGATATGTCTGAAAACGGAGATGAGAAACATGTGAAAATGCAAGAGAATTTTGATACCCTTGAAAAAAGATTAAGAGCGATTGAAGGTGACCAGATCTTTGGTGCCGCTGCCAGAGAGATGTGTCTGGTGTCTGGATTGGTGATACCTCCAAAGTTCAAGATCCCCACCTTTGATATGTATGAGGGTGCAACTTGTCCTAAGAACCATCTCCTGATGTACTATCGAAGAATGGCTGCTCAGGTGGACAACGATAAATTAATGATCCATTGCTTTCAAGACAGTCTGAAAGGAATCTCCTCCAAATGGTATCTGACGCTTGACCAGTCAAAGATTCGCAGTTTCCAAGACTTGGCAGATGCTTTCATCCAACAATACAAATACAACATGGACCTCGCTCCCGATAGGAGGCAATTGCTAAGCATGTCTCAGAAAGAGTCTGAATCCTTTAAAGAGTATGCTCAGAGGTGGAGAGGAACCGCTTCTCAAGTAGAGCCCCCATTGACTGAAAAAGAATTAGCTGACTGGTTTGTTGACACTGTACGACCAGAATTCTATGAGAGAATGGTGGGGAGCATAACTGCTAGTTTCTCTGATTTAGTGGCTGTGGGAATCAAGGTAGAACTCGGTTTGAAGAGTGGAAAAATGAGTGGTGCATCTGGCAGTTCCAGCACTGGCAGTGGGAATATTGGCAAGAAATTTACCAATAACTTCCACAAGAAGAAGGAGGGTGAGACAAATGCCATAATGACAGGTCAAAGAAGAAATCCACTTTGGCAGAGACCTCCACCTATGGCCCGCCAGCAATATGCTCATCAACAACAGTATGCCCAACATCCTTATGTAGCGGCGATTCAACCATCATTTAATCCACAAGTCCCCATGTATCGGCCGACTCAAGCAGTGCCGATGTACCAACAAGCGGCTCCAATGATTCAACCTTATCAACCAATGCTCAACAATCCAGGCTATCAACAAGCACCCAATGCTTCAGCCTACCAACAGAGGACTCCAGCTTCTTATCCAAATCCCAATTTTCAGAATAGAAGACCAGGTGGAAGGCCTCCAAATCCTCGAATCCCTATAACTTATACTGAGTTATATCCTTCACTGCTGAAGAAGGGTTTGGTTACTCCAAGGCCTTTGGGTCCTCCACCAAGTCCGCTCCCGCCAAATTACAACCCAAATGCTCACTGTTTATTCCATGAAGGTGCCCCGGGGCACGATTTGGAGGGTTGTTATGCTTTGAAGTACATCGTGAAAGATTTGATGGAGAAGAACATTCTGTCATTTGGGAATACTGGTCCGAATGTCAAAGATAATCCTTTACCCAAGCATGGGTCTATAAATGCTGTTGTTGATGAGTCCGAAGAAGGTTTGATTTTCAATGCCACCGAGATCAAGACCCCGCTTAGAGACTTCCATGCGAAGTTAGTAGAGGCGGGTATACTGAAAAGCTGTCATGAGAATTGTGAAGGTTGTGTTGATAGTCCAAGGGGATGTGAACTGATCTTGAAGGATGTTCAAGATTTGATTGATGAAGGTGTCTTACAAGTGAACGGTCATATGAAGAGGAATGAGGTGGCGGTGATTGAACCCATTTTCAACTTGCCGGAATCTAATTCTACCTGGGTGCCAGTGTTCAACCTGCCTGAATCTTCAGGAGTTCAACCTGTCTTCAATACTCCAGAATCTGTGGTGCCAATTTTCAACATACCTGAGCCAAGATTTGAACAAAGGAGTAACTCTTTCCGTCATGAAGACACTAAAGCAGTTCTATGGAGGTATGATACAGGGAAAGTTCATCAAAGGATTGATAAAGCTAATCAGAAGGAAGGTTCAAAAGTTGCAAGTACTGATATAGCGGGTGCAGGTCGTTTGACCCGTAGTGGTCGTGTTTATACCCAGCAAGCCAATACGGCTCCGCCTAAAGAAGTCATTCCAGCTGTTGCCAACAAAGATAAAGAGGTAGTCTTGGGAGAGGAGGATGCAGAGTTCCTCAGAATCATAAAGAAGAGTGATTATAAGGTAATTGATCAGCTACATCAAACGCCTTCCAAAATATCTATCCTATCACTGCTTATGCATTCTCCGGCTCATCGAAGTGCGCTTCAGAAGTTGCTAGCCCAAGCTCATGTTACGCATGATATAACAGTGAATCAGTTTGATGGAGTCATTGCCAATATCACTGCGTGTAACAACCTCAGTTTCAGTACGGAGGATCTTCCGAAGGAGGGCTTGGACCACAACCGTGCTCTCCACATATCAGTGAAATGTCAAGAGGATACTTTAGCAAGAGTTCTAGTGGATACAGGTTCTTCATTGAATGTTTTGCCGAAAAGAACACTGGCTAAGTTATCTTATCAAGGGGCGGAGATGAGGCCCAGTGCACTGATTGTAAAAGCATTTGATGGTTCAAGAAGAACCGTTATTGGAGAAGTAGACCTACCAATCTTGATTGGGCCGCAGGTGTTCAAAATCACTTTCCAAGTCATGGACATCAATCCTAATTACAGTTGCTTGCTGGGAAGACCTTGGATCCATGCTGCTGGGGCAGTCACTTCTACCCTGCATCAAAAGATGAAGTTTGTAGTCAATAACAAGCTGGTGACCGTGTCTGGGGAAGAAGATCTCATGGTTAGCAACCTTTCATCCTTTACCTATATTGAGGCTGATGAAGATGCTTTGGAAACTTCTTTCCAAGCTCTTGAGATAGCCAATGCTGTCCTTCTGGAAGTAGAGGAACCAAAAGGGAAGGGTATCCCATCTTTTGCATCGCTAAAGAGTACCATTTCCACCATTGAAGAAAGAAGCTATGAAGGTTGGGGTGATGTCATCGAAGTCAAGCAGAAGCTGGATCGTTGCGGGTTGGGTTACAAACCAACTCATGTGAAGGAAGGAGCGTCAACCTCCGTTAAAGGACGTCTGAAGACTATTCAAGAGGTGTTTTCCAGTGCTGGTTATCAGATCAACGCAATTGATGGAGTGTCTGAAGACGAAGATGTGAATCATCTGGTGTATCAGTGTGAAGAAGCCTTGGACAATTGGGAGGCAGTCGAGATCCCAGAAATTTTTCCATTGTCAAAGTAATTTGTTGTTTTTTCAATGTTTTCAAAGTTCCCTAGCTCTGCCCAAGGCTATGGGAGTATTTTGTAGGGCCCCTTCTCATTTTTAAAAGTTATTATCAATGAAGGCATTTTGTTGAACTCTTATTTTGATCATTTACTGTTTTTCTCTCTTTTCACTTTTAAAAGAAGATGGCAATCTTTCAAAACCAATAAAAAGCTTTTTTCTCTTGCTTTTCTCTACTTTCCACTTTTAATAAAAACAAATCATTATTATATGCAGAATAAACGAAAACCCTGTTGAATCCAATAACTCTACATTCCCTCCTAACTTTGATTCGCCCATCTACCAAGCGGAAGATGAAAGTGAGGAAGATTGTGACATTCCCGAAGAACTGGCAAGATTAGTTGAGAATGAGCACACAGATCTTCAGCCACATAAGGAGCAGGTAGAGACTATCAACCTTGGCACCGAGGAAGATACAAAAGAAGTCAAGATTGGTACAACACTTGGGGCAGATGTCAGAGAAAGATTGGTTAAGCTTCTCAGAGAGTATGTAGATGTGTTCGCATGGTCGTATCAAGATATGCCCGGTTTAGACACAGACATAGTGGTCCACAAGTTACCTCTTCGACCATATTGTCCTCCCGTCAAGCAAAAGCTTCGAAGAACAAGACCAGACATGGCTTTGAAGATTCGAGAAGAGGTCAAAAGGCAGTTTGATGCAGGATTCCTCGCAGTTGCAAAGTACCCTGAGTGGGTAGCTAATATTGTGCCAGTCCCCAAAAAGGATGGCAAGGTCAGAATGTGTGTGGACTATAGGGATTTGAACAAAGCCAGTCCGAAGGACGATTTCCCTCTCCCGCATATTGATACTTTGGTTGACAACACTGCTAAATTTGCTGTTTTCTCCTTCATGGATGGGTTTTCAGGATACAACCAGATCAAGATGGATCCTGACGATATGGAAAAGACTACATTCATCACACCGTGGGGCACTTATTGTTACAAGGTTATGCCATTCGGCCTCAGAAATGCAGGAGCCACCTATCAGAGGGCAATGGTCACCCTTTTCCATGATATGATGCATAAAGAGATAGAAGTCTATGTGGATGATATGATTGCCAAATCACAGAGTGAGGAGGATCATTTGAATCATCTCTTGAAGTTATTTGAGCGTCTCAGAAAGTTCCAACTGCGACTGAATCCAGCTAAGTGTACTTTTGGTGTCCGATTAGGAAAGTTACTTGGTTTTATTGTTAGTCAGCAAGGAATTGAAGTAGATCCAGATAAGGTCAGAGCAATTCAAGGGATGCCAGCTCCCAAGACAGAAAAGCAAGTCAGAGGCTTCCTCGGAAGATTGAACTACATCTCCAGATTCATTTCCAACATGACTGCTACTTGTGAGCCTCTATTCAAGTTACTCCGGAAGAATCAAGCAATTGAGTGGAGTCCTGATTGTCAACTGGCTTTTGAGAAGATTAAGGTTTATCTACAGGAACCTCCTATGTTGATCCCACCTACTCCAGGAAAGCCTCTCTTCATGTACCTAACTGTGCTCGAGGGATCTATGGGTTGCGTTTTAGGCCAACAAGACGAGACTGGTCGTAAGGAGCACGCCATTTATTACTTAAGCAAGAAGTTCACAGACTGTGAGAGCAGATACTCACTTTTAGAGAAGACTTGCTGTGCTTTGGCATGGGCGGCCAGACGCCTCAGGCAATACATGATTTGTCACACTACTTTGTTGATCTCGAAAATGGATCCAATAAAGTACATCTTTGAGAAGCCTGCTTTGACTGGAAGGCTCGCCCGTTGGCACATGTTGTTATCCGAATACGACATCCAATATGTAACCCAGAAGTCCATTAAAGGCAGTGTTTTATCTGAATACCTTGCTGATCATCCTGTCGAAGACTATGAACCTTTGAAATTCGATTTCCCGGACGAGGACATTATGTTGATAAAGGACTATGAAGTTCCAGGTCCAGATGAAGGTCCCGAGCCAGGTTCTCGTTGGAAAATGATGTTTGATGGTTCCTCTAACTACATGGGGCATGGCGTAGGAGTTGTCTTGATGAATCCCGATGGTGGTTATACTCCCTTCACGGCTAGATTGTGCTTTGAATGTACAAACAACATCGCAGAGTATGAAGCATGTATTTTGGGTATCGAAGCTGCAATCGATACTAGAATCAAGATCCTTGATGTATATGGAGACTCAGCTTTGGTAATATATCAAGTCAAAGGTGAATGGGAGACTCGTGATGAGAAGCTGATCCCATACCGTGCCCACATTGTGGAATTGATCAAATACTTTGATGAAGTCACTTTCCATCATGTTCCAAGGGCAGAGAATCAAATTGCAGATGCCTTGGCAATGCTGGCCTCTATGTTTCAAGTCAGATTTCTTAATGAAGCTCCACTCATTACAATCGAGCGAAGAACTGCACCAGCCTACTGTCTACTGGTCGAAGAAGAAACTGATGAGAAACCGTGGTTCTATGACATCAAGAACTACTTGCAAAATCAGGAGTACCCAGCTGATGCAACAAATTTAGACAAGAAGACTTTAAGAAGATTGGCGTCCAAATTTTTCCTCAGTAACAATATGCTTTACAAGAGAAATCATGATATGGTTCTGCTCAGATGTGTGGACAAGCGCGAAGCAGACTTATTGATCAGGGAAATCCATGAAGGATCATTTGGAACACATGCCAATGGACATGCCATGTCCAGGAAGATCTTGAGAGCTGGTTACTTCTGGTTGACCATGGAATCAGATTGTTTCAAGTATGCCAGGAAGTGTCATAAATGTCAGATCTATGCCGACAAGGTGCACGTACCTCCAACACTTTTGAATGTTCTGTCATCGCCTTGGCCCTTCTCAATGTGGGGCATTGACATGATAGGGGCAATTGAGCCTAAAGCTTCCAATGGTCACCGGTTTATTTTGGTCGCAATTGATTATTTCACCAAATGGGTAGAAGCAGCTTCCTACGCCAATGTAACAAAGCAAGTGGTTGCCCGTTTCATCAAGAACCAAATTATCTGCCGCTATGGGATCCCAAGCCGAATCATCACAGATAATGGGACCAATTTGAACAACAAAACAATGAAAGAGCTGTGTGAGACATTCAAGATTGAACATCATAACTCTTCTCCGTATCGACCGAAGATGAATGGAGCTGTTGAAGCTGCAAACAAGAACATCAAAAAGATTCTACAGAAGATGGTAAAAACTTACAAAGATTGGCACGAGATGTTACCATACGCTTTACACGGATACAGAACATCAGTGCGCACTTCAACAGGGGCAACCCCTTTCTCTCTGGTGTATGGGATGGATGCAGTTCTCCCTATTGAAGTAGAGATACCATCCTTGAGAATCTTGATGGAAACCAAACTGGAGGAAGCTGAGTGGGTCCAGAGCAGGTTTGACCAACTGAACCTCATTGATGAGAAGAGGATGACCGCCATGTGCCATGGCCAGATGTACCAGAAGCGCATCAAGAGAGCATTTGACAAGAAAGTCCGTATCCGAGAGTTCAAAGAAGGAGATCTTGTACTCAAGAAAATCTTGCCAGTCCACAAAGACATGCGTGGAAAATGGAGTCCTAATTATGAAGGCCCATATGTTGTGAAGGTGGCATTCTCCGGAGGTTCCTTAATCCTTACAACTATGGATGGTGAACAGCTGAAGCACCCGGTGAATTCTGATGCAGTCAAAAAATATTATGCCTAAATAAAACCCGATAGGTCGAAAACCAGAAATGGCGACCTAGGCAAAAATGGGTATCCCGGTGGATCAAAACCTATGAAGGAGATCCAGGCAAAAGTTAGGGATAAAAACGAGAAAATAAGAGCTCGCTAAGTTGAAAACCCGAAAGGGCGGCTTAGGCAAAAAAGAGCGTCCCGGTGGATTGAAAACCCGAAAGGGCGATCCAGGCAAAAGTTAGGGACAAAGGCATTTGACTGTATCAGATGGTGCTTACCATTACTAAAGAACCATACTGGAAGATCGATCCATTTGCTCTTGTCAGAAGCAAGGTGTCGGGCATTCTTAGTTATTAGGGATTGTGGTGGTCGTTGGATTCAATGTAGACCTTTCCCCATTGCCATTTTCAAATTGTAATTTCCCATGGAGTTTTTGCCATTGGCAAGCTACCATTCTTGAATAAAATACCAACTTTGCCTATGAATTTTGTTGTTCAGCTTCTTATTTTCTTTTGTTATGCAAAATGCCATCACTTGATTACAATTTAACTCTGAAAATGACAAGTTTTTTAAGAAAATGTTTTTGAAAACACACTGAAAAACTTTTAAGTTTCTTTGACTTTGGAAAATTGGAAAGAACCTTCTGTTTCCCCAAGAAGTCCTGGTTTGCAACAACACTTTTATGCTATTATTACAGAAATCTCCATAGAAGTTCAAAACTGATAACACTCTTGGATGGATCCTTGGACCAAGCATGATTTCCAAGTTCGAAGACATCCCCCCAGTGTTTTTTTTCATATGGCTCGCCTGAGTATTTGTGTTGAGAGCCTACTCCCTGTTTGAGTCTTGTCAAACTCTTTGTCTCTTTTGAGTCAACATTTGCATATCATGATCATTCGCATCATGCTCAATCATGCGCATTTGACATTAGCATTTGTCTTTCCCCAGTTGGCGTCTGTCTAACTCCAAGTCCAGATATCATTAGTGTACATTTTGAGACTTCATTGTTGTTGGTACCCGAGGTGGTTTACCATTTGTTTTGTCCCCAGTAATTGCTGGTTTTCCCCGTGGAATTATAATTGTGATTGGTTTTGTCTTTACGACCACCAATATCTCCTTGAAGTCTAATTGTCATTGGCACAAATCTTTTGAGCAGGTCCTGAAACCTTTTGCTTAAAATCCAAGTCCATTTGATTTTTGAACATGCTTGTACCCTTTCTCCTGATGATTCCTGAAGGAATTTCCAGAGGTTGGATATCCTATCTTATTTGAAAACTCCAACATATTTTGTTGTTACTTCTTTGCGTTAGCCGGTCGCTTAGAGCCGTTGATCTATCTTTGGGTGATCTGCATTCTATCTCCAATGCTAGCTGGTCGCATAGAGCCGCTACTAAATCACTGTGATTTCCTTCCTTATCCTCGGTGTCGGCAGTTACATTTGAACCTGCTAATCTACCATTTTGAATACTTTGACTACTTTGTCTTTATCATTCTTAGTGTCAACCGGTTTTTTTAACTTGTTGCGCATTCACTTTGAGTGTATCTTGGCTTTCTTTTGTAGTGTTAATAGGTTTCGAACCTATTGTGCTTCTACTTCGAGTTTTTTTTGTTGCTATTCATGGTGTCAGTTGGTCGCATCGAGCCGCTGCGCATTCACCTTGAATAAGCTTGTTGTCATTCTCAGTGACAGTTGGTCGCCTCGAGCCGCTGTGCATTCACTTTGAATGTTTATTTTGTTGTTTATTCTTAGTGTCAGTTGGTCGCATCGTGCCACTGCGCATTCACTTTGAATATTATGTTTATCATTTCCAATGCTAGCTGGTCGCATGGAGCCGCTGCATTTTCTCTTTGAATGTTTATCTTGTTTGTATTCATGGTGTCAGTTGGTCGCATTGAGCCGCTGCGCATTCACCTTGAATAAGCCTTTTGTTATTCTTAGTGTCAGTTGGTCGCATCGAGCCGCTGCGCATTCACTTTGAATATTATGATTTTTATTTCCAGTGACAGTTGGTCGCATCGAGCCGCTGTGCACTCATTTCGAATATTTTTGTTGTTATTCATAGTGTCAGTTGGTCGCATCGAACCGCTGCGCATTCACTTTGAATATTGTGTCGTTTCCATTTTCCAATGACAGTTGGTCGCATTGAGCCACTGCACTTTCTTTTTGAATATTTATTTTGTTATTCTTGGTGTCAGTTGGTCGCATCGAGCCGCTGCGCATTCACCTTGAATAAGCTGTTAGTCTTTCCCCATACTAGCTGGTCGCATTAAGCCACTGCGTATTCATTTTGAATATTTTTGTTGATTATTCTTAGTGTCAGTTGGTCGCATCGAGCCGCTGCGCATTCACTTTGAATATTATGTTATCATTTTCAGTGACAGTTGGTCGCATCGAGCCGCTGCACTTTCCCTTTGACCGTTTATTTTGTTGTATTCTTAGTGTCAGTTGGTCGCATCGTGCCGCTGCGCATCCACTTTGAATATGTTGCCTTTTTTTATTTCTCAAGTCATTTGGTCGCATAGAGCCATTGATCTACCACTTCGATTATTTCCTTGTCTATTTTTGTTGTATTCTTAGTGTCAGTTGGTCGCATTGAGCCGCTGCGCATTCACTTTGAATATGTTGTTGTTTTCTTTTATTTCTTAATCATTTGGTCGCATCGAGCCACTGTGCAGTCATTTTGAATTTATTTCGTTTTGTTTGTGTTCGTTTGATCCAACGCTTTGGATTTCCCTTTTGATCCCGTCTTTTGTTATTCTTAGTGTCAACAGTTACACTTGAACCTGTTGATTTGTCACTTTGAATGTTTCCCGTTTTCGTTTCTTTATCCCCAGTGTCTGTCGTCCCCAGTGTCTGACACCCCCAGTGAGTCTTGGCTTGTGGTCGTCGTTTTATTCTCATTCTGATCATTCATACCATAATCATCATTTCATTGCATGAGAGTTGCAGAGTTAGATAGTTTTGTAGTCCAGCATAACATTGCGTTTAGGGGCAAAATTTCCGGTTATTTCTGTATTTAAATATCTTTCACCCTGATCTCATGAGTGTCTACCGTCATTCATGCCATCTGGTAAAGTTATTTAAATAGGGGCAACTGTCACACCCCAAATTTTACCCCTAATCGCTCATATCATAATCATACATTCATCGCATTTAGCGGGTTTTTTTTTTTTTTTTTTTTTTCCGATTTATCTTTCTGTTGCTTTCTCCTCACCTTCTAGCTTCCATTTTTAATTTAATTTCTCTGTTCTTATTTATGACTTCCTATTTCATTTTCGTATTTTTTAATTTTAATTTCTATTTTCGTTCTATTTTCGAGTTCCCATTGTTGAAATTTTATTTCAATTTCTATTTTTAATTTTTAGTTCAATTTTCAAAAAAATTTCTAAACTTATTTGTTATTTCTTTCCATTATCAAGTCCTCATTCCTAATCTAATTTTTATTTCATTTTCAAATTTTATTTTTTGACTTTATTTTCTATTCTTCAATTTTTAAATTTTATTTCATTTTTGAGTTGTTATTTCTAAGTTTAATGTCAATTTCTAATTCACGTATCTATTTTCTAAATTCCAAACTTATTTCTCAAATTCTAAAGCTAATTTTTTTAATTTCAATTATTTAAGTTTCTAAGTTATTTCAATTTTAAGTTTAATTCCTCTTTTTATTCATTCACTTCTAATTCAAATTTTAATTTTTAACCATTTATTCTATTTTAATTCATATCCACATTTCTTATTTTCTAAATTCCAATTTACTTCTCAAGTGCTAAATTAATTTTAATTCCAAGTCTATTTATTTAAGTTTATGAGTTATTTTCAATTTTAAGTTTATTTTCCTTTTAATTCATTTCTAATTTAAGTTTTTTATTTAGATTCTAATTTAGAGTTTCTCTTTTCAATTTCAAATTTATAATCAAATGTAAATATTCTTTTTATTCCAAATATTTTGTTTTGTTACAATTACATATAAAAAAAAGAAAGAAAATGTTACAAAAAATCAGCACTACAATACAAAAAAATGCAGCAACATTTCAGCCTGCTCCAACAGCTCCAAAACAGCCCCCAAACAGCAGGCCTGCAGCCACCAACAGCCTGCACTCTGCTCCACTTCCTCCACAAAAATTCAGCATTGGTTCCCTCTCTCAAAACACTCTTCACCTACAAGTAACAAGGACAAGAAATCAGCATAAAAACACAACTCAAATCAGCCTCTAAAACATACCATAAAACAGCACAACTACACACCAGTTCAGCACCCAAAACACACAGAAACCAGTCCCAAAATCAGCCCCATAACCCATCACAAACAGCATCACAAACACACAAAAAATTCAACCATAAAGCACCAAACAATCCACAAAAACAGTTCATGAAACCACAAAAATCCAGCCAACAAAAACTTCAAAAAAAGAAAGGAGAGGACAAGAGTTTCAGCAAAACAACAATCAAGGAGTAGAGGCCTACCACTTGGGATTCTTCACCCCGATAACGTTCGGGCGGTAATCTTTCTCTTTTCCTTTCCTTTTCCTTATTTTTAGCATTTTGTCCATAATTAATTTTCTTCTTAGCTTTATTCCAAACCTGCATACAAACAAGTTTCAAAATTAAAAAAAAATAACATTAAAAACCTCACAAAAACAACATCACCGAAAATCAAAAAAACTCAGCAAACACTTCAAAAAAAAGGAACTTAAGCTCACCATTCCAAATTTTTTGAACTGAACTACCCACAAACCAAACCAACAGCCAGCAACCGTGATACACCACTCAAGCCACCTTTCAAACCCATCATGAAAGCATACCTCTAAAACCTGCCAAACCAAACTCAGTAAATGCCAAAACTATTTTCCGAAAACCGAAAGTGAGAAAATGCTGAACATAAACTCTTGTCATAAATCCAAACCTTCAACTCTTGACCCAAACACTCGCCGGCCATTAATCTAAAATCCCAAAAGACTGAAACAAAAAGGCCAGCCTTCAAAGAACCTGCATAACAAAACCAGTCAACTCAAAAACAACCAAAAAGCATCCAAAAGAACACAAATCCAAACACATACAAAACTGAATCACTCTCAAACCGTCGAAAACAAGCAGAACCACCGAACTTTGAATCACCTCACCACCATGGCCAACCTTCAAACCCTTTGACTGAAACCAAACCAGTTCCGCAAACCGTCTTCGCCGTAGCGCCGTCCTCAAACCCCCAAATCACCGAACCATCACCAAATCTGTAAAAAATAAAACCATTAAACATTCACACCATAAACTGAACCCACCAACCTTTTCTTCCGCCCCAACCCAAAATTGATTCACACACCGTCGGCCACCACTTCATCAGACAACCTCCAAACCGTAAACCGAGCTCTCAACCAAAACAAACCTGTTAACCTGAAACCAAAAAAAACAGACCAGCCAACAATCACCATCCATCACAAACTCAGAAAACCAGAAACTATAATCGCAACAACAACAAACCTGTTTCGGTCACGAAATCCAGGACAACCACCGGCCACACCACGAACCGTCACCCTGTCACCATCAGCAGCACGAACCTCATCTCAAACCATATCCATCCTCCAACTGACCACCGCGCCAACACCGTCAAAACCGAAACAGCAGCTTCACCAACCAAGACCCTCAGCCATTTCTTCAATCTCTCGAAACCAAACCCCTTTCGTTGCTCACAAACTTACCCAAGCCAAAACTCGAATCCGCCTCTGTGCACACCTTCGAAACTTTTCCTTCGATAAATCTCATCATCATCTCCAAATCATCATCTCCAAGTAACTTTCACAAAACCAAACGCCGAAACCTCCATTACCTTGAAAATCCGCACGAAACCCACCATAACTTCATTATCGTTGTACAACCTTCAAAGACCTTCATCACACCGAAACCTTATCACCATCCTCAAATCAAACCAGCACAGACCCACAAGCCAAGCCACACGAACCAAAAAAAACAGACCAGCCGGCCAATCCGTCATCACAAGCCGCACACTCTCAGCTTAACACCAACGAGCAAGAACAGCTCCAATTCACAAGGCCTACACAACAAACAACACAATATACTCAGCTACTTCACAAAACAGCAGCAGGCCCAGTTCTTTGGCCCCAGTTACACCAGCCGCATACAAGCTTCCAACAGGCCCAAAACTCAAGCTTCTGCACGCGGGACACAACTTCCATACCTCATGCCCACGAGACCCGCACGGTACGCACACGAGAACAAAATATCAGTCAGCTTCAAGCCATCTTCTTGCAAGCCTTTTTTCAAGACAAATCAAACTCATAGCCACCATCAACACCAAACCACCAAAACCTCTATATCGTTTCAGCCAAAATCCAACATCTCTCAAACCCCTTTTTTACCGAATCCAAACGCAAACCTTTAACCACCGTCGCCGCCGCGGGATCTCCATCTGGCCCAACAACAGCCAACACGTTCGCAAACCATCACCAAAACCACCGGGATACCACCGGAAACCGCTAACCTCCAAACTGAGTTTCAAAAACCTTTCCCGAAACCTCCGGCCAACACCATCCACCGACCCAGAAACAGTGAAACACAAACCCTTTAACGCAAATCTGAACCCGCCTTCAAACCGACGCCGGAAATCATCATTAGCCAAATCCCGTGAGCCGTCGGAGCGATTGAGAGGAGAGTGAGAGAGCATCGCCGGCGAAGAGAGAAGAGAGTGAGACAGAGAATCCGTGAGTGAGAGAGGGACAGATGCGAGAGGGAGACAGATGCGAGAGGGAGACGGTTTGAGCGATTGAGAGACACGGTGAGACGGCGAGAGAGTCGTTCTGAGGCCGGTGAGAACAGGGGTGGGTTTCCATCTTTGTTTTGTTTTTCTCGTAGAAAGGGAATTGGGGGGTTTGTTTCTGTTGAGGGTAATTGATGTACCTTTTCTTTTATTCTTTTTCTTTTTAATTGGTTTATTCTATATTTTGCTTGTTTAAAAAAGAAAATTATATATGTTTTGGATTGGGCTCCATGATCTATTTACACCACTAACCCAGCGTTTCACTCCTTGCATTTTTCTATATCTAAATTATTTTTGTTTTTATTAATGAGTAAAAATCTTACTTAATATAAATATTGTAGTTTTTGTCTAGAAAGTAATCCTTTTATTTTTGATCATACTTTAACAAACTTTTTTCTTTTAAATCATTTAGTTTCTTTCTTTTATTTCTTCATTTCTTTTTTTTATAATTAATTTTAACTCCGTTTAGGGCCGATGATATTACAAAAATCACGATAAATCATCTTCGATTAATCGTGACCAATATGAGGCCATGTTTTTTTATTATTCTTTTCATTCCATTTAATTCATTTATTTATTCTACTTAATGTATTTAATTTATTTATTTCTATTTCATAACTCATTTCATTTATTATTAATTATTTATTTCTCGCGTATTTACACCATATTAAATTTAATTTTCAAAATAATAAGCCTTGGTCCAACGCCAAGTGAACTTCACTTCACATATACTTCACTCACACACGTAAGTCGGTCGTTTACGATCGCCATCTGCACATTCCTTACACTTTACAGTTTTTTTTAACTTAAGAAAATTGTCGCACTGCGCTTGTTTTCCACCCCAGCATTCTCGATCCATATATCGAGCCATAGCCTGGTTACTAAGCCCTTTTACTTTGCATTGTCCATTTACTTTATTCGATTTATTTTTGCAAGTAGCAGCCTTTGCCTAGTCTTAGGAGCTTGCACCCTCAGTTTTTTTTTGTTTATGCTTTTCAATCCAAAAGGGAAAGAACTCCTGCAGTTGACTTAATGTCATAGGAAGTTTAGCAATCCCTAGTTCTATTTTGACCTTAGCAATTAGGTCCCTCTTTTTCTTTGACCTTAGCAATTAGGTCCCTCATCCTTAGGTCCTTAGCCATTAGGTCCTTAGTGTTTTATTTTATAACTTTTCGTGACTTTGTTAAGTCACGTGAGTGTTTGCCATAACACTTACTTTCCCCCGCGAACCTTGAGCGTAACCAAGTGTTTGTTAATCCTTAGGAGAACTACGAGTGCTCTGATTCTATACCCGATACGTAGGCATCGATGCGATGTTGTGCGAGCACCATTAGAAATAAACCTTTAGGTTCCCATTTTTTAAACAAGCAATAAACAACAAAATACAAATATTAACAAGAGGTTCCCGTAGGATACTGCGGATGCTTAGGATGCTAACACCTTCCCTAGGTATAATCAACCCCCGAACCTAGTTTCTCCTCATTTAGGGTTTTTACGATCTTTTTCCCTTTTCCCTTTGGATTAAATTAAAGTCGGTGGTGAACATAAATGTTTTGCGATTCAAGCTCACTTAATAGCTTGGCATCCGATTCTCACCGCGACAAGGGTCATAAAAAAAGTATACGGACGGATGAATGGATACAAAAAAATGGTTTAATCGGAAAGAAAAATGGATAAGGAATTGATTTTCAAGCCCACAACCAACCTCTGATTTTTACAAGCCAACTGATGAAATGGACACAGCCAACCAAAGAACCACTGAACAGTTGAATAAATTGCAACTCAAGCCATAACTGTCATCTGAAAATTGTCTGATTATTTCCCTGATAAACTGAATTCATACTGAGGAAAATAAATCCTCAGATGAATCACTAGTGAACAGATGAACAAAACAAACTTCGCACAAAAAATACTGTCTGATAACTGATGAACAAACCAAACTTCGCACAAAAAACACTGTCACACAAACCAACTTGTACTTTGAAAACGCATTGCCTGATGAATGAATTTACTGGCACACACAACTGGCAGTCGAAACAATTTATCTGATAGTTTGACCAATATTAGGTCCAACATCCACTTGAAATCGAATTGTGACTGAACAAACACATCTGAATGAAATCACTGTTTTATCTTTGAAAACCTGCAACACAGAGAAGAAGAAGAACACTGCAACATATTTTTTGTATTTTGGTTAGTGATCAGTAAATATAAACAAACATAAAGAAATAAAAGCAATGGTGATCCCCTGCGAAGCATAGACCCTCATCTGAGAAGAAACTCGAAAGCCAGTGCGATCTTGTTTGTATGCAAAATGCAGATGATATGAGAAGAAATCTTAGGGCAAAAATTAGGGTGTTACAAGATGAATTGAAGCAAACAGACCATTCAACCATATATTATGAGTTAAAGGAACACAAAATATGCTGAAATGAGATGGAAGCAATTTGGAAAACATTGATCGATTTAGGTTGGTTTTCAAATACATCTTAATTTTCAGATTATAGGGTTCTATGTCAAATTAAATGATTGCATTTTCAATAAAAGGATAGTGAAACAAACAATACACACACACACACACACACACACACATATATATATATATATATATATATATATATATACATATATACCTGATAAACTCATATTATACGTTTGCTACCACCATCATCATCACCATGTATCCTCTTTACTATACAGCTTCAACTATTTCAAAATAAAAGAAAATTAGTTAGTATTCAAAACAAAACCAACAAAAGTTAAAACAAAATCCTAAGTGGGACTTTAACAAAACAAGATACATTGTTAGCATATGTAACAAACAATATGTTCCACAGTAAAAGTATTGTCCATTAAAGACGAATCTGAAAAAATGAGAACAATGAACACAATCAACACAATCAACATGAAACAAAAAAGATAATGAGAACTATCTAACAAGAATATTTAAGAAGAAGAATACCTTACTTTCCATAACATCATCACCATGTTCATCTAGTTTTAGACTCTACAAGAAGAAATAAAAGGAGGAAGAAACTTAAATTAAAAGGTTCTTCAGACTTCTTATATTTCTTTTCGCAAATTCTAAAACCATATAAAGTATATGTTGCCAAAAATATAGAGAAAAAATGTGTGTTAGGGTTTCGCTGTGAAGGAATAGAGGGATGCTCACCATGTTCATTTAGTTTTAGACACTGCAAGATGAAATATGGGGATGAAGAAGCTTAAATAAAATGCTTTATACTTCTTGTATTCCTTTTTGTAGTGTCCAAAAAAAGATGATGTCTTGCTGCAAAAAATGAGTGCTAGGGTTTCACTGTGAAGGAAACAACGTTACATGTAAATAAGGGAAACTTAATTCACTTATATGGTAAATATTTCACAACGGTTAAAGAATTTAACCGTCATGATAAGTATATATTTATTATAATTATATCACAACGGTTATCCATATTAACCATAGTGTTATCCCTTTAATTGGTACAAAGTTTGAATCCTTGCTACAACATTTTTTCTGTTTTATATAATTATTTAATTATGGTTATAAAACGCAACCATTGTAATACAACAACCTTTGGTCTTCTCGGAAGAGGGAAAACACTCATCACAAGTAGTGACTTAAAAATTATCGTTTGGGAATATCAAATATTACACGTTATCATCTTTGCAAGCATTAAAGTATCATATTTTTTATATTCATCCTCATCTATAAATACACAGTTTTACATTTCTTCATAATATCTGATAACAATGAGTTCTACAAATGATCATAATTCCAACATAAACATCACATAGATCACTACAAATGAGTAAGTCAGCAACCAAATGAGGATGTCTAACAAGCTGTCAACGTCAAGCCGAATGTGTTAAGGGTGAGGAAGAAGAAAAAGAAGACGAAGAAACCAAAAAAAAGAAAAAGAAAAAGAAGAAGATGAGGACATATTATTATAACTCTGATGAAGGGAGTGCGGACAATTCCTTATACTATGAAGATGCCTTTAAAGCTATGAGTTATGATCCTTGAAAAATATATATACTTTTTTTTTAAAAATATTAATGAACTTATCTATTATATATACTCTTGTCTTTCATTTTTTTAATTTGATTAAATTATTCTCATTAACATAAAAATGCTAAAAAATAAAATAAAATACATTTATAAAATGGAAAGTAGATTTAAAAAAATATAGTTGTTGGGAATCAAATTTATTTACACATCAGTTTGATACTACGGATTCGAAAATATATGTTTAAAATGGAAAAAAAGATGTAGTTATTGGGAATCGAAATTTGATACATATCAGAATAATACCACAAACGTCATGATATATTACTTTTGTAATTAAATTTCATAATGAAGTGTCAGAGTTTAATTTAGAATTAAAAAAGAAACATGTCACAACGGTTGAAATAAACAACCATTGTTATATACAAATAGTAAATAAAAATAATAGAATAGCGCCTTAATTTACAGATTTCACAACAGTGTAGACATGATCCGTAGTGACCATGACGTCGTTGTTAATGCGTTTTGTAGTAGTGAAATATCGGGCTATTGAAAAATAATTGTTCCACATGAACGTTCTTACATATTGTTTTTTATAAACAAACTCATTCATTAGATGAAAAGGATAGATTACAAATATAGAGAAATAAAATGTGTTAGAACATTTCCCTTCCACAAGTTAACATCACTAATAATTAAGTCAAACAAGCTATGAAGATCAAAAGGCTTTGAGAAATTAGAAGCCAACATGAAGTTACCAATCTGAATCTTTAATCCAATCAACCAAGCAAAATTCTTCCGCAAGAGACAAATGAGTTTTTGAACCCCAATCTTTAAATCTATCCAATTACGGATCATATCTTTAGCTTTATCTCGAGCTTTATCATGTTCAATTTGATTATTCAGGTTCACAATATTGAATAAACTCAAAAATTGTGGATGAAACAATTGTTGACCAGAAGGAAGAGTTTGATTTGCCACATCCCTAGCTAGATTCTTACTCAAAAACACAACTTCTTCATCCAAGCTTCTTTGAGACATTACATCAAATACCTTGAGCACAAACTTAAGACAACCTAAACTTAATACTAACACACCCAACAAAACAAACCAAGCAACAAAAAACAAAACCCACAACAAAACAAGAATAATAATAGAAACTATTACATGAACACACACATATAAACTCATGACCTCCTTATCTTCCGGTGGTGGCGGCTCCGGTGGGGGTCGATTTCCATGTCCGATCCACTTTGGACCTTCGGTTGGTGGAGGTGATTTTTGGGTTACAAGCGTTTGTTGGTTGATGGCGGAAAGGATGAGGAGCTTGATGGAGGTTGGAGGAAGAAACATGTGTGAATCTAACATGGATGAGGGTTTCAAAGGAATGAAAAGAGAGGAGGGGAAACTTATAGTGGAGAAGAAATCTTCATTAAATAGGAGATGACCACCATAATGATGGTGAATAGCTCCGATAAAGGAGGAGGAGCCCCTACAAGAGGAGAAGAGACACCCACCAAAAGAGGGAAACCCTAAGTTTAGAAAAAGGGGAGAGCTTTTCTCTTGCCTCTGTTGTTGTCAATATCATTGTTACAAGGCTATGTACTTGCCTCTGTTGTTGTCAATATCATTATGTAATGCTTGTATTTTTGGTTTTTGGACTTCTCTCACAACTATAACAACTTGTGATTTGTGTCTGTGTCTTTTAATAAATCCTTATATTATGTTTTCTTTGTGGCAAGGTTTGCAATTTGCAAAAACAATCTAAATTAACAAATTATTTATATAAATTTGTAAAATTATGTTTAAAAATATATTATATATTTTTATAAAAGAATAAATTTTAAAAGGATTTAATTGAAATGCAATGACAGTGTAAAGAGAGAGAGAGGGAGAGGGAGGAAGGGAGGGAGGGAGGGAAAGAGAGAGAGAGAGAGATGGAGAGAGAGAGAGGGAGAGAGAGAGATGAGCTTATGTGAAGAAAAGAAGCGAAACTACATTTATGATTGCAATATAACAAGGGTCATCCCCACGTGGCCATAACAGTCATAAATTACGAGGGGCATCCCCTGGAAAATTTATGATGTGTTGCAGAAATTTTTCAGTCGTGTAGCAGGTTGGTGGCGCAGACAATACCATATTGTGAGAGGCTTCCCCATTGCGAGGGGCAACCCCTAGCAAATATCTGACGTGTTGCAGTCATGTAGTAGGCTTAGCAAGCATAATAAATGCAATGTGTGATTGATTTGACTTAACTGTCACAATTGATGAGGACGGGGGGGGGGGGGGGGTGTAGTCCCTCATTAACTGAATGAATATAATTTTCTTGGGACTTCCCCTCGCAAGTGACAACATTTGCCAGCCCATTTAACTTCATTTTTGGCGTATTTCTTCTTTGCGATGGATGATCCCTCACAATGTCCAATTTCAAAATTTAAAATTTTCTTATGCCATATTTGCAAGGGAAACCCCATGTTTTTTTATTTATATAAATTTTTTCTTTTTATATTTTGAGTGTTGCGAGGGGTTTAACCCAAATAACATTGTTACTTTAATGATGGATGTTATCTATGGCAAAATTCCCTAACTATATAAGATTTTTCTTATAGGGCTCCTCCAACTCCAAATCGTTCATGTTGTCATCTAAATGACACTTTTATTATGTTTTGATTTAATTATAATTGTATGCTTTTTTATGTCGGGGCAATTCAGGGTGTCAACAATGAAGCATTTCTACTTGGGACACACATTTGTGAGACACACACCACATATCCACATAAAACCATAAAAGTGTGTTTGGTTGAGGTAATTGAGAATTTTTAAGGAATTCAAAATTCTTGGCAATTTAAATGATTCAATTGAAATTCATTCATTTTTAAATTCGTTTGTTTGGATGGAGTATTAAAATGATTCATTGTTAAAATTTTGGGGTCATTTTCATAAATTTTAAAACTTTTGAGTCAAAAATCAAATATGAAAAATAGGGACCAATTTGTATTTTTTGAAATTTTGAAGGACTAAATTGTAAAATTTGAAAATTGTTAGGGACTTATTTGCAATTTTAGAAAATTTTAGGGATGAATTTAAAGTTTTCATAAAATCTAAGGACCATCTTGCAAAATTTAACTTAAATAAAATGCTTCAAAATTTTACATTATTTTAACAATTCTTTATATTTTTTTTATCCAAACAATAAATTTTGGATAAGTCATTTTAAAATCTTTCAAAAAAACTATTTTCCCTCGTTAAAATATTTCATCCAAACAAACTCTAAGGTGATAGAGTGTGTGAGTTCCCTCACTTATATAATATTCAATCTTTATTTTTTCTAATCAATGTGAGACTTCTTCTCGCAATTAATTCTCAACATTTCCCTCACGTGTGAGTCTATACACAATACTCTCCATCAAATGGAAGTATGCGAGAAATGTTTCGATACAAGTAAGTCGGTTCCTTCATTCAAAACCAAAAACTTTGATATCACTATTGAGGTAATTCGGGGGGGTCAACGAAGAAACATTTCTATTTGAGACATACCTTTGTGAGAGACACACTATATATCCACCTAAAACCTTAAGGTGATATGTGTGAGTTCTTTTACTTATATAATGTTTAATTTTTTTTCTTCATCAATGTAAGATTTCTCCCTCACACTTAATTCTCAATATTTTAATAGTATGTTTAGCGTAAATGACATGTTATGCCAGATTAATAGATAATTTTGGATGAGAAGTTTTTATGTGTTAAAATTGTATACATTCATACACAAGAAATAAATTTATCAATGTACTTATTATTAAATTAGTAGCGATATTTATTCAAATCATATTAAATAAGTCCATATACACATATGAATAACACAATAAACAAATTAAACTCATTAATTTAATCCTTATAACTATTTATTGTCAACTTAATCAGTATATTTATCTGATTTCTATCATATAAGTTTTACGCATACGAACAATACAAAAAATTCATTAGTATAGCTTTGTATTTGAACACTTACTATCATATTTAACTCTTATTTTTACCTAAATTATATCAAATGATTTCTTACAAACAAATTAATCAATTTGGTCCCTATATATGACCACTATTTATTAAATAGGACAATGACATCTACATGGAGTTAGCGAGTCACGTCATCACTATTAACACCGTCAAATGATATAAATTAACCAAAAACTTATTTGATTTTTTTTCCATATTGATAATTACTAATTTAAAATATTAATAAAATTGGAAACATGTTTGAGAGCAATTTATCGAAACATAAGTTAATTTGCCAGTATACTCATTTGTATTTGAACTAGTTTTAATTCACGCCATATATATAAGGAAAATACCTTTTTGACAAATTACATAAAGATCTTTTAAGTAATTTTTAATAATAGAGTGGTCATTTAAGTTTTGTTGTAATAATTTGGTCATTTAAATTGATTTTTATATTATTTTTCGTCTTCTTAATTTGAATATTTAGAAATTTGCCACAGTTGTATTTCTGATTATTCTTCATTATTTCTGTTAGATTATAATTCATTTCAATTTAAATTTAGTTTGCATTTAAATTACATTTAGATTAAGAATTTGTGTTTAAATGGAATGTTAGTTTCAGTTACCATTAAATTCACGTTGTAAGCATTTTCTATTTTCATCCAAAAAAAAGTTTCTTTCTCTCTACATCATCTTCATCTTCTTTCTTTTTGTACACCAACAATTAATATCTAGAGTTTCAGTTCAGATCTACATGAAATATCATTGGAAAATACGAGTGAATGTGAGACGTGTGTGATTGATTTTGTTTATTAAATTCACGTTGAATTTACTATCAGAATCGTAACATAATCACATTTCTTAATTTTGAGGGATTGAGAAACACAAGTGTTTAGTGAGTTTTGAGTGAATTCTTGCACAAGATCGAAGATGAACGGTGAAAACGATATCTTGAACACGAAGCTTCCAGTCATTGATGGAAATAACTAGAATTGGTGGATGATTCAAATGCATGTGTTGTTTGTCGCTCAAGATATGTTTGATCTCGTCAATGTCAGTTACGCAAAGATTGCAGCAAATGCAACTGAAGTGCAAAGGAACATGTATAAAGAGATTAGAAAGAATGATCAGAA
Organism: Lathyrus aphaca; assembly: GCA_963966055.1. Classification (NCBI taxonomy): domain Eukaryota; kingdom Viridiplantae; phylum Streptophyta; class Magnoliopsida; order Fabales; family Fabaceae; genus Lathyrus; species Lathyrus aphaca. The sequence continues at coordinate 548,425,126 of OZ014523.1, read as the reverse complement.
AGCGTTGTTCTATATCCATCAGTGTGAGGATGTGAACGGGTTTGAGAACATCACTGATTCGACGACCCATCATGGCTTCTCATGAAAAAAGAGTTTTCTATGTTACCGACCCATCAGACATATCGGAGAAATTGTCAATCGTGCTCCAAGAAAAACACATTCCCCTTAGTGATGAAAGTCTTGATATTCTGTCCATACCTTATTACCCAACACAAGTTCTTACATCATATGATGAAGTTGATGGAGATGTCGTACATGCTATACGACTCGATCATGAAGAAGGCATATGGTAAAATTAACAAGTACGTAATTTATTATTTATTCATAATATATTAATTGTTTGCTATATTTTATAAGTATTTTTACTAACAAGTATAATTATTTGAAATCATAGATATTTAGAGTCAAAACACCAAGAGACAAGAAACCAATACACCAAGTTACAATTATGTGAAATTATGTAATGTGAAGTTCTGATAAATTGTAGGATGTTGTTCTGATATAATTGAATATGATACAATTATGTGATATTATGAATATGATACAATTAATAATATTATGAAAACTTTATCACAAATGTGAATTGTATTTTCTGTTGTGATATGGAGAACAATAATACAAGTTAAAAAATAAGATTAATTATAAAAGCAAGATAATATTTGTTAAATTTGCAGAAAAATTAACAACGGTTATATTCATAACTATTATAATAATAGGCGTGTTGTCCAGGAAAAAATAAATATCAAAACAGCGCAATAGGGAATCGAACCTATGACAATTATTTTTATTATAACAATGTATTAAAAGATTTGTTGTGATAGGTCGCCTACTTTCTAATTTATTACAACGCCTACTAGGTCGTGATTGTAAGTATCATACATACAACGACAATTTACATAACAACGTCCTCGCTCGCGTCATTATATGTATTTCTCAACCGTTGTTAAATAGATTTTTGGTAGTAGTGCTTGTTTTGGTTCCTCCAAAATGAAATTAAGAATTGAGTTTTGATTTTATGCCGAATAAAACAAATGGGTTTCTTTCAAGTTCATCAGATTCTTCCCGTTTTCGATTTAAAGCTACAAAGATAAGCTTCAGAATCAACGGTTCACAAAGATCTATCTCATTCTCAACAATATTGTTTCTTCAACACAATATAAATTTTCAGTTAAAGATGATGATTTGAATATTTTTGTTTTGGTTTGTGAAATTGAAAATGATGATGACTAGGGGTGGCAAAACGGGCCGCCCGTCCCGCCCCGTGCCCGCCCCGCCTAAAGCCCGCCAAAAAATAGCGGGGCGGACATGCCCGCCAAGTTGAAATGGGCATAAAAGTCTAGCTTGCCCCGCCAAGGTGGCGGGTTGGCGGACGGCGGGCTTGCCCGCCTTCTTTTTTAATTATTTTTTCTATTTTTTTAAATAAATTAAAAGATTCTTCTTTCTACATTTCAATAAAAATACATCAAACCAACATTTAAAAAGCATAATTTTTATTAGCCTAAAACATCAACTTTTAGTGAAATAATACTCTTATCATATATAATATCACATTTAGTATTTTATATGATCTAAATTCAAATTTCGATCACACTTTTGGCATTTTTCATTAGAAAAATTCAAATACTTGTCCAACAATAAAGAAAGAGAAAGTAGATTAGTCCTAATAATCTAATAACAACTTATGTACATATCACAAACTATTTTCATAGGCTCTTCCAAATACTTAAATAGTGTTATTATATAGGTGTGGCGGGCTTTGGCGGGTGGCGGGATTTAGCGGGGCGGGTTTTAGTGGGCGGCGGGTCTAAAATCCCAACCCAACCCGCCACTTTTTGGCGGGTGTGCGGGCCGGCCCGACGGGCCACGACCCGTTTTGCCACTCCTAATGATGACGACTGAGTTTTTGAAGATAAGGATGATGAAATTAATTATGAAATAGGGAAGATGATAAAACAAAATTTTGTGAAATTGAAGAGAGATGAACAAAAGGGGATTAGGGTTCTTGAGTAGATATGAAGTTAACTTTGACGTGAATGGAAAACAATTATTATAAAAAAAAACATTTGATAAATATAAAAAAACAATTATTAATTGTATTTTTAAATAATATAATGTTTAATTAAGAAAAAGTCAGATTTATTGACATTCAAAGTGTCATCTCATTAAAAAATATGACACTTCATCAAAATTGTACGAGAAACCAAATAAATTCAAAGTGAATCTAATTTAAGGGATCAAATTCACAGATTTTGTAATAGAGAACCATTTATTTAAATTGTCCAAATTAGGAAATAAAAAATGCATTCAACCCAAATAATTTTATTTACAGTTAATCTCTTCACTTTAGTAAAAAAAAGATAACCTCACACACATTTGATAACTTAAAAAATCAAATTATAAATAAATAAATAAAACCTAAATTACCAATTTATTACACAAAAATACCATAAAAAAATATTGGTGTAATTTCGCCCACTTTTTAAATTGAAAAGTCTAAGCACAAACTTCACTTATAAACTTAATTTCAGCAAAACAAAAGTTATAAATCCATGAATTTGATTCAAAGAAGTACTTGGAAACGTATGTATTCACTTTATAGTTTTTTGGTCTTATTTGGTGCATGGTGCTAATTAAGCTTTTGACGTACTCGCATGTTGCCAATTTGCATTTGAACAAAAATTATATATATTTTAAAAAAGAAAGAAAAAGTAATAAAAAATCAGTCAATGAAAAAAAAGCATAAATTCTGTATAAAGACCATAATTTAGCTGCGCATCCGGCTGCTTTAATAGTAAGATTATTTTCGAAAAATTATAGATAATTTAATTAACAACTAATAAATATTTATAAAATACATACAATATTTATTTATAATAATAATAATAATTAATGAGAATATAGTAATAAAAAAGCAAAGTAACGTTTAATTTGGTATAGTGTGTGAGTAATGTTTTTTGTTTGAATTGAAAGAAACATAAGTCATAGAGCAGACAAAGTTATAAATGTTCAATACTTTGATGTTTTCGTTTGTTGTCTGTGTTTTTGCCTCTGACGCAAGTAATTGACTTGAACTATTCTATTTAATTTTCTTTTCAATGTTCAAACACTTTATTTTGCTCCTGAGTTATGGGACCTGACCTAATGTGAAGCAGACATGTCTAACATTATATTGAATGCTTGAGTTGTTTCAAATTGTGTGTCAAAGTTCCCTCTTCAAATTTGAGTACTAAAACATTGCGTTACAGAGATGACATAAGAAAACATCATAGCATTGAACATTTATAACTTTGTCTACTTTATGAATATGTCTTTATAGAATTTTAATATTTGCCAATATAAAGATTGTTGAATATAGCTTTATAGTATAAAGATTATTGTGGAATAAGCAAATGGGTTCAAGGATATATATTATTTTAAATTAAATTCTAGTATATACATTATTTGTAACACTACTTAACTAACCTTAATTATTGATGTAAATAAAAGGAATTAATTATCATTATTCTATAATTGTAGATAATTGTAGAGATAGACACCATGATCAAATTGTATTAACAAAAATCAATCGTGTTAATTGGATATTTATTTTAGTATTGATATTTTATAACTGAGTTAAATGGATATGCACTATTGATATAAAATTCATACATTGGTAGCAACGTTTCTTTCTATTATATATTAATATAAATAAGTATTAAATATTTATAAATCATCAATTAAAAAAATAATTTAATTGATATGCACTGACAGTGTAAAAAAGTTTTACATTCTCAATGAATTATAATCATAAGATGTTATAATAAATTTGACTTTTATTTTAAAGACTTATAAAGTATAACAAACGAATGATGATAATAAATTGATTGTATAAAATATTTTACACTGTCAGTGCATATCAATTAATCCCTTAAAAAACATTAAGTATAGTGAACATTTTAAATTTAATCAATAAATATTATTATTATTATTATTATTATTATTATTATTATTATTATTTTTATTATTTATTACTATAAAAATATTATTAAATTGACGAGTATGAATGTCACTATCTTTAGTAAAAGAGTCAATTATATAAATAAAAATAAAAATACTATTTACAAATAGAGGGTCCATCTTTTATTTTATTTTTTAAAAGCATATTAAGGACTTACTTAAAATAAAGAACAATTAATTAGAGATTAAGATTTATGCTCAATTTAGATTTATCTTTTTTTTTAGATATTTATTTATTATCTTACTAAAAAAAATTATATATATTATTTGATTAATCATATAATTTAATACATGGCAGACAACTTCTTGATGGGGTTCTAGTTTTAAATGAAGGAGTCGATTTTGCAAAGAGGAACAATAAGAGTTGTTTAATATATAAGGTTGATTTTGCAAAGACTTACGACTGGGTTGATTGGTGTTTTCTCAAGGAGATTATGTGCAATATGGGCTTTCAGAATTCTTGGATGTGTTGGATGGAAGAGGTGTTTTCAAGCCATATGTCGATTCTTGTCAACAGAAGTCCTATCGAAAATTTTCAAGTTAGAAAGAGCTTACGCTAGGGTGATCCACTATCTCCCTTTCTTTTTTACTATAGCTGCAGAAGGATTTGCAGTTTTGGTTCAAAGAGCGACAAGTGTTGGTATTTTGAAAATTTTCAAATTCAATGGAAATGTATATCATTATAATTTACTTCAGTTCACGGATGACAAGATATTAGTTTGTGATGGATCCGGTTCTAATCTTTGGGTTTTCAAAGCAATTCTTCGAGGCTTTAAGATGTTATCGGGCTTACGGGTTAATTCTTGGAAAAACTATCTTCATGGTGTAGGTGTGGAGGGCGATGCTCTAAAGGCAGCGACAGTGTTCCTTGGGAGTAGATTGGATGTCATTCCTTTTAAATTTTTAGGCTTGACAGTTGATGGGAATCACATAAGGAAGGCATTCTAAAAACCGATAATATCGTGTTTTAAGGCGAAACTATCAGTATGGAAGGGTCGTTTGATGTCCATGGGGGGCAGGATTATTTTGATCAATTATTTCCTATCAAACTTGCCTACTCATCACCTCTTTTTCTTCAAAGCATCGACTTCCATTATTAAGGAATTAATTGCGATACAACGGCGCTTTCTATGTAGTGGTAGTATGGACAAACAATGTTTAGCTTGGGTGGGTTGACACAATGTTTGCAAAACAAAGAAGAATTGAGGATTGGGAACCCAATAAAGTAAAAAAAAATTGGGTGGCAGCTTTTTTCTCAACTGATTACCAACCCGATAAAACCTTGAAGGGGAATTATTACAAACGTGCACGAGAAGGTATGCACTTTTTGTTTTAATACAGACAAGGACGTAGATCACTTATTCATTGATTGTCCTAAAATTAAGCTGTGTGTGGGAGTGTATATTCCTTATAGTGAGAATTTCTTAGCTTGTCGAAGACTCGCGTTGTAACCACTTTTTGTAGTGGACTCAAAAATTGGAAAGCCTTTGCCACAAAAGGGATGTAAGTTTTTTATGGGTTGTGGTTTGTTGGTGTATTTGGCGGTCAAGGAACCAAATCATGTTTAATGACGAGATCGGAGAATCCATGGTTATCGTTGAGAGGACTATTTCTTTTTCGTGGCAGTGATTGTCATTTAGGAAGAATGGGTTAATCCTGACTTGTAATTACTATGTGTGGTATAATAATCCAACCAAATTTTTGCAGATCTTTGTATTTTATTGTTCTGATTTTGTTGTAATCGGATTAGAATATCCCTTTTATTCCTAGTTGAATATTAAAAAATAAATATGAGTTGCACTTAATATAAATATATTATTATTATTATTTTTAAATTAATAATTAAAGAAAACTCATGAATTTTATTAAAGTTTTAAATTTTAGTTGATAATGATTAAAAATTTAGTCCACTAAATATTAGATATTAGTTTGTTAATTAACCACCAACCACTTTTACCAAACCAAACTCTTACATACAAAATGTCAAAAGAGTATTTCTTAACAGAATGTCAAACCATATACTATTCATACTAATGCAAACAAAATCTACGAGGACAAACATGTAATTTCCATATTAAAGTCGTGTTATGGGATAAAATGAGGCTTCCTAGTTCCTTCCCACTTTCCACATAACTTGGCAAGTATCAACATTTCACACTCAACATACAAACGCGGTCCATATTGAGAGTATTTACTTTTAGAAAATTAAATACTTTTTAATATATTCTCTTTTATTAAAATTAAAATATTTGACTTCGTTTATATTTTCATATAATATTCATTATTTTAAATTCATTAATTCCCCAACAAGTCTTTACACATTTACTATTGGATTAAATGTTTGATATAAAAAATCGTCCGTGCGACTGACTAACTAACAACCCTTGGCGTTTTCATACTTACCAAAGCTATATGGAATTTCAGTTATTCACATTACTGGCAAACAATAAAAAAAAAAATCTAATGATGAATTATGTAAAAGGTTAATCTAATCATTACATTAGATTTAATTTAAAGCTTATGATTCGGAGTAAGTTAAAAAAATTTACATTTATATATATATATATATATATATATATATATATATATATATATATATATATATATATATATATATATATATATATATATATTACATGAGAGTTTGCTTGATTCGTCATGATTATAGAAAAATTATTATAAATATAAAATAATTACAAAATAAATACAAATCTGACCACGTCCGTAGTCGAAGCGGGAGGTTGACGAACGTTTAGACTGGTTCGAAAATCATCAAAGAGAATTTAAGGCAGGCCTTTGGTGAATATATCGACAATCTGGTGTCGGGAAGGGATATGAAGAACACGGGTATGGCCACGAGAGACTTTCTCTCAGACAAAATGAATGTCCATCTCAATGTGTTTAGTACGTTGATGTTGGACATGTTTGTCGGATAAATAGATAACACTAATATTGTCACAATACACCATAATAGTTTGAAGAAATGGGAAAATGAAGCTCCAAGAGAAGGTTGCAGAACCAATTTGATATCAGTCATCACCTACAAGACAAGCTTTGTAACACAAAAACAACCATTAGATTTCTTTTTATGCTTGAAAACTCACATACAACAAATAATGTTAACATCACAAGGTCGAGAAACTAAATCACATATATTATTTCTAATAAGAGCATTAAATTCATAATGCATTGCGGATTTCCAATTACGGTCAAAAAGGGAAAGTTTATGATTTTTGGGAAGGGGGAGATGGACATATCATCAATGGTAACGTATAGGTTAAAGAGTTTCCAAGGTTTGTAAATATACCTCTTTTTATGAGTGACCCATGGTCCAGGTAAAAGGTGTATGTCAGGGTGGTGGTTTAGGTGTGGCAGAGGTATCAATGTGATTTAACAAGGAGGAGATAAAAGTGGTTGGGGAGGCTGGTGAGAGTAAAGTATAAGTGATTGTCTGAGAAGGTCATCTGATGGAAATTCTAAAGATGGATGAGTTTATTGATGTATAAGCACCACTGCAAATAATACATTTCATGATAAAATTTTCATCTCACAACAAAAAACCGAGGTAAAATGTCAATGCGCGCTATGTTTTTATTATTTTTTAATAAATACCACATATTCCTTCGGTTTCTAAATATAATCGAGGGGAAAAATAATTCAGGACATGCTTCGAATCCCAGGAACAACATATTATGTTTTTATTTAATTAAAAGTTGTGTCTTTCTTTTTATTTTATTTTGTATTTTTAATTAATGATCTTTTCCTTCAGTTATATTTAAAAATCGAGGGATTAGATTATCAAATTTTACTATAAAAACATTCATTAATCAAATTATACTATAAATATGTAGCTGCTCCAAACTTGTACATATCATTCTTTGGGATGAATTGCAAGATAGAAAAAAAATCTTCAATGTTCTTCTATCTTAAATAAAATATTTTTTCTCCTCTTGCAATCCATCCTAACATAATGGGGTTGATATTGTTGTATTTTTGAAATAACTTTTCTATGTGGTCAATCGAAGAAAATATTAAGAAATTTATTGCTTTCCTCGGTTGACAACATTGGTAAATTTATTTCTAAATACAATTATTTTGTTCTCTTTCATGTGAAAACATTTGCCATGAAAACATTTGCTCAAGATAATAGAATCTCTCTGGAATGGATTGCAAGTTCAGAAAAAAACATTCTCTTTGTTGGAATAGATAACTTATTAGAAATTTGAAAATATTTTTTGTTCTTCAAGAATCCATTGTCAAAATCTAGATTTGTTTAAAAAATTTATTTTAATATTATGTGTAAACAATGTAATTTTTTTAAAAAAAGTTTTCCCCTTAGTTATTTTTATAGAAATCGAGATGTATGTGACATTTGTGATGAAACATATTTTATTGTAATTTTTATGTAAAAAGAAACACATTTCACCTCGGTTTTGAGTAATAACTGAGGTAAAATATAAGCATGTTTATTCAGTTTCTTCATCGTCCTAAAACATATCTTTATCATCAATTTAATGAGTATCAACACTCAACATAATATCATTAGTGATCCACGTGAAACCTAAAACCCTCATTATAAAAGCATTCTGAATATTAAAATTTGATAATGAAACATTTGACATGAAAACTTTAAAACTTAAAAAAGCGTTTATTTTATTTGAGACAATTTCTCTATAATGGATTGCAGTGGCAGAAAATTATTCGGGTTCAACGTTTGTGTTCTTAAATTATCATTTAACTGGATATTTATTTTATTTATCTATTTTGTTTTGTTTTATACCATACATTGACATTTCTCAAGATCAATGAAACGAGGATCCCCAACATTTGCTCATCCCCAAGATATCCAACATTTGTTCTTCACCGTCAGCGATGACAATTTAAAACAAGTGTAATATTCTGTATAAACAATGTAGTTTGTAAACAAATTAATTTATTAATATTCTATGTAAATAATGTAATGGGTATTTTAAAAAAGAATATATATGTATATATATATATATATATATATATATATATATATATATATATATATATATATATATATATATATATATATATATATATATATATATATATATATATATATATATATATATATATATATATATCCCCTCAATTTTGTTAATAAACCGAGAGATATTTGGTGCTAGTTTTGAAGAAAAAAAATGTTGTTGCCGAGGATCGAACAAATGACCATTTAAACTACCCCCTCAGTTATTCTAAAATCGATGGTAAAATGGTAGCTTTTCATGACTCTCTTCGTTACCTAGCCTCTGTAATTGGGGCTAAATAAAACTTCGCGTCTGAGGTTATATGTGTTTTTTTTTGTATTAATGAAGAGAGAAGTGTAAAGCATCGATGAAACAATCGTATGTAGGGTGTGTGGAAGACATGCGGGTAAAGGGAATCGAGTCTATTTGAAATCCATTCATCAAAAAACCAAAGGGATCAAAAGAAACATAAACCTTATTGTCAATAGTGAGTTGTCGTACATAAATGAAACATTTTGACAATTTATGGTATGTACAAAACATGGGTAATGTTCAATGGCTTGAGTTTATGGGAAGTGGGTAAGGTTGTGTTCCGTATCCTTAAATTGGAATGCCTTATTCTCTACCAATAAACAATTTCTGATATAAGTGACTAAAATTAGAATAAGACAAGGGATTACCTTGTGACGCCTCTATGTTCGAAGAGGCACCCGTGCCCGTGTAGCATGTGTTGTCCGAAGGGGTGAGAGACAATGGTGTGCATAACGGCTACAATGTCAGTGGGTGTTGGTGAAGCCATGAAAGTGTAAGCTTGATGATGTTGGCTTATAATATCTTATTGATGTTAATGCTCTTGGATGATTCATTAGAAGGACATGTATGGGTTGTAAGATAAGTGTGAAGAGACTCAATGGACATCATCTTAGCTAAAGTGACTTATTCCAATGTGAGCATGGAACAAGCCTGATGAAAATAAGGGAGCGAATTGCTCTATTGAATTAAGGTGGTAACACCCTGGTAGGCATCAATAAGGTCGAAAATGAACTGAAGTACCAAACACTGAATGTTCACAAGAGCACCGACATTCTATAGTTAGTCATAAAGTGTCTTCAAACGTTGAAAATAAGCAGAGACATTTGAAAAAGTCTCCATGCAAACTTTAGCGAGTTCTTGCTCAAGTGTGACACGTTGTGATTATCCTAGAAGAGGCCAATCAAATGCTTCCAGGAATCCAAAGTCATGGAGCTAGGTTCCATGATGGTGGTTAGCAAGTTAACATAACTAATTGAATAGATCCATTGACACACATTTGCATCCAAGGGGGCACACTGGTCATACGTGGAGTCAATGATGGTGGTGGAGGTTTGTCTTCTAAAGGTACAATGTGATGTAGGATCAGATGAAAGCATAAATGAATGCAAAATAGATTTGTCCATTCAATAGTGAGCAATTTCCATGTCAAGCTCAATAGGAATATTATATTTAATGTAGGAAACAATGAAAGCAGGATGAAATTCTGAACTGGCAGAGGATAATGGAGGTGTCGGGGTTTCCACCTTGGGAGGAAAAGCGTCCATGTTGTTGTTGGAGCAGGAAGACATGTTGCAAGAGTAAACGATGAAGGAGACAAGTGGCCGCAGGAGATGTCAAAGGGGTCGCATCGGCCAGCGCTGATGGAGAAACGACATTGGTGGTAGAGTTGCGTGGGTTGCACAATCAAAGGGAGGGAAAGAGACCCTGAGGCTGTGCGATTGACGCGGGGGAAGAAACGTAGGATCCGGCGACTGAGCTTTCAGTACGAGGGAATTATGAGAGGACCGCAGAAGGAAAGATAAACGACGATGTCGACGGTGCGCATGGGAGACACGAAGACAACTATTGAGAAGAATTAGGTTAGGATCTTTTAAGAATGTGATACCATATAAGATAATTGGTGTTCTGGACCGGCCCAATCCTTACAATTGGGCCAAGAAGACCAATCCAATAGGCCTGCTCGACGTCGGACATATTTATGAAAAGTGGTCCCTGTCGACCACAAGCATTCCGACCACGAAGAAGTTCACTAACGGCTAGTCTTAACCGTTGTCTATTTTCACGGATTCCTCGATCCGCGCCTCACGATATGGACCAATAATCTTCCACTTAGCCCTTTATATAAACCCTCTCATTTGAGGGGGTCAGGTATTGAATTTCTCTGACCTTTATACTTGTACTTGCCCACTCTTCGCTCGGTTGCTTACTTTGGCATCAGAGTGCCTTGCAGGTACAACCCCTTTTTTCTCCTCACCGACCGTCTTCATCATCTCTCGAGGCCAACCGCATCGGATTCTGATCTCCAGGTACGATCAATTGGTTTGTGTTTTTTCAGTTAATAATAAAAAAGAGAGTATATATACAACATGAGAGTTAGCCATTTGTTAAATTATAATTACAAATAAATATAAAATAATTACAAAACAAATACATATTCTATCAACTTGTTCTAGACATTATATCCTAAAATTTTGAGATTGTTATGTCAATGAGTAAGAAATATCCTCAAACACTTGTTCTAAGACAATTGTCATCATGATAGATTATATGGCATATGAATCTTAGGACATAAATATAAATTCTATGGAATGGTTCTGATTCATGGATACATAATTCTAAAGTATAAATTTCGCTCTCACGGCCATTATTAAGTTAATCATCAAAGTATTTATAGGTACACATTCATCGTGAGTTTAACGATAAAATACCTTCATCAAGGAGAATTTCATCATTAATAACATGATCACCCTAATCAATCAAAGATAAAGGTTTCTCAAAATTAGATACTATAATATAATTTGATTCTTAAATCTTTGGCAGTCAATATCAATCATCCAAAGGCTATTTTATCAAAGATATCATATGGCAACCACATGTTAGATGTTGGATCAAATGTATTAATGTATTATAGATGAAGCTGCTTTAGGTAGTCCTTGTTCAAGTGCATGTGGTGGAATTTTTAGAAATAACAATGCTTCCTCTATGGCTATTTTGTTGTGGAAATTCGTGTTTTTACTTTAAATGTTGAGCTTATTGGAGTAATAAATGCAACTTAGACTTATTTTAATTTCTCTATGGCTATTTTGTTATGGAAATTAGTGCTAACTTTAAATATTGAGTTTATTGGACCAATAAATGCAATTCAGAAATTTGTTAATTGACATATAATTCTCATTCTATATTATTCACTCACTTTTAAAATGACAATTTTTAAGATTTTTCATAGATTAAGGATTACAATAATATTATTATAAAATATTAAAATTTTATTAAATTAATCTTATTAAAAAATTGGAAGTACGTACAAAGTAATAATTAAAGAATATATTTAAAAAAATAGTAATTATTATTACATTGAAAAATAAAAATAATAGTTATTTTAAAACAAATTTTATTTATTAAAACAAAAATCAATTAAACACGGAGAGAGTACATTAATAACTAAAGAATAGATAATTAAATTATTTATACTCCTTATAAAAAGAACTAGAGAGAATATTTGATTAAAAAAACCATGAATTTTCTCTAATTGATGGGAAAGATAACCACTCTGAACAAGTTGTCTCTGGTGCGGCCTAATAAATCCAGAGATTTCATTTTATTTTAAAAAATAAATCTAATTTTATGTTAACATTTGATCCAATTCATTTTTTATGTATTAAATTTCATAATATTTTTTATTTTATTAAATTTTTATATAATATTTTTTATATATTTATTAATATTAATAAAAAATTGAATATTTTAAAAATTTTAAACCCTCTATTATTTGAGACCTGTACGATAGAACTTATCTTGAACAGGACCCGACCCTGTTTGTCTCAATTGGTTTTTCTAATCAATATTTAGTGAATCACGTTTACTTGATTTATTTTTGTATGACTATTTTTTAATTTTTAAAACTTAAAAATTATAAAACTTATTTGGTAGTATAGTTTAATAAAATTATTTTTAAAAACTATTCTTATTTAACAATTTTAAAAATAAAAAAAAATTAAAATGAATTTTATAAATTTTGGTTTTCAGCTTTAAAAATGAGAAGAGGAAAAGATTACACTTTAAAATAAATTTTAAAGTTAAAATTATCAAACATATTTTTGTTTTCAAAACTATTATTTGAAATTAATTTATAAAATAAATTTTAAAAACCAAAAATTAAAATTCATTAAAACACACTCCAAATCTTTCTTAATACAAGATTTTGTATTCTTATCTCTTATTTTTGTATTTGTTTATTTAAAAAAAAATTATAAAGCTGTACTTTGCGCTTTCCCATTAATATATATATATAAAAAATCTGGTGTGATATGTCAAATAATCATCATATATTACACTACAAGAACCAAATCTTATTTATTTTTAAAAATACTGTATAAAATCAACCTTAGCAAACCGCGGATACTTATTTTATTTCATATTAAACCGCGGATACCCTTACTCAGTACAAGTACTATAATAAATTAATACTCCATCATTTATTAATTACGAGTTTTTTTGTTGACAATTATTTTATACAAAATATAGCCCCACATGGCAACCACCGCTTTAAATACCCATAGTAAGGACTTGATCCATTCAAGCACAGCACAACTTAGAAAATATTCATTACAACAACTGAATCATCATCTTCGTCTTATTGAAGCTGTCTTCATCTCTTAACAATTTCCTTCAATCTATTCTCTCTTTTTCACCATGATGCAATTCACATCCAACGTACCTGTTCATAACCTTCATAAATTTCAAGCTTTAAGATGCCCAAGTTTCAGGTGTCACTCTTCTTCTGTTAAACAACAATCTTCTTTTTCTTCTCTTCAAACTAACAACAACAACAACAATAACCCATCGAGATTGCATCTCTCCAATCTCGATAACTTTCTCCAAACACAGAAGCCATTAGAATTAACCACCCTCCACCACCAACAACAAATACAAATTCAACCCATTCAAAAGGACAAAAAAGCAAAAAACTTCCTTGAAGGTCTCAACCTTGCAAAACTATGGCCAGAAATCAAAGCAGCTGAAGAAATCTCCCCACGTCACCTAAAACGTCTTCAACGCCTTCTCTCCAAAACAGCAGAATATTCCCCCAGAAATATCATCGCCGCCAACTGGAAACAATACCACGGCAGCAACGACTGGAAAGGGATGCTAGATCCCCTTGACGACAATCTCCGGCGAGAAGTCGTTCGCTACGGCGACTTAGTCCAAGCCGCCTATCAAGCCTTTCATTCCGATCCAGCCATGTCATCAACCGAACCACCGCAGCCTCGCCACGTAACATTACCAGAAAGATCCTACAAAGTTACCAAAAGTCTATACGCCACGTCATCCATCGGATTACCCAAATGGATCGACGAAGTCGCGCCAGATCTTGGATGGATGACCCAGCGATCAAGCTGGGTCGGATTCGTCGCAGTTTGTGACGATAGAAGAGAGATCGCGAGAATGGGAAGAAGAGACATCGTGATCTCTCTTCGCGGAACTTCAACCTGTCTCGAATGGGCCGAAAACATGAGAGCCCAATTAGTTAACTTAACCGACGACAACAAAACCCAAACTCAAGCCCAATCAAAGCCCAAAGTCGAATGCGGGTTCATGAGCTTATACAAAACAAAAGGAGCCCATGTCGAAAGCCTATCCGAATCGGTAGTCGAAGAAATAAAACGTCTTATCGAACTATACAAAGGTGAAGAACTAAGCATAACTGTAACGGGACACAGCCTCGGTGCGACACTAGCATTATTAGTAGCCGAGGAGATCAGCACGTGCGGGCCTGAAGTTCCACCGGTGGCAGTTTTCTCATTCGGCGGGCCTCGTGTAGGCAACAAAGCCTTCGGAGAACATCTTGAAAGCAAAAACGTGAAAGTTCTCAGAATAGTAAACACACAAGACGTGATTACAAGGGTGCCAGGGATATTCCTAAGCGAAGATCTCGAAGAAAAAATCAAGAACTCGAAGGTTGTTAGTGGAATGGTTGATATGTTGGAAGAGAACACTCCTTTAGGATATTCGCACGTTGGAACTGAGTTACGTGTTAATACTAGGATGTCGCCTTATTTGAAGCCTGATGCAGATATAGCTTGTTGTCATGATTTGGAAGCTTATTTGCATTTGGTGGATGGGTTTATGGCGTCTAATTGTCCGTTTAGAGCTAATGCTAAGAGAAGTTTAGCCAGATTAATGCAAGATCAAAGTGCTAATGTAAAAAAGTTGTATACTAGTAAGGCAAAAGGGTTATCTGTTAATCTTAGTAGACAGGGATCTATGTCTGGGTTGTCTGTTAATCTTAGTAGACAGGGATCTATGTCAATGTCAACTTGTTGTCCTAGTCCTTCATCTTCATGAATGAAATGAAACTCAAAGTTGAACATAAACAGTTTTGCATTTTTACTAGCTTTTGATTTTTCAAAACATTAGTTATTGATACAAGTTTAATTGAAATGCATCGATACATACAAAATAATTTAACATTATCATCTAATAAAAATATATAACTCATTTATATCATATAAATAATTTAAAATTTTTAATCTATAATAAAATATATGATCGCCATCCTCTTTGATTGATATTATATAACTAATTTAGGTACATCATTCATTTTTTTCATAGAATAATTAATACCAAGAATATTTGATTTGAAAGATGACCCTCTAACTTCCATTACTATTTTTCTACCCAGGACCAGATTTTCACGGATGAATAGAGTATAGTTATATCTGGGCCATACAAAAATGTTAGGTGAGACTTTAAATATTGAAAATTGAAATGAAGGGTGTGGACTACTTCATATATGTGAGCAACATGAGATATTTCTAAGGAGGAAATGCATTTCCCAAAAAGCTTCAAGCTATCATTTTCTATTCAAATTCTTAATAAATTGAATCTAACAAATTACTAAAAAATTGTTTCATTTAAAATTGTCTGGCTAAATTATAACATTTTAATGAGTTAAGATAATCTTCTATTTCTCAAAATAAATGAAAAGACCTATTTTAATGAGAAAAATACAAATAAAATTTAAAATAATATAAACAAAAATTGGTTAATGCACTATCCACTCTATTTTTTTTCTCTCTCAATATTATATTACGATTTTTTTGACCGAAACTTGTATTTCAAAAAGTTTTGTAGAACATAATTTTCAAATGATTTTTTGCATAGACTTCCATCATAACCTTCCCATGTAACATATAAGATGATTATGAAAACTTTTGTATCGTTTCGAACAATTCTAAATTTAATTTGATTTTTATAGCAAAACTAATATAAACTAATGTATAATATATAATGATTTTTTGACCGAAACTTGCATTTCAAATAGTTTCGTAGAATCAAATTTTCAAATGATTTTTTGCATGGACTTCCATCATAACCTTCACACGTAAAATATACAAATTATCTGAAAAGTTTTGTAGAATTTCGAACAGTCATCCATTTAATTGATTTTTTGACCGAAACAAGTATAAACTAATGTATAATATATTACGTTTTTTTGACCGAAATTCGCATTTCAAAAAGTTTCATAGAATCTAATTTTCAAATGATTTTTTATATGGACTTCCATCATAACCTTCCCTCGTAACATATAAGAAAGATCTGAAGAGTTTTGTATCGTTTCAAACAGTCCTTCATTTAATTTGATTTTTTTTAGCAAAACTAGTATAAACTAGTGTATAATATATTATGATTTTTTAACCGAAACTTGCATTTCGAAAAGTTTCACAGAATCTAATATTCAGATGATTTTTTTGCATGGACTTCCATCATAACCTTCCCGCGTATTATATCGGAAGGATTTGAAAAGTTTTATTTCGTTTCATACAGTCCTCGATTTAATTTTATTTTTTGAGCAAACTAATATAAACTTGTGTATAATATATTAT
This sequence comes from Lathyrus aphaca, assembly GCA_963966055.1. NCBI lineage: Eukaryota > Viridiplantae > Streptophyta > Magnoliopsida > Fabales > Fabaceae > Lathyrus > Lathyrus aphaca. The sequence continues at coordinate 548,408,217 of OZ014523.1, read as the reverse complement.
GAATTTTGACCGGAACTTGCATTTAGAAATTTTTCATAGAATCAAATTTTCAGATGATTTTTGCATGAACTTCCATCATAACTTTCCCTTGTAAAATATATAAATTATCTGAAAAGTTAAGTAGCATTTCGAACAATGCTCGATTTAATTTGTTTTTTGACCGAAACTAGTATAAACTAGTGTATAATATATTATGATTTTTGATCGAAACTAGAATTTCAAAAAGTTTCATAGAATATAATTTTGAAATTTAGATTCTACGAAACTAGTATAAACACTAGTTTATACTAGTATAATTTTCGGTCAAAAACTCCCCTCGATTTAATTGAGTTTTTGACCGAAACTAGTATAAACTAGTGTATAATTTACGATTTTTTGACTGAAACTTGCATTTCAAAAAGTTTCATAGAATCTAATTTTCAGATGATTTTTTTGCATGGACTTCCATCATAACCTTCCCTCGTAACATATAAGAAGGATCTGAAAAGTTTTGTAGCATTTCGAATAGTCCTTGATTTAATTGATTTTTTGACCGAAACTAGTATAAACTACTGTATAATATATATTACGATTTTTTGACCGAAACTTGCATTTCAAAAAGTTTCATAGAATCTAATTTTCAGATGATTTTTTGCATGGACTTCCATAATAACCTTCCCTCGTAACATTTAAGAAGGATCTGAATAGTTTTATATCGTTTCGTACAATCCTCGATTTAATTTGATTTTTGAGCAAACTGGTTGAAACTCGTTTATAATGTATTATGATTTTTTTGACCAAAAGTTGCATTTCGAAAAGTTTCATAGAATCTAATTTTCAGATGATTTTTTGCATGGACTTCTATCATAACCTTCCCGCGTAATATATAGGAAGGATCTGAAAAGTTTTATATCCTTTCGTACAGTCCTCGATTTAATTTGATTTTTTAGCAAACTAGTATAAACTTGTGTATAATATGATTTTTGCCCGGAACTTGCATTTCGAAAAGTTTCGTAGAATAAAATTTTCAGTTGATTTTTTTGCGTGAACTTCAATCATAACCTTCCCTTGTCAAATATATAAATTCTCTGAAAACGTTTTGTAGCATTTCGAATAGTCATCGATTTAATTGATTTTTTTGACCGAAACTAATATAAACTAGTGTATAATATATTAGAATTTTTTGACCGAAACTTGCGTTTCAAAAAGTTTCGTATAATCTAATTTTCAGATGATTTTTTTACATGGACTTCCATCAAAACCTTCCCTCGTAACATATAAGATGGTTATGAAACGTTTTGTATCGTTTCGAACAGTTCTCGATTTAATTTGATTTTTTTAAGCAAAGCTAGTATAAACTTGTGTATAATACATAATGAATTTTTGACCGAAACTTATATTTCGAAAAGTTTCGCAGAATCAAATTTTCAGTTGATTTTTTGCATGGACTTTCATCATAACATTCACTCGTAAAATATATAAATTATCTGAAAAGTTTTGTAGCATTTCGAATAGTCCTTGATTTAATTGATTTTTTGACCGAAACTAGTATAAACTAGTATATAATATATATTACGATTTTTTGACCGAAACTTGCATTTCAAAAAGTTTCATAGAATCTAATTTTCAGATGATTTTTTGCATGGACTTCCATAATAACCTTCCCTCGTAACATATAAGAAGGATCTGAATAGTTTTATATCGTTTGGTACAATCCTCGATTTAATTTGATTTTTTGAGCAAACTGGTATAAACTCGTTTATAATGTATTATGATTTTTTTGACCAAAAGTTACATTTCGAAAAGTTTCATAGAATCTAATTTTCAGATGATTTTTTGCATGGACTTCTATCATAACCTTCCCGCGTAATATATAGGAAGGATCTGAAAAGTTTTATATCCTTTTGTACAGTCCTGGATTTAATGTGATTTTTTTAGCAAACTAGTATATACTTGTGTATAATATTATTTTTGCCCGTGTCTTGCATTTCGAAAAGTTTCGTAGAATCAAATTTTCAGTTGATTGTTTTTGCATGGACTTCCATCATAACCTTCCCTCGTAAAATATATAAATTCTCTGAAAAGTTTTGTAGTATTTCGAACAATCATCGATTTAATTGATTTTATTGACCGAAACAAGATTAAACTAGTGTATAATATATTAGGATTTTTTGAGCGAAACTTGCTTTTCAAAAAGTTTCGTAGAATCAAATTTTCAGATGATGTTTTGCATGAATTTCCATCATAACCTTCACTCGTAAAATATATAAATTATCTGAAAAGTTTTGTAGCATTTCGAGCAGTCTTTGATTTAATTGATTTTTGACCGAAACTAATATAAACTAATGTATAATATATAACAATTTTTTGACCGAAAGTTGTATTTCAAAAAGTTTCGTAGAATCTAAATTTCAAACGATTTTTTACAAGGACTTCAATCATAACTTTTGCTCGTAACATATCAGATGGTTATGAAAAGATTTGTATCATTTCGAACAATCCTCGATTTAATTTGATTTTTTTTAGCAAAGCTAGTATAAACTTGTGTATAATATATAATGATTTTTTGACCGAAACTTGCATTTCGAAAAGTTTCATATAATCAAATTTTCAGTTGATTATTTGCATGGACTTTCATCATAACATTCACTCATAAAATATATAAATTATCTGAAATTTTTGGTAGCATTTCGAACAGTCCTTGATTTAATTAATTTTTTGACCTAAACTAGTATAAACTAGTGTATAATATATTACGATTTTTTGACCGAAACTTGCATTTCAAAAAGTTTTATAGAATCTAATTTTCAGATGATTTTTTGCATGGATTTCCATAAAAACCTTCCCTTGTAACATATAAGAAGGATCTGAAAAGTTTTATATCGTTTCGTACAGTCCTCGATTTAATTTGATTTTTTGAGGAAACTAGTATAAACCTGTTTATAATGTATTATGATTTTTTGACCAAAAGTTGCATTTCAAAAAGTTTCATAGAATCTAATTTTCAGATGATTTTTTGCATGGACTTCCATAATAACCTTCCCTCGTAACATATAAGAAGGATCTGAAAAGTTTTATATCGTTTCATACAGTCCTCGATTTAATTTGATTTTTTGAGCAAACTATTATAAACTTGTTTATAATGTATTATGATTTTTTTACCAAAAGTTGCATTTCGAAAAGTTTCATAGAATCAAATTTTCAGATGATTTTTTTGCATGGACTTCCATCATAACCATCCCTCGTAAAATATATAAATTATCTGAAAAGTTATGTAGCATTTCGAACAGTGCTCGATTTAATTTATTTTTTGACCGAAACGAGTATAAACTAGTGTATAATCTATTACGTTTTTTGACCGAAACTTGCGTTTCAAAAAGTTTTGCAGAATCTAATTTTCAGATGATTTTTTGCAAGGACTTCCATCATAACCTTCCATCGTAACATATAAGATTGTTTTGAAAAGATTTGTATCGTTTCGAACAGTCCTCAATTTAATTTTATTTTTTTTAGCAAAACTAGTGTATAATATATAATGATATTTTGACCGAAACTTGCATTTCAAAAAGTTTCATAGAATCAAATTTTCAGATGATGTTTTGGTTGGACTTCCATCATAACCTTCACTCATAAAATATATAAATTATCTGAAAAGTTTTGTAGCATTTCGAGTAGTCTTGGATTTAATTGACTTTTTGACCGAAACTAGTATAAACTAATGTTCAATATATTACAAATTTTGACCGAAAGTCGTATTTCAAAAATTTTCGTAGCATCTAAATTTCAAATGATTTTTGGAAAGGACTTCCATCATAACCTTTCCTCGTAACATATAAGATGGTTATGAAAAGTTTTGTATCGTTTCGAACAATCCTCGATTTTATTTGATTTTTTTAGTAAAGCTAGTATAAACTTGTGTATAATATATAATGATTTTTTGACCGAAACTTTTATTTCGAAAAGTTTCATAGAATCAAATTTTCAATTGATTTTTTGCATGGACTTCCATCATAACATTCACTCGTAAAATATATAAATTATCTGAAAAGTTTTGTAGCATTTCGAACAGTCCTCGATTTAATTGATTTTTTGACCGAAACTAGTATAAACTAGTGTATAATATATTACGATTTTTTGACCGAAACTTGCATTTCAAAAAGTTTCATAGAATCTAATTTTCAGATGATTTTTTGCATGGACTTCCATCATAACCTTCCCTCGTAACATATAAGAAGGATCTGAAAAGTTTTGTATCGTTTCGAATAATCCTCAATTTAATTTGATTTTTTGAACAAAACTAGTATAAACTAATGTATAATATATAATTATTTTTTGAACGAAACTTGCATTTCAAAAAATTTCATAGAATTTAATTTTTAGTTGATTTTTTTGCATGGAATTCCATAATAATCTTCCCTCGTAACATATAAGAAGGATCTGAAAAGTTTTATATCGTTTCGTACAATCCTCGATTTAATTTGATTTTTTGAGCAAACTAGTATAAACTTGTTTATAATGTATTATGATTTTTTTGACCAAAAGTTGCATTTTGAAAAGTTTCATAGAATCTAATTTTCAGATGATTTTTTGCATGGACTTCCATCATAACCTTCCCGCGTAACATATAGGAAGGATCTGAAAAGTTTTATATCGTTTAGTACAATCCTCGATTTAATTTAATTTTTTTAGCAAACTAGTATAAACTTGTGTATAATATGATTTTTTCCCGTGTCGCTCCCCGGGATTTTCATCCTAGTACAAACGCGAAAGTGGCGCGGAAAAGATAGAGTCGCCAGCCAGACATTTTTATCCCGAAAGAATGGGAAAGGTAATGCTGCACAAACCCGAGGAAGAAGGAAATGACAAGGTCCTGTGAACCAAAGATCTGGGTTCGGGAGTCGGTGTTGCACCCCAAAATTTGCCCTCACAATACAAGACTTTGTGTGCTAAGAAGGTTCACAAGGTTCACAAGTTTCTCAATGCTTATATAACCTTTCATGAGGTTCATGAAGTCTACAAGTCACTTCTTGAAGGTTCACAAGGTTCACAAGCTTTCTCAACATTTACAAGACCTTTCATGAGGTTCATAAAGTCCACAAGTTACTTTATGAAGGTTCACAAGGTTCACAAGTTCTACAATGCTTTCAATACCTTTCATGAGGTTCATGAAGTCTACAAGTTACTTCTTGAAGGTTCACAAGGTTCACAAGATTCACAATGATTACAAAGCTTTCCTGAGGTTCATGAGGTCCACAAAGCCACTTCATGAGGTTCACAAGGTTCACAAGCTTCACAATACCTCCCATGAGTATCACAAAACACTTTATGAAGATTCACAAGGTTCACAAAGTTCACAATTGGTCAAAGGAGTTGACAATTCCCTCAGACAATGCACCTCCTAAGCAGTGCATCCAAAACTAGGGTTTTGACTTTAATCAGGCTAAATGGACTTCCAATACCTCAAGTGAGTTTCATAACATCTTATATATGTGTAAGAACCCCCATGTCAAATTTTAAGACTTTTCTCAAAAGTTTGCTCAGTCAGATGATCAGATAAGTCAAAATCAGTCAATGCAGTTAAAAAGTCAAACTGAGGTCAACTGTGGTCAAACCAAAGTCAAACTTCATGATTTTTTGCCAACATCAAGTATATGAAGTAAAATTCATCATTTGATCAAGGGTTGATCATGATTCATCAAGGAGATTCCAGATCATCAATAATCAGGAGTTTCTAAATTAGGGTTTCCTCAGTAAAAGTCAACTGAACTTTGACCAGTCATAACTTTCGTATACTTCATCACCAAGTCTCCATCCAAAGCTCATTTGAAGGAAATTGAATTCTCTACAACTTTGATGTTGAAAGTTAAGCCCAAAAATGCTTCATTTGAAAGATATGAGCTAAGACATTATAGGTCATTTCAAAAGTCAACAAAAAGTCAACAACTTCAAAAGGGCATAACTTGAGATTGGTAAATGATATGGACCTGAAACCAATGGGGTTGTTTAGAGGACTCTTCAAGCTTTCCAAAATGTCCAAGAACACCCTCATACCTTTAAAATTGAGGGAGATGTGCCCTTGCAAAGTTGAGAAAGTTTGTGATGGTTTATGATGAAAATGGGGGCCTAAAAACAATTTTCTCCAAATGGGCTGGCCAAATTATGACCCAACCCATACAACAACATCATGCACGAAATTTCATAATATTTTCATAATTTTTATTTTATTTAATTAATTTGTTATGATTTTTTATTCTTAAAATCATTTTAAATTTAAATAAAATATTAAATGTGAAGATTTAATTGATTTATTGATTCTAGAAAGTCATAAAATCAGTATGGAATAAGTTGATACAAGAGTTATGTGGAATGGCTTGAAATAGAAAGCATTGGTACAAAAATATTGAACTTTCATGGCATGATCTTTCTCAATCTTAAAATATCAAAACTTCCACATAATCAATCAAGTTTTTGACCTAGATTGATTCTCCTATAAGTACTAAACCTAATGCTATCATTCAAACACGGATTCCAGCAGCCCATAGGTAAGTTCCAAAACTCAAAAATTCATCAAAAAAAAGGAATTCGGATTTCATCTTCCAAGGCTCTAAAAGGTAAAATAAGAACATGGTTGGCTTCCTTGATCATCATGGAACATAAACTGATCATTACATTGCCTCATAACATCACATATTGATGAACCCGAATCAAGTTTTACCTTAAATTTCAATTTTTCGATTCTACTTATTTGTGCATTATTAATGAATTTTGTTTGTGCTTTTGTGTTTGTGATGATCCAAGGAACGATTCTGGACAATTAGATTGAAGCTTCATGACCTATATCACCCGCGACCATTATTAGGGTTTAGAGCTCAATTTTAGGGTTTTATGATTGAACAAATATAAATGAATTCTGGAAACATAGAATTGTTGTGTGAACTGTGAGGATTGTAAATCACTAACCAATTTCATGAATCGATGTGGTTTTGCTTGAGTTTCATTTTCGTAGGTTTTGCTGGGGTTTGTCTTTCGCAGGAAAACTTGCATCTAATTTCGCAGCAAAGTTTGTAGGTCTCAAGGAAGAAGAAGATCAGTTCCCGCGCGCGTGTTTTAATTCAAATTATTTGTAATATATTTTATTAATTGTTTGCTGTTTAAAGACACACAAGCGCTTGTGTCCTGGTGGTTGGAGACATGTGCGCGTATTGGTTTGGTCTGGGGTTCGATTCCCCGTTTGTGGTATTTTGTTTGTTATTTTTGTTTATTACGCAGGTTTAATATATAATCAATTATGGCCACCATATTATCAGATGGGCTCTTCCAGCCAGGTGGTGATGCGCGCGCTTGTGAATGTAAAGGTCCTGGGATCAAATCCCACCCCAGGCCTTTTTGATTTCTTATATTTTTCTGGATTTTCAAAGGCAAAGAACAAAAACAAGTATTCTCCCCTCTTTCTCACCTGCGTGTGTGGTGGCCTGATGGTATTCCTTGTTGTTTGCAAACATACTGACCTGGGTTCAAACCCAGCCAAGGTAAGTTCTTAACTTTTGTCATTTTTTTTTCTATTTTTCTTAATTAATTAGTTTATTTGTTTTATATTCTTAATAAAATTTAGATCATATATATATTCCAAATTTAAAATAACATCATATTCTCTAAAATTTCTAAACTTTTCTATTTTTTTTCTTTTTAATTCAAAAATTTATTTTATTATTTTATGTAATTATTATATATATGTATATATTAGCTAAAATAATTTTGTATATAAATAAACCCTAAAAAATATTTTCTAAAATAAAACCTAATTCTATTTTTTCCTAAATAATTTTCTTTTCTAATTCTTAATGTAATTATTATATTCATTATAATTCTTGTAAATTTTTGTAAATATGATTATTTTTATGAACATGATATTTAAACTTATTTTCTTCATAATGTGTAAATATTTTTTTATAATTGTTAATATATATTCATAAATAATTAAATTCTTGTAAATGATTAAAACTTATATTATGCTTAGAAATTGCTCTTATTATATATTTAAAATTAAACTTTGTGTTCATATCATTATTTTTCTACTTATTTTTGTTTACTTAAATTATTGTTACTAACTAAACTATTATGTATTATTATATTATATTTTTATTATTATGTTTCTAACCTTGTTTATTATTGCTAATTATTATTATTATTATTCTATTTACACTAACCTTATATTTTTTAATTATATTTACCACTAACCCCTATTTATTATTTATTTATTATTTTAGCTTGTTTATTTATATTTTGCTAATTATTTATTTTCGCCTATTATTTATTTATTATTTATTGCTTATTTATTTATTATTTATTTTGCTATTTATTTTGCTTATTATTATAATTTTGTAATTGCTTCTTGGATGTAAATTTTGTAGTATTTTAATTATTATTATTGCTATGGTTAGTAATTTAGGGAGTGCACAACATGTATTCTATTTAAGATAAATTTAGCTCATTTAAATATAAGATAATTAAATTAAATACTCACACACGTAAGTCGATTTTAATCGCCGTCTCACTTTCTAAGGTTATCCCTCAGGTTGCCTACGAATAATGGTCAAGTGGGGTGTATAAAGCAAGTCCCTTTCAAAAGAAAAATCATCAAGTCCCTCATGGTTGCCTTTACGAATCGAGTCCCTTTGAATAATGATGATAGTCCCTCCAGTATGCTTATTACACCCCACAGTTGCCTTCATAAAAACAGATGTCCCTCTCATGTCCCTTAAAACATCCAAGGTAATGACTACCTACTCCTTAATAGTAGGGATAGTCTTACCAATCAAAGGATAAAGAACAAGAAAGACTTAGAACTTTAGGGTAGGTACCTCTTAGTTGCTTGCTCACTCCATTTTTCAAACACTTAACAAATTTCAAACAAATTTTCAAAAACAAGTTTTTACACATCCGTACATGGATTATTATTAACTATTCTGAAAATTTTTCTATTCACACACTACACTTTCAAAAACAATTTAAAGTGAGCTAAGTAACTAAGAGCCCATGGATAACCATGGATGTAAAGGGTGCTAACACCTTCCCTTTACATAACCTACCCCCCGGACCCAAAATATTCTCTTAAGGTCTTTCCTGTTCTTTTATACCCTTTCCATTTGGATAAAATAAAAGTCGGTGGCGACTCTTGCTATCCGCAACATAACTTAAAGTCAGTTCTCCCACCGTGTTACAGAACTGGCGACTCTGCTGGGGATCTATTTTAAGAGGGGCACCCTTAGGAATTAAGATCACTTTAAATTGTTTGCCTTGTTTGATTTATATTATCTTGTTGGGGTGCTCTTATGTGTGAAAGGTCCTAACCCGGATCTAGTGTACCTTAGGTAAATGGCAATAGACCAAGGAAACTGTACGACGTATATCGATACGGTTGATCTGGTGGCCATAGTTAGTGCGACTTCTTGGTTGGTGCTTATGTTCCTTAAGTCAAGTTGAGGATAATATGAGGCTGCCATATGTTGTCAATGCACTAACTAACTTTTAGAACCCTAGTTAACTCATCTTGGCCTTTAGAAAGTAGTGAGGTAACCGGCTTTGGTGCAGACTGAAGTTGGTTGACACTCGATACTACACTCATTGAGATTCTAAACTTGGAGGGTTTTGGTTGGCAAGTAAGTTGCCTTCTGAACAACCACCCTTGTGAAGGATCAATGATATTGAGATCCCTTAGAACCTGGTTACTTTTTTGTAGGACAGGATGAACCATCTAACTTCAGGGGAGGGTACTTACCTTTAAACCTCATGCAAGCCTTTAAACCTAGGGCTATGGTGTGACTTGTTTGTGTGTGCCACATGTTTGTGATTGAGCATAACATCATGACATCATCATGCATCATGAGCACATAATTTTCCCTAACCATTTCAAGGACCAAGGGATTTATTTTTGTTCTTTGTTGTAGGTCATGGCTTCTGCTCGTAGAAACACCATCAGGATCAACTTTGTGGGAATACCTGCCAAGCTTAAAGAGTTGGTTTCTCAAGTGCATGATCACTCCCAGTTCATCAAGAGACATGGTCACTTATTGGATCTAATTACTTCAGGGTTCAGTGAAGACATGATGAGTGTGCTGTTTCAGTTCTTTGACCCTAAGCACCATTGCTTCACATTCCCCGACTACCAGCTGGTTCCAACCATGGAGGAGTTCTCTAAGCTTCTGGGTATACCTGTTCTTGATCAAAGACCCTTCACAGGCTTGGAGAAGGAGCTTAAACCAGAGGTTATTGCTGCAGCTCTACATCTGAAGAAGTCTGACATTGTTCTGGAGACGAGAAGTGGAGTAAAGGGTATTCTTGCCAAGGTATTAGTGGATAAAGCTCATATGTTCTTGAAGGCCATGAGCTATGATGCTTTTGAGGAGATCTTAGCCTTGCTGACTTATGGCTTAGTATTGTTCCCCAATCCAGATCAGTTCATAGATGTTCATGCCATCAACATTTTCCTGAGTCACAATCCAGTGCCTACATTGCTTGGAGACATCCTGCATTCTCTTCACACCCGTACTACAAGGGCAAGAGGAACTTTGATGTGCTGCATACCTTTGCTTTCTAGGTGGTTTATTTCTCACCTTCCTCGCTCAATAATGAAGAATGAGCAAGGGTTCAGATGGTCCAAGAGGATCATGTCACTTTCTCACTCAGATATCCATTGGTGCTCCAGATCTATGGAGAATGTCACCATCATTGACCGTTGTGGGGAGTTTCCTAATGTGCCACTTCTAGGCATAAGAGGAGGCATCACCTACAACCCCTCTCTAGCTTTACGACAGTTTGGTTACGCCCGAAGTGATGGTCCACATGACATGTTGATTCAGGGCATTGTGTTTGATTACGACAACGATCTTCAGGGTTACCGTCAGAGATTCATACGAGCTTGGGGAAAGGTAAACAGGATTGACAGCAAGACACTGGAGCCTAAGTACACTATTCCTATGGAGGCTTATCTCAGATGGGTACGATCTCGTGCTCAAACACTCATGATGCCATATCCTGCCATTCTACCAGTTACCATGGAACCTGTTGCTGAAGGAGACACTGCTTATACCATCCTTCACCCAGACATGCCTACTGATATGGAAGACTTGCAGAGATCATGGATCCAACTGAAGTAGCAAAGGGATACTTTCGAGGCTCATTACAAAACAAGCCAAGCAAGGATCCTAGAGCTAACAAAGCAACTTCATGAGGAGCGCAATCTAAACTCATACCTCAACACAAAGAGGAAACGTCCATGGGAGACTTAAAACCCCATCTTTTGTACTTATTTCAATTTCATTTTTGTAAGCCTAAAAGGCAAAACAAGTTATTACTAATAAAAGTTTACTTTCGTGTTTGTCTAAGCAAATTTAAATCCTGCGGTCCTTGAAAACATTGCATATGCATTCCCATATCATTTCATTGCATCACAGGTTTATAATTGTGCACAGGTTTCTCATCCTCTCGCTGTTTATTTCAGCAATGGCTCTTGAACAATCAGTTAAGGATCTTCAGGCACAGAATGCACAGTTCCAAGAGCTGATCCTGAACCTATCCAAGGGGCAGGATGAATTGAAGACACTGCTGGCCAAGAAGACTAAGAAGACTAGAAGGTCTGCTGGGTTGCTCAACATGGGAAGAAGGTTCAAAGGTCCTGTCAAGACCAAGGAACAGGTTGAAGACTATGAATCTGAGGAATCTGAAAAAGAGGGAGGCAGTCTCCACAACACTATGGGGGACTCTGATTCTGAGGCTAATTACTACCATGAGCCTAATGAAGACAAATTCAAGATGCTAGTGGATAGAATGGATGCTATGGAATTACAGAAATCATCTGGGCTGGATTTCGAGGATTTGAGTTTGATATCTGGGGTTGTGATACCCATTGGTTTCAAGGTTCCTACCTTTGTTGTTTATGATGGGGTCTCTTGTCCCAAGCTGCATTTGAGGTCGTATGTCAGAAGGATTCAACCTCATACTGCTGATAAGAAGTTGTGGATCCATTTCTTTCAAGAGAGTTTATCTGGAGCTCAGCTGGAGTGGTATTATCAGTTGGAGAGCGTCAACATCAGAGACTGGAATGATCTTGCTGAAGCTTTCTATAAGCAGTATCAATACAATGCTGACTTAGCCCCCACTCGCATGCAGCTTCAGAGCATGTCTATGGGTGCCAAGGAAAGTTTTAAAGAGTATGCTCAGAAGTGGAGAGATTTAGCTGGAAGAGTTCAACCCCCTTTGACTGACAGGGAGTTGGTTGATATGTTCATGTGTACGCTGAATGGTCCGTTTTACAGTCATCTCATTGGAAGCTCATCATCTGGCTTCACTGAGTTGATCATGACAGGAGAGCGGGTAGAGAATGGTATCAAAAGTGGTAAGATCCAAGTGGGCACTTCTTCATCAGGTGCTGCAAAGAAGCCTCCCACTGGGAAGAAAGAATCCAATGCTGTTTATGGTCAACCTGATCGTAACAGAAGGCATCAGTCTGTCAGTGCAGTTCATATTTCAAATCCAACTCCTGCACCAACAGAGCAGCCTCAAGGCAACCAACAGAGGGCTAGAAGACAGTTCACGAAGATCAACATGTCAATGGCTCAGGCATTGCAACACTTGTTGAAGGCTGAACTTATTACCCTGAGGGAGGCTCCTCAGAATCCCAATGTTACCTCTCCCAAGTACAATCCCAATGCACGATGTGCATATCATTCAAACTGTCCAGGACATGATACTAATAACTGCTGGGTCTTGAAGAACAAAATTCAAGATATGATTGATGCTGGAGAAATTGAGTTTGATCCACCAGGTACTCCAAATGTGATTACAGCTCCAATGCCAAATCACGAGAAGACTGTCAATGCCATTGATGAAGACCTGCATGTCTATTCAGTAATGGAGTTGAGTACACCATTGTCTGTTATCAAAAAGAGGTTAGTACAAGCTGGGATCTTTCCAGGTTGTCGTGAAGATTGTCTGTATTGTACCTATAAGCCGGATAGTTGCTTCATTTTGAGAGATGGGATTCAACGTCTCATGGATAAGTATACTATAGTGTTTGAAAGAAGACCAGCATCTGTAGAAAGTATGGTGGATCATCTGACTCGGGGTAAGAAGATTGAAGAGGTTGATATGGTTGACAAAGTACCGGTAAGAATCACTTCAAAGGGTCCCATCAAAATCACTCATCAGGGTCCAATCAAGATTACTGCTGAAGGTCCTGTAAAAGTTGTTGCTGAAGCCAGAGTGGCTCCTCTGATTATTACCACTCCTGGTCCTATTCCTTATACATCTGACAAAGCTGTGCCTTGGCACTATGGGTCTGACGTTTACATCCATGGTGTTAAGCAAGAGCCTTTACCTGATGTGCCTGTTGACATTGATAATATTGCTGGATCTAGCAAGATCACTCGTAGTGGAAGAGTTTTCTCTCCTCCAGTTGCTTCCAAGAATGCAGTTACTCCTGCTGCTACCTCCACCACTGATGCTCGGGGCAAGGGTCCTGTTATTGAGCCTGTATCTACTGATATGCCAGATGCTGACGACCTCTCTAAGCAGATGGAAGAAGTATTGAAAATCATTCGCAAGAGTGATTATGACATTGTTGATCAGTTGGGGCATACTCCCTCAAAGATTTCTATGCTGTCCTTGTTGTTATGTTCTGAGGCTCATGCCAAGTCCTTGATCAAGTTCCTGAAGATGGCTCATGTACCCAGTGCAATTTCTGTTGACCAATTTGAGAACTGTGTTGCCCACCTGACCTATGACAACGGGTTAGGGTTTTTTGATGCTGATTTGACCCCTGCCAAGAGGGATCATAACAGGGCCTTGCATATTTCAATTGAATGCAGGGGCACTACCATGTCACATGTGCTGATAGATAATGGTTCCTCTTTGAATGTGTTGCCTAAGGAAGTCCTGAACAAGCTGAGTCCTGAAGATGCTGTGCTGAAGCCCAGTAATATTGTGGTAAAGGCTTTTGATGGTTCTAGAAGAGTAGTGCATGGGGAAATTGATCTTCCAATCAAAGTTGGTTCTCAGGTGTTTACTGCTACATTTTATGTGATGGATATTTGTCCTTCATATTCTTGTCTGCTTGGTCGTCCCTGGATCCATGGGGCAGGTGCTGTGACCTCTACATTGCACCAAAAGTTGAGATATCCGGTGAATGGAAAGGTTGTTACTGTCTATGGAGAAGAAGAGTACTTTGTCAGCCATGTAAACACTTTCAAGTATCTGGAAATGGAAGGTGAATACATTGAGACTCCGTGTCAGTCATTTGAAGTGGTTCCCTGAGTTGTTAATGATTGTGTAGCTTCTCCTGTTGTGAAGAAAGTTCCTGTGGTCACCAGAAAACCTCCAACAATGGCAATGGCCTCCCTCAATGATGCTAGAGCTGTGGTGGATGAAGGTGGTTGTACTATTTGGGGTCAGCTTCCTGATATTCCATACAAGTCTGACAAGTTTGGTTTGGGTTTCACTGCAGAGTCCCAGAAGGCTGTTCGTCGTGCTCGTGCTGCTCGTATCACCAATCAAGGGGTTATCAATGCTGTGGGAGACTATGATGAAGACTACAACTTGGATGCATGGATTTTTCCTACTGTGGGTGCTGGACTCAATAATTGGAAAGCTGAAGATGTTATCCCTATCTCCTTTAGTCAGGAGTAAATACTATTACTGTGTTATGTTTTTAAATTTGTAATTTCTTGAACAATTAAAACTTTCAAGCCATGTGCCTTACCCGGGGCACAATGGTGTGCTTGTTACGGGTTGTCATTTCATTTGCATACTTCATTCAATAAAATCAGTGGACGTTTCGTTTTCGTAAATATTGTGTTCCTTGTCTTTCTTTTCTTTTCTTTTTGTTTTATCAGCTATGTGTTCTTACACACACCCACATCACTAAAATGCAGATCCTCATCCACTCTGGATCCTGTTGATAACAGTTCTACTATTGCCAATTATGATTTCGAGAATCCGATCTATCAAACTGAAGACGGAAATGAGGACGATTGTGAAATACCTGTAGAGCTTGCTAGGTTGTTACAACAGGAAGAGAAAGCTATACAGCCACATGAAGAGCCAGTCGAAGTTGTGAATCTGGGAACTGAAGAAAACAGAAAAGAGGTCAAGATAGGGGCTGATTTAGAGGACAGTGTCAAGAGCAGATTGATTCAAATGTTACGTGACTATGTGGAGATCTTTGCTTGGTCTTATGAAGATATGCCAGGGTTGGATACAGACATTGTGGTTCACCGTTTGCCAGTGAAAGAAGATTGTCGTCCAAAGAAGTAGAAGGTTCGTCGTATGCGTCCTGAAATGTCAGAAAAGATCAAGGCAGAGGTAATGAAACAGTTCAATGCAGGGTTCTTAGCAGTGACTTTTTATCCTCAGTGGGTTGCAAATGTGGTACCAGTTCCTAAGAAAGATGGTAAGGTACGTATGTAAGTGGACTACAGAGATCTGAACAAGGCTAGCCCTAAAGATGACTTTCCACTTCCTCATATTGATATTCTGGTAGACAACACTGCTCAGCATAAGGTATTCTCTTTCATGGATGGTTTCTCTGGTTACAATCAAATCAAGATGGCACCTGAAGATATGGAGAAGACAACATTTGTGACACAGTGGGGCACCTTTTGCTATAAGGTAATGCCATTTGGTTTGAAGAATGCAGGGGCAACATATCAGCGTGCTATGGTGGCTTTGTTTCATGATATGATTCATCATGAGATAGAGGTATATGTAGATGATATGATAGCCAGGTCTCAGAATGAAGAGCAACATCTTGATCATCTGCACAAGTTGTTTGAGAGGTTGAAGAAATACAAGTTGAGGTTGAACCCAAACAAGTGTACTTTTGGAGTTAGATCTGGTAAACTCCTGGGTTTCATTGTCAGTGGAAAAGGTATTGAAGTGGATCCTGCAAAAGTGAAAGCTATACGAGAGATGCCAGCTCCCCGTATTGAGAAGGAGGTTAGAGGTTTCTTGGGACGATTGAACTACATTGCAAGATTTATTTCCCAGTTAACTACCATTTGTGAGCCAATTTTCAAGTTATTGAAGAAAGATCAGGTGATGGAATGGAATGATGAGTGCCAGACTGCCTTTGATGAAATTAAGAGATATCTGCTAGAGCCACCAATTTTGATGCCACCAGTTGATGGAAGACCCTTGATTATGTACTTAACAGTGCTAGACAACTCAATGGGGTGTGTGTTGGGGCAACATGACGAGTCTGGTCGAAAAGAGCAGGCAATATACTACCTTAGCAAAAAGTTTACCGACTGTGAAACAAGATACTCACTGCTCGAGAAAACTTGCTGCGCTTTGGCATGGGCTGCTCGCCGACTAAGACAGTATATGTTGACCCATACTACCTTGTTGATTTCAAAGATGGATCCAATCAAGTACATATTTGAGAAACCTGCTCTCTCCGGAAGAATTGCAAGATGGCAAATGATCTTGACAGAATATGATATACAGTATACTACTCAGAAGGCCATCAAGGGAAGTGTTGTTGCTGATCATTTGGCTCATCAAGCAGTGGATGATTATCAGTCAATGAATTTTGAGTTCCCTGATGAAGACATTATGATTATTACCAAAGAACCTGGACAATATGACGGACCTGAACAAGGATCCCGATGGACTATGGTTTTTGATGGTGCCTCTAATGCACTTGGTAATGGTGTTGGTGTTGTGATTAGTTCCCCTGAAGGTTGTCATACCCCGATTACTGCCAGACTTTGCTTCCATTGTACCAATAACATGGCTGAGTATGAGGCATGTATCTTGGGTATTAAAGCTGCTATTGATATGAAGATTCAGTTCCTTGATGTGTATGGAGATTCAGCCTTGGTAGTTAGTCAGATTAAAGGAGATTGGGATACTAAGAATGATAACCTCATTCCTTACAGAGAGCATGTGTTGTCTTTAATCCCACATTTCAAAGAGATTACCTTTGAGCACATTCCACGAAGAGAGAATCAATTGGCAGATGCATTGGCCACCATGGCATCTATGTTTGAGATCAGTTGGGATGATGAAGCTCCTAAGATTACCATTGATAGATTCGAGAAGCCTGCATACTGCAATGAGATTGACACAGAAGGGGCAGAGGATAAGCCTTGGTTCTATGAAGTAAAAAGATATCTTGAAGCTCAGGAGTTCTCTGAAGGGGCATCTGTCAAAGATAGGAAGTTTCTGAGAAGGTTTGCTGCTAAGTTCTTCTTGAGTAATGGGATTCTGTATAAGTGCAATCATGATTCAACTTTGCTTCGTTGTGTGGATAAGAAGGAAGCAACTGAGATTATGGAAGAGATGCATGATGGGACCTTTGGCACTCATTCCAGTGGTCATACTATGGCAAAGAAGATATTGAGAGCAGGTTACTATTGGTCTACCATGGAAGCTGATTGCTACCAACACTCCAGAACGTGTCACAAATGTCAAATCTATGCTGATAAAGTACATGTACCTCCATCACCACTGAATGTGCTGACTGCTCCTTGGCCCTTTGCCATGTGGGGCATTGATATGATTGGTGAGATCAAGCCTACTGCTTCTAATGGGCATCGTTTCATCCTGGTTGCTATTGATTATTTCACGAAGTGGGTGGAGGCAGCTTCATTTGCATCTGTTACCAAGAATGTTGTGGCTCGGTTCATTAAGAATAATCTCATATGTAGGTATGGCATCCCTGAAAGGATTATCACTGACAATGGCTCTAATCTGAACAACACTATGATTACTGATCTCTGCACGCAGTTCAAGATTAAGCACCACAACTCTTCTCCTTATCGTCCAAAGATGAATGGGGCAGTTGAAGCTGCCAATAAGAACATTAAGAAGATTGTACAGAAGATGACTGTTACTTACAAGGATTGGCATGATATGTTACCATTTGCTCTTCATGGTTATCGTACTACAATACGTACTTCAACAGGGGCAACCCCATTCTCCTTAGTCTATGGTATGGAAGCAGTTCTGCCCATTGAAGTTCAGATTCCCTCCTTGAGAATTATGAAGGATGCAGGCTTGGATGAAGATGAGTGGATTCAGACCCGACTTGACCAGATAAATTTGATTGATGAGAAGAGGTTAGCAGCAGTTTGTCATGGCCAGATGTACCAGAAACGAATGATCAAAGCTTTTAACAAGAAGGTTAAGCCAAAGGTATATCAGGCCGGTGACTTGGTAATCAAGCGTATCATATTACCACAAGGTGATCCTAGGGGCAAGTGGACTCCAACATATGAAGGACCATTCGTAGTCAAGACAGTGTTCTCAGGAGGTGCCATGATACTGACTACAATGGGTGGTGAAGACTTCCCACAGCCTGTAAACGCAGACATAGTTAAAAAATACTACGCATAAAAAGAGACCCGCTAGGTTGACAGGCCTAGGCAAAAATAAGGGCATCCCGGCAAACCAAAAGGGTTTGGGCAAAAATTAGGGATATATATGTAAAAAGTGTACACCCGGCAAGTCGAAAACCTGAAAAGGCGGCTTGGGCAAAAAAGGGTATCCCGGTGGATTGAAAACCTGAAAGGGCAATCCAGGCAAAAGTTAGGGATTAAAGCGTATGACTATGTTTCGTTTGGGTCACCCAGGAAACTGCAACCAGTTGTACTACTTATTCAAGCTCGAACAGATAAAGCTCAATCCAATCATTTCCGTCTCAACAGCAAGAAGATGAGATACTTGAAGGGCAATAGTAGGATTGAAACTCAATAGGACTGTTTCCCACATAGCTGATTTTCTTTTGTAAAATTTTATGGCAAAATCCTCTTACTAGGATTTATGTCTCCTTGTACAAACTTACCCGTGTATGGGTCACTTCTTGATATAAATAAATTCCATCTTTTGAATCCAGATTTACTTTTACCCTATTTTACATAAGCGAAACGTCCATTGGTTGTGTTTGAATGTATGTATGCTTTTGAATATGATTGATGTTTACCAGAAATGCATAGATGCTTAATATGATTAATGTTTACCAGAAATGCATGAAAATGCAGTAATAGTATTTACTAAGGACGAACGAGGGAAGGATTTCAACGAGGCTTCGCCGGTTCACCTTTACAAGACAGTTACAAACCCTCAGTAGGGCAAATTCATCTTCATAAAGTCTCATCTCCCCTGGAATTTATATCCATCTCTTTTATCCTCATACGGATATTCGGGAAATTACGTCCCAATAAGGGTACGACGAACGAAGACGGGATGCTATCTCTACCCTACCATCAAACGAAGACGAAGGTTATATATACCTTACTATCCCAGCATACGGGAGGTGATATCTATCCTTACTATCCCCAGCATACGGGAAGTTATCTATACCCCGTTATCCCCAGCAGACGGAGGGTTATATATTCTTCAACAACGAATCGGGATTTATTTTCCCTGACCAGCAGTTGTTATACAAAGATATCCAGACGCTTCCGGCAGTATCATATCATACATACATCATTTACATCATACCATAGCATATATATCCATAAACATATAGTACATTACCTAAGTGCATCATATTATACATGCATACATAAAGCATAAACTAATGTTATTATACAAAATGCTACCTTGTTTTCAGGTTAATTACCCAACAAACAAATTTATGATCATCAGGACTGCTTTATCCTCCTGATAAGCTTCTTATTACTTTGGGACTGCTTTATCGTAACCTCAGGGTTACTTTATCCTCCTGATAAGCTTCTTATTACTTTGGGACTGCTTTATCGTAACCTCAGGGTTACTTTATCCTCCTGATAAGCTTCTTATTACTTTGGGACTGCTTTATTGTCACCTCAGGGTTACTTTATCCTCCTGATAACTTCTCATTATTTCAAGACTGCTTTAGAGTTATCATTATTGATGGCTCTATCCTCCTGAAATCATTACTTCAAGACTGCTTTAGAGTTATCATTATTGATGGCTCTATCCTCCTGAAAGCATATCATTACTTCAAGACTGCTTTAGAGTTATCATTATTGATTGCTCTATCCTCCTGAAAGCATATTATTATTTCAAGACTGCTTTAGAGTTATCATTATTGATGGCTCTATCCTCCTGAAATCATTACTTCAAGACTGCTTTAGAGTTATCATTATTGATGGCTCTATCCTCCTGAAATCATTACTTCAAGACTGCTTTAGAGTTATCATTATTGATTGCTCTATCCTCCTGAAATCATATTATTACTTCAAGACTGCTTTAGGGTTATCATTATTGATTGCTCTATCCTCATGAAGACATGCTGTTACATCAGTATTACTCCAGTATCCTGAAAGCATATCATCAATACCTCAGGACTGCTCCAGACTCCTGACAACTTTCATTATACCTCCATATTTTGGACTGCTTTATCTTCCAAGAAATATATCTGAAGAACTTTCCCCGAGTGGCATCTTTAAGCCCACTCAATCATATTCAACTAACCATCAATATCACTCTATGCACTGGTGAGTGCAAATTTTTGGGCTTTTGTGTTCAATCCCCTTCAACCTTCCAGGTTACGACTGGCAAATATACCAATCTAACCCCTCAGGTTTCAGAAAATTGAACAGGGGCAGCTGTTGCACCCCAAAATTTGCCCTCACAATACAAGACTTTGTGTGCTAAGAAGGTTCACAAGGTTCACAAGTTTCTCAATGCTTATATAACCTTTCATGAGGTTCATGAAGTCTACAAGTCACTTCTTGAAGGTTCACAAGGTTCACAAGCTTTCTCAACATTTACAAGACCTTTCATGAGGTTCATAAAGTCCACAAGTTACTTTATGAAGGTTCACAAGGTTCACAAGTTCCACAATGCTTTCAATACCTTTCATGAGGTTCATGAAGTCTACAAGTACTTCTTGAAGGTTCACAAGGTTCACAAGATTCACAATGATTACAAAGCTTTCCTGAGGTTCATGAGGTCCACAAAGCCACTTCATGAGGTTCACAAGGTTCACAAGCTTCACAATACCTCCCATGAGTATCACAAAACACTTTATGAAGATTCACAAGGTTCACAAAGTTCACAATTGGTCAAAGGAGTTGACAATTCCCTCAGACAATGCACCTCCTAAGCAGTGCATCCAAAACTAGGGTTTTGACTTTAATCAGGCTAAATGGACTTCCAATACCTCAAGTGAGTTTCATAACATCTTATATGTGTGTAAGAACCCCCATGTCAAATTTCAAGACTTTTCTCAAAAGTTTGCTCAGTCAGATGATCAGATAAGTCAAAATCAGTCAATGCAGTTAAAAAGTCAAACTGAGGTCAACTGTGGTCAAACCAAAGTCAAACTTCATGATTTTTTGCCAACATCAAGTATATGAAGTAAAATTCATCATTTGATCAAGGGTTGATCATGATTCATCAAGGAGATTCCAGATCATCAATAATCAGGAGTTTCTAAATTAGGGTTTCCTCAGTAAAAGTCAACTGAACTTTGACCAGTCATAACTTTCGTATACTTCATCACCAAGTCTCCATCCAAATCTCATTTGAAGGAAATTGAATTCTCTACAACTTTGATGTTGAAAGTTAAGCCCAAAAATGCTTCATTTGAAAGATATGAGCTAAGACATTATAGGTCATTTCAAAAGTCAACAAAAAGTCAACAACTTCAAAAGGGCATAACTTGAGATTGGTAAATGATATGGACCTGAAACCAATGGGGTTGTTTAGAGGACTCTTCAAGCTTTCCAAAATGTCCAAGAACACCCTCATACCTTTAAAATTGAGGGAGATGTGCCCTTTCAAAGTTGAGAAAGTTTGTGATGGTTTATGATGAAAATGGGGGCCTAAAAACAATTTTCTCCAAATGGGCTGGCCAAATTATGACCCAACCCATACAACAACATCATGCACGAAATTTCCATAATATTTTCATAATTTTTATTTTATTTAATTAATTTGTTATGATTTTTTATTCTTAAAATCATTTTAAATTTAAATAAAATATTAAATGTGAAGATTTAATTGATTTATTGATTCTAGAAAGTCATAAAATCAGTATGGAATAAGTTGATACAAGAGTTATGTGGAATGGCTTGAAATAGAAAGCATTGGTACAAAAATATTGAACTTTCATGGCATGATCTTTCTCAATCTTAAAATATCAAAACTTCCACATAATCAATCAAGTTTTTGACCTAGATTGATTCTCCTATAAGTACTAAACCTAATGCTATCATTCAAACACGGATTCCAGCAGCCCATAGGTAAGTTCCAAAACTCAAAAATTCATCAAAAAAAAGGAATTCGGATTTCATCTTCCAAGGCTCTAAAAGGTAAAATAAGAACATGGTTGGCTTCCTTGATCATCATGGAACATAAACTGATCATTACATTGCCTCATAACATCACATATTGATGAACCCGAATCAAGTTTTACCTTAAATTTCAATTTTTCGATTCTACTTATTTGTGCATTATTAATGAATTTTGTTTGTGCTTTTGTGTTTGTGATGATCCAAGGAACGATTCTGGACAATTAGATTGAAGCTTCATGACCTATATCACCCGCGGCCATTATTAGGGTTTAGAGCTCAATTTTAGGGTTTTATGATTGAACAAATATAAATGAATTCTGGAAACATAGAATTGTTGTGTGAACTGTGAGGATTGTAAATCACTAACCAATTTCATGAATCGATGTGGTTTTGCTTGAGTTTCATTTTCGTAGGTTTTGCTGGGGTTTGTCTTTCGCAGGAAAACTTGCATCTAATTTCGCAGCAAAGTTTGTAGGTCTCAAGGAAGAAGAAGATCAGTTCCCGCGCGCGTGTTTTAATTCAAATTATTTGTAATATATTTTATTAATTGTTTGCTGTTTAAAGACACACAAGCGCTTGTGTCCTGGTGGTTGGAGACGTGTGCGCGTATTGGTTTGGTCTGGGGTTCGATTCCCCGTTTGTGGTATTTTGTTTGTTATTTTTGTTTATTACGCAGGTTTAATATATAATCAATTATGGCCACCATATTATCAGATGGGCTCTTCCAGCCAGGTGGTGATGCGCGCGCTTGTGAATGTAAAGGTCCTGGGATCAAATCCCACCCCAGGCCTTTTTGATTTCTTATATTTTTCTGGATTTTCAAAGGCAAAGAACAAAAACAATTATTCTCTCCTCTTTCTCACCTGCGTGTGTGGTGGCCTGATGGTATTCCTTGTTGTTTGCAAACATACTGACCTGGGTTCAAACCCAGCCAAGGTAAGTTCTTAACTTTTGTCATTTTTTTTCTATTTTTCTTAATTAATTAGTTTATTTGTTTTATATTCTTAATAAAATTTAGATCATATATATATTCCAAATTTAAAATAACATCATATTCTCTAAAATTTCTAAACTTTTCTATTTTTTTTCTTTTTAATTCAAAAATTTATTTTATTATTTTATGTAATTATTATATATATGTATATATTAGCTAAAATAATTTTGTATATAAATAAACCCTAAAAAATATTTTCTAAAATAAAACCTAATTCTATTTTTTCCTAAATAATTTTCTTTTCTAATTCTTAATGTAATTATTATATTCATTATAATTCTTGTAAATTTTTGTAAATATGATTATTTTTATGAACATGATATTTAAACTTATTTTCTTCATAATGTGTAAATATTTTTTTATAATTGTTAATATATATTCATAAATAATTAAATTCTTGTAAATGATTAAAACTTATATTATGCTTAGAAATTGCTCTTATTATATATTTAAAATTAAACTTTGTGTTCATATCATTATTTTTCTACTTATTTTTGTTTACTTAAATTATTGTTACTAACTAAACTATTATGTATTATTATATTATATTTTTATTATTATGTTTCTAACCTTGTTTATTATTGCTAATTATTATTATTATTATTCTATTTACACTAACCTTATATTTTTTAATTATATTTACCACTAACCCCTATTTATTATTTATTTATTATTTTAGCTTGTTTATTTATATTTTGCTAATTATTTATTTTCGCCTATTATTTATTTATTATTTATTGCTTATTTATTTATTATTTATTTTGCTATTTATTTTGCTTATTATTATAATTTTGTAATTGCTTCTTGGATGTAAATTTTGTAGTATTTTAATTATTATTATTGCTATGGTTAGTAATTTAGGGAGTGCACAACATGTATTCTATTTAAGATAAATTTAGCTCATTTAAATATAAGATAATTAAATTAAATACTCACACACGTAAGTCGATTTTAATCGCCGTCTCACTTTCTAAGGTTATCCCTCAGGTTGCCTACGAATAATGGTCAAGTGGGGTGTATAAAGCAAGTCCCTTTCAAAATAAAAATCATCAAGTCCCTCATGGTTGCCTTTACGAATCGAGTCCCTTTGAATAATGATGATAGTCCCTCCAGTATGCTTATTACACCCCACAGTTGCCTTCATAAAAACAGATGTCCCTCTCATGTCCCTTAAAACATCCAAGGTAATGACTACATACTCCTTAATAGTAGGGATAGTCTTACCAATCAAAGGATAAAGAACAAGAAAGACTTAGAACTTTAGGGTAGGTACCTCTTAGTTGCTTGCTCACTCCATTTTTCAAACACTTAACAAATTTCAAACAAATTTTCAAAAACAAGTTTTTACACATCCGTACATGGATTATTATTAACTATTCTGAAAATTTTTCTATTCACACACTACACTTTCAAAAACAATTTAAAGTGAGCTAAGTAACTAAGAGCCCATGGATAACCATGGATGTAAAGGGTGCTAACACCTTCCCTTTACATAACCTACCCCCCGGACCCAAAATATTCTCTTAAGGTCTTTCCTGTTCTTTTATACCCTTTCCATTTGGATAAAATAAAAGTCGGTGGCGACTCTTGCTATCCGCAACATAACTTAAAGTCAGTTCTCCCACCGTGTTACAGTCGGTTACGACCTGGGAAGGTATTAGCACCCTAGATCGTCCGCCGTACCCGACGGGATCCACGCTTGTTTGTTTGTTTCAAAGGGTGAGAAGATAAAACAACTAACTGGAATGAGAATGGAAATGAGCTGGAAAAGAGAAAGAACAGAAGAATGGGGGAAATGTAGGGAAAATAAAGAATGTGCTCAAACGGGCCCTACCCCGCTTCCTACGTACCTCATCGGGAAAATGAGGATCACAGTCGACGTAGTTCGCCTAACCAGGCGGGAACTTTGCTTGTGTTTTTTATAGCTAGAACTGCGTATGTCTATGCTTAGATGTTGCAGGCTCGTCTGGTACGAGTGCGTTTACCTTCTTGCATGCGAGATAACTCATCACGAGTATACGTTGAGAGTGAATAAGGTGAGAAAAGAAGTTTCCGCAGGAAAGTCGCTTATTGTTTGTTGTTTTCTTTTTAAGAGTTTTGTATGAATTTGGAACAAGGAAGTGAATTCAAACTCTTTTCCATGGAATGTGTACTTGCTAATACATTCCAAGATGGAATAATAGAACAATCACACCAAGTAAGGAGAATTTATCCAAGACTTGTTTCCAAGGATTAGGGTCTAAGTTCACTAGCTTGTTGAACTTTATTACATGTTTTTGTTGCTTTTGTAAAGAAGTATCTTTTAGATTTTTCTTTGTGAAACAACCCCTTGATAAGACTTGTACATCATGCTAGACAAGCCTACACCATTCCAAGATGGAATGAATGCAAGTGTCCCATGGAATAAGGCTATACACAAAGGATCCTTTCATACATTTATTAAGTATTTTTTGGATTTTGTTTGAAGATGAGAAAAGAAAGACTCAAAAGGCAAAGGTCAAAGCTAATGGGGGACTAAGACACAACCCTAAAGTTATCTTATTATGTACAAAAGTGTGGTTCATGGTTAATGAGATTTTTCTAACCTAAGGATAATAAAGAGCAAGTTAGAATTCAACTTACTTCCTAAGGAAGTTAAGTTGAACCTAAAGAACAAAAGGGACCTATGAACAAAGCACCAAGTGCTAAGGCAAAGACAATTAAATGCATAAAATAAAAGGAATGAATAATGATTACCTCATCTTCCCCCTTACAAAACAAATGTTAGCATGATGAAGTGATATGAACAATTACAACATGGCAAACCTCAATTAAAAACTCACTCTAATTAATAAAGGCATTAATGAATTTCTAAGCCTAAAGTCAAGTCCTAAGGGACCTTATATGCTATCTAGATTCTAAATTCAGTAGCTAAATCAATTCAAAATGATCTAAGGTTGAAAAGAGAAACACACTCAAACTATGCCCTAAATGGCACTAAAACCCCTAAGCGGAAACTAGGTGGATTTGCATGGAAAACTCGAATAAAGTCAAAGCACAAAAAAAATGGTAAAGGTCCTAGAAAAATATGAAATTAAATCCTTAAGGTCCCTAACCTAAACCTAATGTTGTGTTAAAAAATCTCCTAAAAATTCATAACCTAACTATGCCAAAAGGTCACTTAAATCTACATCGGATTTGTTCACAAACTTGCACCAACTATGCTGCCAAAACAGTGGATAAAATGGACATAAAAATATGACAAAAATAATTCCAGGTTCTATTATGAGTCCTCTAATCAAATAAAAATGAATGGGACAAAAAGATCATTGGAAGTGGGAGAAATAAAATGAACAAAATGAAGTGTAGCTGCAAGAATTCCATAGAAAACTAATTAAATGGAAAATCGAAATAAAATTGAAAAATGGCTAAAAATCAGAAATTAAAAGTCTGGAAAATTTCTAAAATGAGTTAGGAAGTCTCTGTGATTTTTGGGGAATTTTATCATGAGTTTTGGTATTTTTGTTGGATTAAAATTGGAACTATATCAAAGCAGAAATTAAAGAAACAAAGAAAATGGAGAGGAGTGCAGGACGTGGAAAGTTGAACTGAATTGGGCTGGACCCAAACATGCTGGGGTGCAAATAGTGATCTGAAAAACTCTTCAAAAATTATGGCACATGTTCATTAATGTGGTGGCTGATTCTGGTTCGTCATATGGAAACTGATCTAACGTCTGTGTTATGTTTTCCACTTAATGTTAGGTTTACTATTCCGGTCACCGGAGCTAAACTCCGGTCATCTTCTACGATCACTCTCCGGTTAGGGTTTGAACAAATGTCTACGAAACTGAAAAATAAGGCCATGGACGGATTCGTCTCCTCAAGTACGTCAACAATCTAGGCTTGATTTTCTCCTAAGGCTCATGAATAATGCAAATCGAAGCACACAAGAATCAACCTAAGAATTGAATCTAAGCACCTATGGTGCCTATTAACTAGCCAGCACAAGCAATGCTCTTATTGAGCTCATATCAATACAAAACAACAAAAAAAAATCAGAATTCGTGTCAATTGAATTGAAGATGAAACCTGAAATTCAGTGGTGTTTAGAGTTGTAGAAATCCAGAGGTGAGGTTCCAAGGTCTTCTATGCTTGATCTTGATCCTTTGTGAAGTGAAATAAACACTTTGTTGATGAAGAATCTTGAGAAATTGATGAAGATGCAGAAAATTTACATCAATGTAATCTTGATCTTTCACTCCATTAGATCCATGGAGAAGCTGCAAATTCGTGATGTTGATGATGAATTGATGCTCAATGAGGCTTGTTGGATGATGATTTAGCTTGTTCAATCCAAAAGGTGGAAATGTTGTGATGATGCAACTTCAAATTTCCAGCTTCAAATCTCCATGAAAATGCACTATGAATGGTGCTTGAAGAAGCACAAGGAAGAAAAAGATCAATGCTATGGTTGTGGAAGCTTAATCCTTCAAAATGCAGAGACTTTGTAGAGAAAATGCAGAGCCAAATTTGGAGGATTTTTGTGTGATTTGAGTGAAAATGAAGCTGAACCCTCAAACTTAGTCACTACTCATCCTTTTATAGAGCATTAAACCTCTGGTTAACAGTTAGAACCAGGGTTAATTAGCCTTGGTTAACTGAGTGAAGTGAGTTAAATGAGTGAAGTTAGTTATGACAGTTATGCCAGCAGGATTTCTAGAACCTTCTTCAGTTGAAATCAATCCAATGCTGCAGAGAACATGAAGCTTATGCTGAAGATTAGTGAAGTGAAACACCAGCTTAGTTTCCCAAGGATTGCAGCTTGAGTTTGCTCACTTGATTGTGAGATGCACAACCTTTAAAGTGATCCTGCATACACATAATGATAACCTGCTGATGCAACAAAATCAGAGGCTAACTGCAGCTTGAGACCAATAGATCTAGTGTACACCAACTCATGATCCTTGTGGTGAGGACTAATCTAATGTAGCAGCAATGGTTGAGGTTTGAATTGAAGCAAATGTGAAGCTAAATGAGCTCTAGTATGTACACAAGTCACCCCTGAACTTATCCCCAAGACAACATTGTCATGCCCATTTCTATGCATCATACAACAACTTTTTAGCAGAAAAACAACATCATGTATCGATACCTGTGGGTATGCATCGATACATACTGAAGCATTGGCATTTTTCAGCAAAAAAACAACAACTATGTATCGATACATAACACGGATGCATCGATACATGTCAGTTTTTTAACTGATATGTATCGATACATAACACGGATGCATCGATACATGTTAGTTTTTTAACTGATATGTATCGATACATAACACGGATGCATCGATGCATCCTGCAGTTTTTTCTGATCATGCATCAATACATCCTACTTATGTATCAATACAATTCCATTTCCAAAACTTCATAACAAACATGTATCGATACAAAACTTGTATGTATCGATACATAGTCCCCAAAAACTATTTTTTCTTTGATTTCTCCATTCTTTCTTGATCAAATTTGGTCCATAAGTCCTTTGTAAGCAAAATTTCATGACCTTGACCTCAAAGAGTCCATAGTTGACTTTTTACTCATCCTGGTTGACTTTTCTCCAATTTCCTGATTTTCAATCATATGACCAATTGAACCTCTTCCAAAATGAACTTGTGGATGAAATTTGAACCCTATACACTTGTTGTCATATAGAACACAATGGAATCCACTTTTGCTAAAAAATTCATGGAGAAACCCTTCACAATTGAAACCCTAATTTGGATCCTTTCCTCAGGAGATGTTGCACTGCTTGCATTCCTTGGAGCCATTCGCTTCTTTCCAAGACTTGAGGCTTCAAATGGAGACTTGTGGGATGTTGTAGACCCCTTGCACATGATTGAGGAGCTTTGTGACCCTTTGGTTTCCTTTGTATAGCTTTCAGTTACTCCAATCATTGATCACATTCCTATGCCTCAGCTATGCTATACATGATGCAATGTTTTTGATTATTTTATGAATTTATGTATGCAAGATGCTATGCAAAATGTTGAGGATTTGAGAGGGAAAATTTTGAGGTATTACAAATGCCCCTATTCAATCATCTGCAGGCTTGAATGAATAATTGCGAGAGCTTTTAGATGTTCAAGGTATGAAGTGATTAAATACTCGAATAAAACCTGGAAATTTGAACTCGGTGGATAATGGAAATGCCATCTGCTTTTTATTTGTTTTTTTGTTTGTTTTTGTTTTTGTTTTGACCTCTGAATAGGTAGCGGGAAAAGAACAGGGTGGAACGAGATCGTTGTACATAAATGAGAACCCAGGCAAACAGGACCGTTGTACAAAACGATAACCTACGACGTGACTGCTGAGCGAATAAAGCCACAGAATAGGAGCCTGTTGTACAAAACAGGGCTTGGAACGAGACCATTGTACAAAACGGAACTCGAAGATGTGATTGCTGAGCGAATCAAGCCACAACGAACACACGCAACTGCTGAGCGAATCAAGCCACGAAAAGGGAGCCTGTTGTACAAAACAGGGCTTTGAACGCAACATCAACCGATTTGCGACTCAAATAAGATCAACCGATCTTTCATGGAGATGGTATCAACCGATCCATAACCAGGAAATGCGAGAATGTAATATCATCCGATTTACAGCTCGAAGAGAAGTGATATCAAATGATTCACAACTCAAATAAGATCAATCGATCCAACCAGGAAATGGTATCAACCGATCTATAACCCGGAAAACGAGAATGTAATATTATCCGATTTATATCTCGAAGAGAAGTAATATCAACCGATTTACAACTCAAATAAGATCAACCGATCCAACTAGGGAATGATATCAACCGATCCATAACCCAGAAAACGAGAATGTAATATCATCCGATTTACAGCTTGAAGAGAAGTGATATCAACCGATACACAACTCAAATAAGATCAACCGATCCAACCAGGAAATGATATCAACCGATCTATAACCCGGAAAACGAGAACATAATATCATCCGATTTACGTCTCGAAGAGAAGTAATATCAACCGATTTACAACTCAAATAAGATCAACCGATTCAACTAAGAAATGGTATAAACCGATCCATAAACAGGAAATGCGAGAATGTAATATCATCCGATTTACAGCTCGAAGAGAAGTGATATCAACCGATTCACAACTCAAATAAGATCAACCGATCCAACCAGGAAATGGTATCAACCAATCCATAGCCCGAAAAACGAGAACGTAATATCATCCGATTTACGGCTCGAAGAGAAGTAATATCAACAGATTTACAACTCAAATAAGATCAACTAATCTAACATGGAGATGGTATCAACCGATCCATAACCAGGAAATGCGAGAATGCAATATCATCCGATTTACAGCTCGAAGAGAAGTGATATCAACCGATTCACAACTCAAATAAGATCAACCGATCCAACCAAGAAATGGTATCAACCGATCCAACCAAGAAATGGTATCAACCGATCCATAACCCGGAAAACGAGAATGTAATATCATCCGATTTACGGCTCGAAGAGAAGTAATATCAACCGATTTACAACTCAAATAAGATCAACCGATCCAACCAGGAAATGGTATCAACCGATCCATAACCCGGAAAACGGGAACATAATATCATCCGATTTACGGCTCGAAGAGAAGTAATATCAACCGATTTACAACTCAAATAAGATCAATCGATCCAACCAGGAAATGGTATCAACCGATCCATAACCCGGAAAACAAGAACGTAATATCATCCGATTTACGGCTCGAAGAGAAGTAATATCAACCGATTTACAACTCAAATAAGATCAACCGATCCAACCAGGAAATGGTATCAACCGATCCATAACCCGGAAAACGAGAACGTAATATCATCTGATTTACGACTGGAAGAGAAGTAATATCAACCGATTTATAAGTCAAATAAGATCAACCGATCCAACCAGGGAATGGTATCAACCGATCCATAACCCGGAAAACGAGAACGTAATATCATCCGATTTAAGGCTCAAAGAGAAGTAATATCAACCGATTTACAACTCAAATAAGATCAACCGATCCAACCAGGAAATGGTATCAACTGATCCATAACCTGGAAAACGAGAACGTAATATCATCCGATTTATGGCTCGAAGAGAAGTAATATCAACCGATTTATAACTCAAATAAGATCAACCGATCTAACCAGGAAATGGTATCAACCGATCCATAACCCAGAAAAAACGAGAACATAATATCATCCGATTTACGACTCGAAGAGAAGTAATATCAACCGATTTACAACTCAGATAAGATCAACCGATCTAACTAGGAAATGGTATCAACCGATCCATAACCAAGAAAATGAAGCCATCATACTGAGACGAGACCAAAAAAGAACGAGATCATTGTACTTAAATGATAACCCGACATGAAACCGCTGTACTGAAACGGGGACGCGAAAAATTGAGACTGTTGTACTAAAACAAGACCCAAAGACGAGACTATTGTACTTAAATGGAGATTCGAAAGGAATGAGATCTTTGTACTTAAACGAGAGCCTGAGACGCGACCGTTGTACTTAAACAGAGACGCGAAAAAATGAGATTGTTGTACTGAAACAAGACTCGACTGGGGATAACAAACAAGACTAGGTAGAAATAACCACACTGGGAAATGAAGTTGCATTCTGTGGGGAATACTTCAGTCTGATTGGAGATGTAACGTTTAGGGAATTTGTGCAAGGTACCACAACTGGCTTATGCTTCGTATGCATATGTTTGAATTTTTCTATAGCGTAATGCTCCATAATAATGGAAATGCTACGCTTTGGAGGATGCAAATGTAATGATGATTACTAAATGCAAATTAAAATGCCCAGGGGTCTCCTGATGAGGAGATAATAAGTATCCCAGGTGGCTTGACTGGGGAAATGATGATCACTGCATTGATCTGGTTAGTCCTTGTGAGGAAAAAAACAACTCTGCAGGGAATGTTGTTAATGATGCGCCGACTCTAAACTTCCGCCACTGCCAAAAATAAATTGGACTTTGAGATTGGAACTCCAAGACCCTATTGGAGATTGACCCTTCTTGAACTCTGATGGGCACATGAAGACACTTCTGACTTGGCTGAGAACCAGATGTATGATACTGCTGAAGTAGCAGATTGCTGGGGAGGACAAACACTCCTTGCACTGCTGGGGATGCCCCTGTATTGTAGGGAAGCCTCGACTTGGGGAGGACATCAACCTTCTATTGCCTTGCTGAGAGAGATTTCAACTTCCACCTCTACTGGGGATGATGGAGGATGTCAATGATAAAGCTTCCTGCTAAAGATAAAAGTTTAAGTTGTCCCTCGCTGGGGACGAAAGGTGTAGAGTGTCCCATGTTGGGAATGAGAGATGTAAGGCGTCCCATGCTGGGTATGAGAGACGATGATACCCTTCTACTCAAGAAGTACCATTCCCTTTGCTGCACTGTTGGAGAAGGGATTGTCTAATGAGACTTGCTAAGGAATTTTGATCAATGAAGCCTGCTGATGAAACAACTCTTGAAGTACTATGCTGACAATGGCTTTGCTCCCAGCCCCTAGGTTGATATATTTCCTACTAATCATGAGTGAACAATGGTTCTTTGCAATTTTCAACTTGCCTCATACTAGGATCTATCACAAGATAATGTCTCAAGAGGATTTTACAGAAAACGGACATACAAGATGCCTCAGTGTCTTCAAACTCTTGGAGAGATTCACCGGATCTCGAAATAACTTCCCTAGACTGCATGGCATATGAAAGAAATTTGCCTCGCGAGGATTCATGAAAAACCTCATATCACCGTGAAATATTCTGCCCCAATATTTTGAACTTTGGATAGGTGCTTTGGATTGACCGTCTTCGGGAGAGAGTGACTTCTCATGCTCTTGGGGTGGCCTTCCCCAGAACGAGCCTTGAAGTGATCACCTCTGATTGAATGTGCTTTGAAGAAAACACCCAGACCAACTGTTCTTTGAGAGATTGGATCTCGAAGTAATTGCCCCAGTTTGGCTAAAATTTGAATGCATGCCTCAGACTAATGGCTCTTTGAGAGATTTGAATCTCGAAGTGATTGCCCCAGTTTGGTTGAATTTTGAAGAGATTGCTCGACATGATTTCCCTGGATTAGTTGGCTCTTAACACGACTGTTGTGAAATTCCCAACTCAATGGAGTTTCTTGGAAAAGTGCATCTTCATGTACTGGTCCTTCGGAAGTTTCAGACTTCTCAATTTTGGCAATATTAAGCTTCTGGACTGAGGTTCCATACGTGAACTTTATGATGCCAAACAAATGTATGCAAGCAGAAAATGTTTATTTTGAGAATGAAAATTCTAATGCAACACACATGTTAATCTTGAAGTTTTACTGTAAAAAGATGTCGCAAACTTTTGTGAACAAATCACTGGTTAAGATACAACATTATTTTTGAATAAAAACATGCGCATGCAATACCAACAAAGATCTTTTAGCACAAATCATAGGAGTCAGGAACGCGGTCTCGTGGTAGTATGCTCTCAAAATAACCATGTTTCAGTTAGGGCTTTTGAGGGTTGTATCGTGGCCTGGTTCATGGTTATAAAAACAAAGGATACAAGCTCGAAGTGTATTTGTGCCCACCCCTCTTCGTGATGTTGTCCATTCCTATGTTCAGCTAGCTTTCACAAGCGCTCACCTCTCAAAAAGGGTTTTGTGATGGTTGAGGAACCAATTGCACTAACGATTTAAGCACCAATCAGGTTGTTATTGGGAGTCAGCCACCCCTATTGTCTTTTGTGTCTGTATCACATGACTTTGTTCTTATTTAAGGATCTTTCTTGTGTAATCCTTTTTGTATTTTTCTTTTGCATTATTTGCTTATCCCTAACTTTTTCCTGGAGTGATTCTTGTGAATCTTTGATTGCAAAGTCCAGCGGGATGCCCTAATTTTTGCCTAAGTTGCTTGTTTTAAAGTTTTGACTTAGCGGGCTTTTTCATTTCTTTTTTTCTAACTCTTTTTTTTGAACAAATCGTGTGACACTGGTTGTCTTGATTTCTTTGAAAGGTTCGTGACTGTCTCACTTCTCAGTTGATGAGGGATAACCATTTGTTTCCGGTCTTTGGACCTCTTGATTGGGATAACCTGTCGCTCCAAAAAGATGAGACCGGACTCAAATATGGTACAGACGCGAACGGTCGGCGAAAAGAGGGTGTGAGAACACACAGGAGTGAACTCACAGGGAATGAAAAGAGTCGCCAGCTAGGCATTTTTATCCCGGAGGAAAGGCAATGCTGCATAGACCTAGAAAGATATGGATAAGACGGTTGCGAACCAGAGAGACTGAGAAAGGGGGTTGGTTACAACCTAGGAAGGTATTAGCACCCAGATTGTCCGCCGTACTCGACGGGATCCACGCTTAGAAGATTTGTGTTTTAAAGGGGTAGTGTCAGTGCAATTTGTGTGTAAAAGGGCTGGAAAACAATATGTACAGTTGTCAGTGTAAAGGAAGTGAAAGTGTATAAATGATGTGTCAGTGTAGGAATGAGAATGAATTGCTCAAGATCATGAGGCTAAAAGAATGATGCTGGAAAGAGGGGGAATATACAAAGACTTTTGTTCGATAACTGTTAAGTTATGCCTACGTATCCTCTCGTGCAATGAGGAAGTCAGAACACCGTAGTTCGACCCAAAGAGACTGAAAGATGAATTGACTTGTGAACTGCTTACTTGCCTATGCTCAAGTGTATGATCTGTCTGGCACAGATGCAAACTGTCTTGCATTAGACGGAAGAAGCAAGTTCTCGTTTATGAGTGAATGAGATGAGAAAAGAATCCCGAAGGAGACGATTATTGTTTGTTTTTTATGTTTTCAGTCTTTTATTGCTTTTGAAAATTTGTCATAAGTTAATGAGCTTATGCCTAAACCAATGGGTTAGTAAACTCATCACATCTTCCCTCTGATTAGGGGTAATGAGAATACCTTAAGTGTGAAGTCAGATTCTCACACTTAAACACCTTTGGTGTAGGATTAAGATCATTAACCTACTTGTGATTATTTAGATGTTTTTGTTGTTTTTGTTTAGTGTTGAGTAATGAGATTAAGCCATAATCAGGGATTAAACAGACACATTACACCATCCTAATAGAAGGATAATAGATGAGAATGTTTAAGCTGAGGAAAGCTCCTCAACTTAATCCATGATTAGGGATTAAACTCATGACAAAACAAAGCCTTTATTAAGTGGATTTTAGTTAATGGTAAGATGATGAAGTGAATTTTAGGGTTTGTAAGACAACTTGAGGGGGACTTGTCCATTAACACTAGGGTTAGTCCTTCTTAACCAATTAAGAAAGAATTAGAACCCTAATGCAAGGCCCAAGTTACAAGTTTGATGTCTTAGTGATTATTAAGTGAATTTGATTAAAGGATTTAAACACATTAAGGGTTTAACACTTAGGATTAAAGTTATACACTCCATCCTAATAGAATGATGCAGGCATAAGCTTAATCACAAAGCCTTAAAGCCTTTAGGGTTTAGTCCCTGATTATGAGATGAGAAGAGAAGACTCAAAGAGACACAAAGGTAAAACTAAGTGGGGAGACTAATCAAAATCCTAATCATTGTCATGCTTGGTTGTTCCTAAGGTTTGAGAGGTTAACAAGAGAAATCTTCAATGGAACCACCAGGAAGCAGATGAAAGGATCAGGAGAAGCAAAGTAACTTGCTTCATTTAAGAAGACAAGTCACTTGAAGAAAGAAAGTGAGAAGAAGAAGAATGAGCAAGCTCAATCTCAAACACATAACAAAATTCAGCAAGGATGCATGAAAGAGATGAAAGGAAATTGTGAGAAGTGAAGGCAAATTCACTTCTCAAAGTTGCTTACCACCTGAAAAGTTAGTGAAAGGAATGCAATGCAATGCAAAATGGAATGAAATGACATGATGCAAATCAAAACCAGAAGCATATATGAGATGATAATGATTCTATGAGATGATGCAAACATGAATCAAGGCATGAGAATGATCCTACAAACATGTGGATGCAAATGAAGCAAGTTTAGAACCATGAACACACATGAAAAGTTATGAGATGCAAATGACATACAGCATGGAAAATACATGATGCAATGATCAAACATGCTTTCAACATATCTTAAGATGTCTAATGAATCAAATGAATGCATAAAATGTCATGGCAAGTCATGGTATGCAAGCAAATGCAAGATGAATGCAGAAGGAAGCCCAAATTAGGATTTATGATCAATGCATCAGACAAAAACCAAAATCAGAAGCAAACATCAAGATAAAAAATTGAAAATGCACTCAAAGCAACCCTAAACCTATGCTAATTCACTGCCCAAAGGAGAGGTTCCAACTCTTAACCTAATTAGGGTTATGAATTTCCTAAGATTTCTAGGGTTTTAGGGTACCTTAACAAGAAAAATGCCAAACAAATTGAAAGTGAAAGATCAAATCATGCCAATTTAATCTCACAAACTACATGCTAAACAAAATGCAATGCAAAAAGAATCAAAGTCCAACTCCCAATGGTTAGGCAGAAATGATTTTTTGAAGTTTGGATCAAAATAATGCCTTGAAATGATTTTAATTCCATGAAAAATTCTCAAAGGACATCAAGATCAAAAAAGAAATTTGGTTTGAGGGTTGGACAATGTTTCTAAATGATTATGAAGGTTTCATGAATTTTTTGGTGATTTTTAAATACCTAAAAGTATTTTTAATTAATTAATTCTCATTAATTAATTAAAAATAAACTTTTAAATGATTTAAAAATATTTTTTAATGCAAAAAATAAAAATAAAAATATTTTTGGTTTCTGAAAATTAATGAAAGTTTATACAAAAAAAATTCAGAATTTTTAAAATGATTTTGCTATTTTTAATAAAATGGAGAAAAGAAATGAATTAATATGAAAAATAAATTGAATTAAAACTGAAAAAAGAAAAGTCAACACATCTAAAGGCCTAGATTCAAACATACACGCGCGGGAAGAGACTTGGCGCCACATCCAAGGGTGGAAATTCAAACCTGGCTAATTATGATTAGCCCTAATTAATTATGCCCTAATGACTTTCAGGCGACCGAAACACTGTTCCGGTCGTCTTCTCCGGCAAGCTCAAACTTCTAACTCTCTCTACACGCAATGAAAACAAAATCCAACTGCCCAGAACTCATCCCCACTCAAAAACGAATCAAACCCCTCAATCAAACAACATTTATCATTCAAAATCAGAGAGAATCGAATCACATTTTTTAGGGCAAAAGTTTCAGACATTGCATACATCCTGGTTTCTCAACCATTTTCAAAAGTAAGCACATATTCATGATCAGGGAAGCATGTAGATTCATTTAGAAACTAAAAATACACGTTCTGGAAAAAAAGTTCATGAAGCTACCTGAGTTTGAAGCTTTTCAGTTTGGAGCTTTCTGACCTCATCTCTTGTGCAAAACCACTCCTATGACTTCCCTTGTGCTTCTGAAAGGCTTGGAGCAAGTTTATTTTGGCTGGTTTGAGAGTTTGCAGAAGTTCTGTTCAAGGTGGTGTGGTGATCGTGTTTTTGATTCAGTGGGTTTCAGGCCATGGTGATGGGTGTTTTGTGATCAGGAAGATGTGTTGAGTTGATCTGTGAAGTTAGTTTGTGTGTTTGTGACTTGTGTGATGAGTTTCGAAAGCTCTTGCAAGATGAGGTGAAAATGTGAATGCTGAGTTGTGTGTTGCTTCAGGCTTGCTTGTTGTTATGTTTGGCTTGCATTTGATTTGTATAAACAATTGCCATTGGTCAGATGACATGATGTGTGCTTTATTGATTGGTATGGGTCCTTTTGCCAAAATGTCAAAGTTGTGTAAGAAGGGCATGGGCTACTTGCTAGCTAAGTACAAAAGGCATGTCCTGCGCAGCATGATGTGAGGAAAGGCCTAGGATTGATCAGCAAGCTAGCCAGCAAGTGGATGAGAAGCTATGATGAGTTTTGCAGCTTGCCTTGCCTTTGGTTCTTTGTGAAATATCTTGATACATAAGTCATAAAACATGTGATTCTTTGGATGCAATCTAACTTTTAGGACTTGTATGATCATGTGATGAAGTTTAGAAATCCATTTGATGACTTAATTGGCCTTGAGAAGTGAATTTGCAACTTTGCCTCTTTGGTGCATAACTTGAAATTTAGTGATTTTTTCCAACTTTGACAAACCATAACTTTTGATCCAAAATGAATTAGGTCATGCTCTTGTACTTTTTGAAAAGGGAATGATCCATTCTACAACTTTCATGACCAAAGTTTTTCCATTTGAAGCTTTTTTGAATAAAAAAGTAAGGGTTGAAAAAGTTGCTTAAAATGACAATTCCATTAAAAGTCAAACTTGCCCAAAAAGTCAACTTTGCAAAAACTTGAAATTCTTGAATTTTGTGAACTCCCAACATCTTCCATGATCAAATAAAGATCATATACAATCAAAATGATGAAGAATGCCCTTTGGTTGGGTCATTGGGGGCCTTAGATTCCCTGATTTTGCACTGACTTGCTTGAAAAGTCAACTCTTGATCAGATGACTTCCCCATGGACTTTCTTCATGAAAATTGATATGCATACTCCCTATACCATATAGAGACCAATAGAAACAATAATGACCAAAAAAATTGGAGTTATGGCCTTTGAAACCAAAACCCTAATTTCAGGTCATCTGTGCAGTCTAGCCTGACTCTGCCTTCACACCATTTCCAGTTCTTGTGATTTTTGACATTCTTGACTTTGAGAGGATATAATATGATGCTTGAACACACATGGACCCCTTTGAAGTGATTGATGATCTTTGGAGTGGCTCAAGAAGCTCTTGGATTGCTCAGATCACAAACCCTAGATGCAAATGACTTTGAATCAATGCTTTGAATCAAAAATGTGATATGAGATGCTATGATTGTGTTTATGCATATGAAATGATAACAAGCCATGATGTGAATGGGTGAGGGAAAATTTGGGGTGTTTACATAACCATTAGGGTTTCTGGTCATTGGTCTTCTTGATTTGGTACAACGAAAGGTAATGGATCCTCAGATGTACAACCCTTTTTGAAATTTGAACGCTCGGTCAAACTAACTGACGCCTACCCTACCCCTGGGTTAAATGCAAAGGTTTTTTCATGCGAAAATAAACTCCTACTTCAAGGCTCAAATGGGTTGGCGAGATTCTATCTCCCTTATATCTCCGGTGTTTTGGATTTGAAACAATGTCTGTACATCGTCAACATGGTCTTTCTCAAAAGCACATAATTAGAGTTTTTGCGTTTTCATTTCGTCATCCTCCCTGATAGAGTTTAGCACGACAGTTGGTATTGCAATGCACATACACAAAATCATGAGTGAATACAAATGGATTACTTCAAGAAAAACATGTGCATTTTATTATGGTTAACATTCAAAAACAAATAAGTTTCATGCATGCATACAATTGTTTAAACAAACAATAGAAACTACAAATGAAAATGCAGTAAAGAAGCTGAACATTGCCGTCATTGAGGAGACTTGACTCCGTCTGGACTTATTGCTTCTGAAAATGCCTTTGAAAATTGGGAGGTCCATTTGATGAGGAGACTTCAATATGTGAGCAGACTTTCTAGCATGATGACCTTTGAGTCAATCAAATTTTGCACCTTGTGCCTGAATGCATCACAATTGTCAAATGGTATGCCTAAATGCCCCTAAGTGGTACTTGCATCTAGCCTTCACATCATGATGGTCATTGTTGAGGAGGTTTGACTCCGTCTGGATTTATTGCTCTCGGAGACTTTCAGCAGTCAGCAGTCTGGATATTCATTCCATTACTGTTTTGGTGCCATATTCTCACTTTTACCTGGTGTGAACATAATAGTCTTGGAGTCAATCAAATTCGCGGTCTTCTCTTTACCTTTTCCTCTGAAAGACTTGCAACCTTCAATTAAAAGGCCAAGTGCCCCAGAATGGTAATCATACTTGGCATTGAAACCTCAAAGGAAGCTTTGTCCGAGATGATCCTGATGTGATTAGCTCAACTTGTTTGAACTTGAGTAAATGAGGAAACCCGTTGCATGTACGAAATTAGAATATGATTGGAATTCTTCTCAAGCTGTTCTGGCCTTTACCCTTATGCTTTGCCCCTAAGACTCTCTTGGGAAGCTGAGGTCGGATGCTGACAAACGACATCTGGAGGGAAGAAGTTAATAAAATTAATCGATAAGGTTGCTCGCAAAGATCTCACGATCTCCTGCCTACGTATCTCCATTGACCAATGGAGAATCAGAGCAGCGTAGTTCCCCTCACTAGGGATGAAAATGGCTTCATTTCCTTGACACTGCATTCGGGATTTCTATAACCGGCTCATCTGAGTCTTCATCTGGTTGATTTCCACTTTCAGCAGTTTCTGGTTCTGAAATAAAGCTTGTACATCTTCCCTGAATTGCCCCAGCCGGGTCTTCCTTCGATTACCTCCGCCCAGAGTTATTCCAAATCTATACCTCGATGATTGTGATTCAAGTTGGCCACTTTGATGAGAAATCAAGTCAGGATAATTATCTGTCTCTGAACACCTGTAATGAATGCAAGGATGTATGCAAATGCCATGTTCAGTTATTTTTGAGGAATCTATCTGCTTTGATTCAATTTTTGACACAGAAAAAGTCCAACAACATGATTCATATATGTGATCCTCAGAAATAACTGAACATGTGTGCAGATATGCTATGATGTCATATATGCAATACGCATATGATCAATGGTCTAATGTTGGTGTTGGTGTTGGGCAATGAGTCAAGTGTCTGAATAGAACCATAATAGCAGCACCATCTCTGTATAGAACCCCATAACTGAGAACCCAATAACTGTAGAACTGGATCACATAATAGCACAGTCACTGATAGTGTTGAAGTTGAACAACGAGCCAAGTGTCTGTGGAGAGTCATAATAATAATATAATAGTTTCTCTAAACAGAAATCCCGGATATCATCACCAAAGGACCATGTAGAACCAGATCATATCACAAAACAACACTGGCAAAACGGGTATGTTGAAGTTTAGGGTTCCTGCAAACCTGTAAACCCCTCCAAATCTCAAGGGTGTGATACTCGGGTCAACATCACGGACTCTCAAAGCCGAGCAACAATAATACATTCACCATATCCGAGAAATGGCTCATGACCAAATCAGGGAATCGGTTTGACATTATGTACTACTCAGGGAGGTCTCTGCTGAGTCCAAGGAAACAAGCATCCCTCATCGGTCCCCAGCTTCAAGCACTGAATCGAGAAACAATAGTACATTCATCTCGAAGGGTACAATACTATCGTCATACGAACATTTTGCCTTAACTGGATTTCTATGAGAGAACCAGGCCATCCTATACGAGTCCCCAATGGGCCCTCAGATGCGAGTGGGTTTGCCAACAAATGTGGTATGGCATTGTCATCACTGGAGAGGGATGTTTCCACAAAGGTTCTCAATGATCGGTCCCCTAACTGCACATAACTATCAAGGTTGTGTATTGCCCCAGAAAGATTCCAGCATCAATACATTTCCGAGAAGGTCGCAAGTCAAGGTGTGGAACTCACTACTACCTACATAGCAAGATGCCATGAAGCCAAAGTGGAACCACTCTAAGTCCTAGGGTGCACTCGAGCCCCGGTTACGAGCTCATCACACAGTAACCCCATCCCACAGAAAAAATGAAAGCCAAACAGTCCAGCATATGATGCATGTGAAAATAAATACTGAAAGCAGTAAATAAAGCTG
Source organism: Lathyrus aphaca (assembly GCA_963966055.1). Classification (NCBI taxonomy): domain Eukaryota; kingdom Viridiplantae; phylum Streptophyta; class Magnoliopsida; order Fabales; family Fabaceae; genus Lathyrus; species Lathyrus aphaca. The sequence goes on along the minus strand of OZ014523.1, from coordinate 548,366,197 downwards.
TAAAATAAACTGTAAACGAAAACAGTAAATAAGCACAACAACACACACATATAAACACCCAAAGAAAGCAAAAACAAACAGGCACTAGGATTGACTCTACAAGGGAAACCAGAGATTCTGGGTGCGTCCCTAGCAGAGTCTCCAGCTGTCGCTCCCCGGGATTTTCATCCTAGTACAAACGCGAAAGTGGCGCGGAAAATATAGAGTCCCCAGCCAGACATTTTTATCCTGAAAGAATGGGAAAGGTAATGCTGCACAAACCTGAGGAAGAAGGAAAGGACAAGGTCCTGCGAACCAAATATCTGGTTTCGGGAGTTGGTTACGACCTGGGAAGGTATTAGCACCCCAGATCGTCCACCGTACCCGACGGGATCCACGCTTGTTTGTTTGTTTCAAATGGTGAGAAGATAAAACTGCTAACTGGAATGAGAATGGAAATGAGCTGGAAAAGAGAAAGAACAGAAGAATGGGGGAAATGTAGGGAAAATAAAGGATGTGCTCGAACGGGCCCTACCCCACTGCCTACGTACCTCATCGGGAAAATGAGGATCAGAGTCGACGTAGTTCGCCTAACCAGGAGGGAACTTTGTTTGTGTTTTTTATAGCTGGAACTGCGTATGTCTATGCTCAGGTGTTGCAGGCTCGTCTGGTACGAGTGTGTTTACCATCTTGCATGCGAGACAAGTCTTCGCGAGTTCGCGTTGAGAGTGAATGAGGTGAGAAAAGAAGTTCCTGCAGGAAAGTCGCTTATTGTTTGTTGTTTGCTTTTTAAGAGTTTTGTATGAATTTGGCACAAGGAAGTGAATTCAAACTCTTTTCCATGGAATGTGTACTTGGTACTAAATTCCAAGATGGAATAATAGAACAAGCACACCAAGTGAGGAGAATTTATCCAAGACTTGTTTCCAAGGATTATGGTCTAAGTTCACTAGCTTGTTGAACTTTATTACATGTTTTTGTTGCTTTTGTAAAGAAGTATCTTTTAGATTTTTCTTTGTGAAACAACCCCTTGATAAGACTTGTACATCATGCTAGACAAGCCTACACCATTCCAAGATGGAATGAATGCAAGTGTCCCATGGAATAAGGCTATACACAAAGGATCCTTTCATACATTTATTAAGTATTTTTTGGATTTTGTTTGAAGATGAGAAAAGAAAGACTCAAAAGGCAAAGGTCAAAGCTAATGGGGGACTAAGACACAACCATAAAGTTATCTTATTATGTACAAAAGTGTGGTTCATGGTTAATGAGATTTTTCTAACCTAATGATAATAAAGAGCAAGTTAGAATTCAACTTACTTCCTAAGGAAGTTAAGTTGAACCTAAAGAACAAAAGGGACCTATGAACAAAGCACCAAGTGCTAAGGCAAAGACAATTAAATGCATAAAATAAAAGGAATGAAGAATGATTACCTCATCTTCCCCCCTACAAAACAAATGTTAGCATGATGAAGTGATATGAACAATTACAACATGGCAAACCTCAATTAAAAACTCACTCTAATTAATAAAGGCATTAATGAATTTCTAAGCCTAAAGTCAAGTCCTAAGGGACCTTATATGCTATCTAGGTTCTAAATTCAGTAGCTAAATCAATTCAAAATGATCTAAGGTTGAAAAGAGAAACACACTCAAACTATGCCCTAAATGGCACTAAAACCCCTAAGCGGAAACTAGGTGGATTTGCATGGAAAACTCGAATAAAGTCAAAGCACAAAAAAACGGTAAAGTCCTGGAAAAATATGAGATTAAATCCTTAAGGTCCCTAACCTAAATCTAATGTTGTGTTAAAAAATCTCCTAAAAATTCATAACCTAACTATGCCAAAAGGTCACTTAAATCTACATCGGATTTGTTCACAAACTTGCACCAACTATGCTGCCAAAACAGTGGATAAAATGGACCTAAAAATATGAAAAAAATAATTCCAGGTTCTATTATGAGTGCTCTAATTACAGCAAAAATAATGGGACAAAAAGATCACTGGAAGTGGGAGAAATAAAATGAACAAAATGAATTGTAACTGCAAGAATTCCATAGAAAACAAATTAAATGGAAAATCGAAATAAAATTGAAAAATGGCTAAAAATCAGAAAGTAAAAGTGTGGAAAATTTCTAAAATGAGTTAGGAAGTCTCTGTGATTTTTGGGGAATTTTATCATGAGTTTTGGTATTTTTGTTGGATTAAAATTGAAACTATATCAAGTAGAAATTAAAGAAACAAAGAAAATGGAGAGGGGTGCAGGAAATGGAAAGTTGAACTGAATTGGGCTGGACCCAAACATGCTGGGGTGCAAATAGTGATCTAAAAAACTCTTCACTAATTATGGTACATGATTGGCACATGTTCATTAATGTGGTGGCTGATTCTGGTTCGTCAGATGGAAACTAATCTAACGACTGTGTTATGTTTTCCACTTAATGCTAGGTTTACTATTCCGGTCACCGAAGCTAAACTCCGGTCATCTTCTTCGATCACTCTCCGGTTAGGGTTTGGACAAATGTCTACGAAACTGAAAAATAAGGCCATGGACGGATTCGTCTCCTCAAGTACATCAACAATCTAGGCTTGATTTTCTCCTAAGGCTCATGAATAATTTAAATCGAAGCACACAAGAATCAACCTAAGAATTGAATCTAAGCACCTAAGGTGCCTATCAATTAGCCAACACAAGCATTTCTCCTATTGAGCTCATATCAACACAAAACAACCAAAAAAATCAGAATTCGTGTCAATGAAATTGAAGATGAAACTTGAAATTTAGTGGTGTTTAGAGTTGTAGAAATCCAGAGGTGAGGTTCCAAGGTCTTTTATGCTTGATCTTGATCCTTTGTGAAGTGAAATAAACACTTTGTTGATGAAGAATCTTGAGAAATTGATGAAGATGCAGAAAATTTACAGCAATGTAATCTTGATCTTTCACTCCATTAGATCCATGGAGAAGCTGCAAATTCGTGATGTTGATGATGAATTGATGCTCAATGAGGCTTGTTGGATGATGATTTAGCTTGTTCAATCCAAAAGGTGGAAATGTTGTGATGATGCAACTTTAAATTTCCAGCTTCAAATCTCCATGAAAATGCACTATGAATGGTGCTTGAAGAAGCACAAGGAAGAAAAAGATCAATGCTATGGTTGTGGAAGCTTAATCCTTCAAAATGCAGAGACTTTGTAGAGAAAATGCAGAGCCAAATTTGGAGGATTTTGGTGTGATTTGAGTGAAAATGAAGCTGAACCCCCAAACTCAGTCACTACTCATCCTTTTATAGAGCATTAGACCTCTGGTTAACAGTTAGAACCAGGGTTAATTAGCCTTGGTTAACTGAGTGAAGTGAGTTAAATGAGTGAAGTTAGTTATGACAGTTATGCCAGCAGGATTTCTAGAACCTTCTTCAGTTGAAATCAATCCAATGCTGCAGAGAACATGAAGCTTATGCTGAAGATTAGTGAAGTGAAACACCAGCTTAGTTGCCCAAGGATTGCATCTTGAGTTTGCTCACTTGATTGTGAGATGCACAACCTTTAAAGTGATCCTGCATACACATAATGATAACCTGCTGATGCAACAAAATCAGAGGCTAACTGCAGCTTGAGACCAATAGATCTAGTGTACACCAACTCAGGATCCTTGTGGTGAGGCCCAATCTAATGTAGCAGCAATGGTTGAGGTTTGAATTGAAGCAAATGTGAAGCTAAATAAGCTCTAGTATGTGCACAAGTCACCCCTGAACTTATCCCCAAGACAACATAGTCATTGCCCCTTTCTATGCATCATACATCAGCATTTTAGCAGAAAAACAACATCATGTATCGATACATATGGGTATGCATCGATACATACTGAAGCATTGGCAATTTTAAGCAAAACAAAACAACTATGTATCGATACATAACACAGATGCATCGATACATGTCCGTTTTATAACTGATATGTATCAATACAAAACACAGATGCATCGATACATGTCAGTTTTTTTAACTGATATGTATCGATACATAACACGGATGCATCGATGCATCCTGCAGGTTTTTCTGATCATGCATCAATACATCCTGCTTATGTATCAATACATAGTCCATTTCCAAAACTACACAACAAACATGTATCGATAAAAAACTCGTATGTATCGATATATAGTCCCCAAAAACTGTTTTTTCTTTGATTTCTCCATTCATTCTTGATAAAATTTGGTCCATAGGTCCTTTGTAACAAAAATTTCATGACCTTGACCTCAAAGAGTCCAGAGTTGACTTTTTACTCATCCTGGTTGACTTTTCTCCAATTTCCTGATTTTCAATCATCTGACCAATTGAAACTCTTCCAAAATGAACTTGTGGATGAAATTTGAACCCTATACACTTGTTGTCATATAGAACACAATGGAATCCACTTTTGCTCAAAAATTCATGGATAAGCCCTTCCCAATTGAAACCCTAATTTGGATCATTTCCTTAGGAGATGTTGCACTGCTTGCATTCCTTGGAGCCATTCGCTTCATTCCAAGACTTGAGGATTCAAATGGAGACTTGTGGGATGTTGTAGACCCCTTGCACATGATTGAGGAGCTTTGTGACCATTTTTTTGCCTTTGTATAGCTTTCAGTTACTCCAATCATTGATCACATACCTATGCCTCAGCAATGCTATACATGATGCAATGTTTTTGATTATTTTATGAATTTATGTATGCAAGATGCTATGTAAAATGTTGAGGATATGAGAGGGTAAATTTTGAGGTATTACAGCCCGAAACATGCATTTCGAAAAGTTTCGTAGAATCAAATTTTCAGTTGATTTTTTTGCGTGAACTTCAATCATAACCTTCCCTCGTAAAATATATAAATTCTCTGAAAAGTTTTGTAGCATTTCGAACAGTCATCGATTTAATTGATTTTTTTGACCAAAACTAGTATAAACTAGTGTATAATATATTAGAATTTTTTGATCGAAACTTGCGTTTCAAAAAGTTTCGTAGAATCTAATTTTCAGATGGTTTTTTTGCATGGACTTCCATCAAAACCTTCCTTCGTAACATATAAGATGGTTATGAAATGTTTTGTATCGTTTCGAACAGTCCCCGATTTAATTTGATTTTTTTAGCAAAACTACTAAAAACTAGTGTATAATATATAATGATTTTTTGACCGAAACTTGCATTTCAAAAAGTTTCGCAGAATCAAATTTTCAGTTGATTTTTTTGCATGGACTTCCATCATAACCTTCACTCGTAAAATATATAAATTATCTGAAACGTTTTGTAGCATTTCGAGAAGTCTTTGATTTAATTGATTTTTGACCGAAACTAGTATAAACTAATGTATAATATATTACAATTTTTTGACTGAAAGTTGTATTTCAAAAAGTTTCGTAGAATCTAAATTTCAAATGATTTTTTGCAAGGACTTCCATCATAACCTTTCCTCGTAACATATAAGATGGTTATGAAAAGTTTTGAATCATTTCGAACAGTAATCGATTTAATTTGTTTTTTTAGCAAAGCTAGTAAAAACTTGTGTATATTATATAATGAATTTTTGACCGAAACTTGCATTTCGAAAAGTTTCATAGGATCAAAGTTTCAATTGATTTTTTGCATGGACTTTCATCATAACACTCACTCGTAAAATATATAAATTATCTAAAAAGTTTTGAAGCATTTCGAACAGTGCTCGATTTAATTGATTTTTTGACCGAAACAGGTATAAACTAGTGTATAATATATTACTATTTTTTTAACCGAAACTTGCATTTCAAAATATTTAATAGAATCTAATTTTCAGATGATTTTTTTCAAGGACTTCCATAAAAACCTTCCCTCGTAACATATAAGAAGGATCTGAAACGTTTTATATCGTTTCGTACAATCCTCGATTTAATTTGATTTTTTGAGGAAACTAGTATAAACTTGTTAATAATGTATTATGATTTTTTTGACCAAAAGTTGCATTTCAAAAAGTTTCATAGAATCTAATTTTCAGATGATTTTTTGCATGGACTTCCATCATAACCTTCCCGCGTAACATATATGAAGGATCTGAAAAGTTTTATATCCTTTCGTACAGTCCTCGATTTAATTTGATTTTTTAGTAAAGTAGTATAAACTTGTGTATAATATGATTTTTGCCCGGAACTTGCATTTCGAAAAGTTTTGTAGAATCAAATTTTCAGTTGATTTTTTTGCATGGACTTCCATCATAACTTTCCATCATAAAATATATAAATTCCCTGAAAAGTTTTGTGGCATTCGAACAATCATCGATTTAATTGATTTTTTTTGACCGAAACTAGTATAAACTAGTGTATAATATATTGGGATATTTTGAGCGAAACTTGCATTTCAAAAAGTTTCGTAGAATCAAATTTTCAGATAATGTTTTGCATGAACTTTCATCATAACCTTCACTCGTAAAATATATAAATTATCTGAAAAGTTTTGTAGCATTTCGAGCAGTCTTTGATTTAATTGAATTTTTGACCGAAACTAGTATAAACTAATGTATAATATATTACAATTTTTTGACCGAAAGTTGTATTTCAAAAAGTTTCGTAGAATCTAAATTTCAAATTATTTTTTGCAAGGACTTCCATCATAACCTTTCCTCGTAACATATAAGATGGTTATGAAAAGTTTTGTATCGTTTCGAACAGTCCTCGATTTAATTTGATTTTTTTTAGCAAAGCTAGTATAAACTTGTGTATATTATATATAATGATTTTTTGACTGAAACTTGCATTTCGAAAAGTTTCGCAGAATCAAATTTTCAGTTGATTTTTTGCATGGACTTTCATCATAACATTCACTCGTAAAATATATAAATTATCTGAAAGGTTTTGTAGCATTTTGAATAGTCCTCGATTTAATTGATTTTTTGACCGAAACTAGTATAAACTAGTGTATAATATATTACGATTTTTTGACCGAAACTTGCATTTCAAAATATTTAATAGAATCTAATTTTCAGATGATTTTTTGCATGGACCTCCATAAAAACCTTCCCTCGTAACATATAAGAAGGATCAGAAACGTTTTATATCGTTTCGTACAGTCCTCGATTTAATTTGATTTTTTGAGGAAACTAGTATAAACTTGTTAATAATGTATTATGATTTTTATGACCAAAAGTTGCATTTCAAAAAGTTTCATAGAATCTAATTTTCAGATGATTTTTTGCATGGACTTCCATCATAACCTTCCCGCGTAACATATATGAAGGATCTGAAAAGTTTTATATCCTTTCGTACAGTCCTCGATTTAATTTGATTTTTTAGTAAAGTAGTATAAACTTGTGTATAATATGATTTTTGCCCGGAACTTGCATTTCGAAAAGTTTTGTAGAATCAAATTTTCAGTTGATTTTTTTGCATGGACTTCCATCATAACTTTCCATCATAAAATATATAAATTCCCTGAAAAGTTTTGTGGCATTCGAACAATCATCGATTTAATTGATTTTTTTTGACCGAAACTAGTATAAACTAGTGTATAATATATTGGGATATTTTGAGCGAAACTTGCATTTCAAAAAGTTTCGTAGAATCAAATTTTCAGATGATGTTTTGCATGAACTTTCATCATAACCTTCACTCGTAAAATATATAAATTATCTGAAAAGTTTTGTAGCATTTCGAGCAGTCTTTGATTTAATTGAATTTTTGACCGAAACTAGTATAAACTAATGTATAATATATTACAATTTTTTGACCGAAAGTTGTATTTCAAAAAGTTTCGTAGAATCTAAATTTCAAATTATTTTTTGCAAGGACTTCCATCATAACCTTTCCTCGTAACATATAAGATGGTTATGAAAAGTTTTGTATCGTTTCGAACAGTCCTCGATTTAATTTGATTTTTTTTAGCAAAGCTAGTATAAACTTGTGTATATTATATATAATGATTTTTTGACTGAAACTTGCATTTCGAAAAGTTTCGCAGAATCAAATTTTCAGTTGATTTTTTGCATGGACTTTCATCATAACATTCACTCGTAAAATATATAAATTATCTGAAAGGTTTTGTAGCATTTTGAATAGTCCTCGATTTAATTGATTTTTTGACCGAAACTAGTATAAACTAGTGTATAATATATTACGATTTTTTGACCGAAACTTGCATTTCAAAATATTTAATAGAATCTAATTTTCAGATGATTTTTTGCATGGACCTCCATAAAAACCTTCCCTCGTAACATATAAGAAGGATCAGAAAAGTTTTATATCGTTTCGTACAGTCCTCGATTTAATTTGATTTTTTGAGCAAACTAGTATAAACTTGTTAATAATGTATTATGATTTTTATGACCAAAAGTTGCATTTCAAAAAGTTTCATAGAATCTAATTTTCAGATGATTTTTTGTATGGACTTCCATCATAACCTTCCCGCGTAACATATATGAAGGATCTGAAAAGTTTTATATCCTTTCGTACAGTCCTCGATTTAATTTGATTTTTTAGTAAAGTAGTATAAACTTGTGTATAATATGATTTTTGCCCGGAACTTGCATTTCGAAAAGTTTTGTAGAATCAAATTTTCAGTTGATTTTTTTGCATGGACTTCCATCATAAATTTCCCTCATAAAATATATAAATTCCCTGAAAAGTTTTGTGGCATTCGAACAATCATCGATTTAATTGATTTTTTTTGACCGAAACTAGTATAAACTAGTGTATAATATATTGGGATATTTTGAGCGAAACTTGCATTTCAAAAAGTTTCGTAGAATCAAATTTTCAGATGATGTTTTGCATGAACTTTCATCATAACCTTCACTCGTAAAATATATAAATTATCTGAAAAGTTTTGTAGCATTTCGAGCAGTCTTTGATTTAATTGAATTTTTGACCGAAACTAGTATAAACTAATGTATAATATATTACAATTTTTTGACCGAAAGTTGTATTTCAAAAAGTTTCGTAGAATCTAAATTTCAAATTATTTTTTGCAAGGACTTCCATCATAACCTTTCCTCGTAACATATAAGATGGTTATGAAAAGTTTTGTATCGTTTCGAACAGTCCTCGATTTAATTTGATTTTTTTTAGCAAAGCTAGTATAAACTTGTGTATAATATATAATGATTTTTTGACTGAAACTTGCATTTCGAAAAGTTTCGCAGAATCAAATTTTCAGTTGATTTTTTGCATGGACTTTCATCATAACATTCACTCGTAAAATATATAAATTATCAGAAAGGTTTTGTAGCATTTCGAATAGTCCTCGATTTAATTGATTTTTTGACCTAAACTAGTATAAACTAGTGTATAATATATTACGATTTTTTGACCGAAAGTTGTATTTCAAAAAGTTTCGTAGAATCTCATTTTCAGATGATTTTTTGCATGGACCTCCATAAAAACCTTCCCTCGTAACATATAAGAAGGATCTGAAAAGTTTTATATCGTTTCGTACAGTCCTCGATTTAATTTGATTTTTTGAGCAAACTAGTATAAACTTGTTTATAATGTATTATGATTTTTTTGACCAAAAGTTGCATTTCAAAAAGTTTCATAGAATCTAATTTTCAGATGATTTTTTGCATGGACTTCCATCATAACCTTCCCGCCTAACATATATGAAGGATCTGAAAAGTTTTATATCCTTTCGTACAGTCCTCGATTTAATTTGATTTTTTTAGTAAAGTAGTATAAACTTGTGTATAATATGATTTTTGCCCGGAACTTGCATTTCGAAAAGTTTTGTAGAATCAAATTTTCAGTTGATTTTTTTGCATGGACTTCCATCATAACCTTCCCTCATAAAATATATAAATTCCCTGAAATGTTTTGTGGAATTCGAACAATCATCGATTTAATTGATTTTTTTTGACCGAAACTAATATAAACTAGTGTATAATATATTGGGATATTTTGAGCGAAACTTGCATTTCAAAAAGTTTCGTAGAATCAAATTTTCAGATGATGTTTTGCATGAACTTTCATCATAACCTTCACTCGTAAAATATATAAATTATCTGAAAAGTTTTGTAGCATTTCGAGCAGTCTTTGATTTAATTGAATTTTTGACCGAAACTAGTATAAACTAATGTATAATATATTACAATTTTTTGACCGAAAGTTGTATTTCAAAAAGTTTCGTAGAATCTAAATTTCAAATTATTTTTTGCAAGGACTTCCATCATAACCTTTCCTCGTAACATATAAGATGGTTATGAAAAGTTTTGTATCGTTTCGAATAGTCCTCGATTTAATTTGATTTTTTTTAGCAAAGCTAGTATAAACTTGTGTATAATATATAATGATTTTTTGACCGAAACTTGCATTTCGAAAAGTTTCGCAGAATCAAATTTTCAGTTGATTTTTTGCATGGACTTTCATCATAACATTCACTCGTAAAATATATAAATTATCTGAAAGGTTTTGTAGCATTTCGAATAGTCCTCGATTTAATTGATTTTTTGACCGAAACTGGTATAAACTAGTGTATAATATATTACGATTTTTTGACCGAAAGTTGTATTTAAAAAAGTTTCGTAGAATCTCATTTTCAGATGATTTTTTGCATGGACTTCCATAAAAACCGTCCCTCGTAACATATAAGAAGGATCTGAAAAGTTTTATATCGTTTCGTACAATCCTCGATTTAATTTGATTTTTTGAGCAAACTAGTATAAACTTGTTTATAATGTATTAAGATTTTTTTGACCAAAAGTTGCATTTCAAAAAGTTTCATAGAATCTAATTTTCAGATGATTTTTTGCATTGACTTCCATCATAACCTTCCCGCCTAACATATATGAAGGATCTGAAAAGTTTTATATCCTTTCGTACAGTCCTCGATTTAATTTGATTTTTTTAGTAAAGTAGTATAAACTTGTGTATAATATGATTTTTGCCCGGAACTTGCATTTCGAAAAGTTTTGTAGAATCAAAATTTCAGTTGATTTTTTTTGCATGGACTTCCATCATAACCTTCCCTCGTAAAATATATAAATTCCCTGAAAAGTTTTGTAGCATTCGAACAATCATCGATTTAATTGATTTTTTTGACCGAAACTAGTATAAACTAGTGTATAATATATTAGGATTTTTTGAGCGAAACTTGCATCTCAAAAAGTTTCGTAGAATCAAATTTTCAGATGATGTTTTGCATGAACTTCCATCATAACCTTCACTCGTAAAATATATAAATTATCTGAAAATTTTTGTAGCATTTCGTGCAGTCTTTGATTTAATTGTTTTTTTGACCGAAACTAGTATAAACTAATGTATAATATATTACAATTTTTTGACCGAAAGTTGTATTTCAAAAAGTTTCGTAGAATCTAAATTTCAAATTATTTTTTGCAAGGACTTCCATCATAACCTTTCCTCGTAACATATAAGATGGTTATGAAAAGTTTTGTATCGTTTCGAACAGTCCTCGATTTAATTTGATTTTTTTTAGCAAAGCTAGTATAAACTTGTGTATAATATATAATGATTTTTTGACCGAAACTTGCATTTCGAAAAGTTTCGCAGAATCAAATTTTCAGTTGATTTTTTGCATGGACTTTCATCATAACATTCACTCGTAAAATATATAAATTATCTGAAAGGTTTTGTAGCATTTCGAATAGTCCTCGATTTAATTGATTTTTTGACCGAAACTGGTATAAACTAGTGTATAATATATTACGATTTTTTGACCGAAAGTTGTATTTCAAAAAGTTTCGTAGAATCTCATTTTCAGATGATTTTTTGCATGGACTTCCATAAAAACCTTCCCTCGTAACATATAAGAAGGATCTGAAAAGTTTTATATCGTTTCGTACAATCCTCGATTTAATTTGATTTTTTGAGCAAACTAGTATAAACTTGTTTATAATGTATTAAGATTTTTTTGACCAAAAGTTGCATTTCAAAAAGTTTCATAGAATCTAATTTTCAGATGATTTTTTGCATTGACTTCCATCATAACCTTCCCGCCTAACATATATGAAGGATCTGAAAAGTTTTATATCCTTTCGTACAGTCCTCGATTTAATTTGATTTTTTTAGTAAAGTAGTATAAACTTGTGTATAATATGATTTTTGCCCGGAACTTGCATTTCGAAAAGTTTTGTAGAATCAAAATTTCAGTTGATTTTTTTTGCATGGACTTCCATCATAACCTTCCCTCGTAAAATATATAAATTCCCTGAAAAGTTTTGTAGCATTCGAACAATCATCGATTTAATTGATTTTTTTGACCGAAACTAGTATAAACTAGTGTATAATATATTAGGATTTTTTGAGCGAAACTTGCATCTCAAAAAGTTTCGTAGAATCAAATTTTCAGATGATGTTTTGCATGAACTTCCATCATAACCTTCACTCGTAAAATATATAAATTAACTGAAAATTTTTGTAGCATTTCGTGCAGTCTTTGATTTAATTGTTTTTTTGACCGAAACTAGTATAAACTAATGTATAATATATTACAATTTTTTGACCGAAAGTTGTATTTCAAAAAGTTTCGTAGAATCTAAATTTCAAATTATTTTTTGCAAGGACTTCCATCATAACCTTTCCTCGTAACATATAAGATGGTTATGAAAAGTTTTGTATCGTTTCGAACAGTCCTCGATTTAATTTGATTTTTTTTAGCAAAGCTAGTATAAACTTGTGTATAATATATAATGATTTTTTGACCGAAACTTGCATTTCGAAAAGTTTCGCAGAATCAAATTTTCAGTTGATTTTTTGCATGGACTTTCATCATAACATTCACTCGTAAAATATATAAATTATCTGAAAGGTTTTGTAGCATTTCGAATAGTCCTCGATTTAATTGATTTTTTGACCGAAACTGGTATAAACTAGTGTATAATATATTACGATTTTTTGACCGAAAGTTGTATTTCAAAAAGTTTCGTAGAATCTCATTTTCAGATGATTTTTTGCATGGACTTCCATAAAAACCTTCCCTCGTAACATATAAGAAGGATCTGAAAAGTTTTATATCGTTTCGTACAATCCTCGATTTAATTTGATTTTTTGAGCAAACTAGTATAAACTTGTTTATAATGTATTATGATTTTTTTGACCAAAAGTTGCATTTCAAAAAGTTTCATAGAATCTAATTTTCAGATGATTTTTTGCATGGACTTCCATCATAACTTTCCCGCCTAACATATATGAAGGATCTGAAAAGTTTTATATCATTTCGTACAGTCCTCGATTTAATTTGATTTTTTTAGTAAAGTAGTATAAACTTGTGTATAATATGATTTTTGCCCGGAACTTGCATTTCGAAAAGTTTTGTAGAATCAAAATTTCAGTTGATTTTTTTTGCATGGACTTCCATCATAACCTTCCCTCGTAAAATATATAAATTCCCTGAAAAGCTTTGTAGCATTCGAACAATCATCGATTTAATTGATTTTTTTGACCGAAACTAGTATAAACTAGTGTATAATATATTAGGATTTTTTGAGCGAAACTTGCATCTCAAAAAGTTTCGTAGAATCAAATTTTCAGATGATGTTTTGCATGAACTTCCATCATAACCTTCACTCGTAAAATATATAAATTATCTGAAAATTTTTGTAGCATTTCGTGCAGTCTTTGATTTAATTGTTTTTTTGACCGAAACTAGTATAAACTAATGTATAATATATTACAATTTTTTGACCGAAAGTTGTATTTCAAAAAGTTTCGTAGAATCTAAATTTCAAATTATTTTTTGCAAGGACTTCCATCATAACCTTTCCTCGTAACATATAAGATGGTTATGAAAAGTTTTGTATCGTTTCGAACAGTCCTCGATTTAATTTTATTTTTTTTAGCAAAGCTAGTATAAACTTGTGTATAATATATAATGATTTTTTGACCGAAACTTGCATTTCGAAAAGTTTCGCAGAATCAAATTTTCAGTTGATTTTTTGCATGGACTTTCATCATAACATTCACTCGTAAAATATATAAATTATCTGAAAGGTTTTGTAGCATTTCGAATAGTCCTCGATTTAATTGATTTTTTGACCGAAACTGGTATAAACTAGTGTAAAATATATTACGATTTTTTGACCGAAAGTTGTATTTCAAAAAGTTTCGTAGAATCTCATTTTCAGATGATTTTTTGCATGGACTTCCATAAAAACCTTCCCTCGTAACATATAAGAAGGATCTGAAAAGTTTTATATCGTTTCGTACAATCCTCGATTTAATTTGATTTTTTGAGCAAACTAGTATAAACTTGTTTATAATGTATTAAGATTTTTTTGACCAAAAGTTGCATTTCAAAAAGTTTCATAGAATCTAATTTTCAGATGATTTTTTGCATTGACTTCCATCATAACCTTCCCGCCTAACATATATGAAGGATCTGAAAAGTTTTATATCCTTTCGTACAGTCCTCGATTTAATTTGATTTTTTTAGTAAAGTAGTATAAACTTGTGTATAATATGATTTTTGCCCGGAACTTGCATTTCGAAAAGTTTTGTAGAATCAAAATTTCAGTTGATTTTTTTTGCATGGACTTCCATCATAACCTTCCCTCGTAAAATATATAAATTCCCTGAAAAGTTTTGTAGCATTCGAACAATCATCGATTTAATTGATTTTTTTGACCGAAACTAGTATAAACTAGTGTATAATATATTAGGATTTTTTGAGCGAAACTTGCATCTCAAAAAGTTTCGTAGAATCAAATTTTCAGATGATGTTTTGCATGAACTTCCATCATAACCTTCACTCGTAAAATATATAAATTATCTGAAAATTTTTGTAGCATTTCGTGCAGTCTTTGATTTAATTGTTTTTTTGACCGAAACTAGTATAAACTAATGTATAATATATTACAATTTTTTGACCGAAAGTTGTATTTCAAAAAGTTTCGTAGAATCTAAATTTCAAATTATTTTTTGCAAGGACTTCCATCATAACCTTTCCTCGTAACATATAAGATGGTTATGAAAAGTTTTGTATCGTTTCGAACAGTCCTCGATTTAATTTGTTTTTTTTTAGCAAAGCTAGTATAAACTTGTGTATAATATATAATGATTTTTTGACCGAAACTTGCATTTCGAAAAGTTTCGCAGAATCAAATTTTCAGTTGATTTTTTGCATGGACTTTCATCATAACATTCACTCGTAAAATATATAAATTATCTGAAAGGTTTTGTAGCATTTCGAATAGTCCTCGATTTAATTGATTTTTTGACCGAAACTGGTATAAACTAGTGTATAATATATTACGATTTTTTGACCGAAAGTTGTATTTCAAAAAGTTTCGTAGAATCTCATTTTCAGATGATTTTTTGCATGGACTTCCATAAAAACCTTCCCTCGTAACATATAAGAAGGATCTGAAAAGTTTTATATCGTTTCGTACAATCCTCGATTTAATTTGATTTTTTGAGCAAACTAGTATAAACTTGTTTATAATGTATTAAGATTTTTTTGACCAAAAGTTGCATTTCAAAAAGTTTCATAGAATCTAATTTTCAGATGATTTTTTGCATTGACTTCCATCATAACCTTCCCGCCTAACATATATGAAGGATCTGAAAAGTTTTATATCCTTTCGTACAGTCCTCGATTTAATTTGATTTTTTTAGTAAAGTAGTATAAACTTGTGTATAATATGATTTTTGCCCGGAACTTGCATTTCGAAAAGTTTTGTAGAATCAAAATTTCAGTTGATTTTTTTTGCATGGACTTCCATCATAACCTTCCCTCGTAAAATATATAAATTCCCTGAAAAGTTTTGTAGCATTCGAACAATCATCGATTTAATTGATTTTTTTGACCGAAACTAGTATAAACTAGTGTATAATATATTAGGATTTTTTGAGCGAAACTTGCATCTCAAAAAGTTTCGTAGAATCAAATTTTCAGATGATGTTTTGCATGAACTTCCATCATAACCTTCACTCGTAAAATATATAAATTATCTGAAAATTTTTGTAGCATTTCGTGCAGTCTTTGATTTAATTGTTTTTTTGACCGAAACTAGTATAAACTAATGTATAATATATTACAATTTTTTGACCGAAAGTTGTATTTCAAAAAGTTTCGTAGAATCTAAATTTCAAATTATTTTTTGCAAGGACTTCCATCATAACCTTTCCTCGTAACATAAAGATGGTTATGAAAAGTTTTGTATCGTTTCGAACAGTCCTCGATTTAATTTGATTTTTTTTAGCAAAGCTAGTATAAACTTGTGTATAATATATAATGATTTTTTGACCGAAACTTGCATTTCGAAAAGTTTCGCAGAATCAAATTTTCAGTTGATTTTTTGCATGGACTTTCATCATAACATTCACTCGTAAAATATATAAATTATCTGAAAGGTTTTGTAGCATTTCGAATAGTCCTCGATTTAATTGATTTTTTGACCGAAACTGGTATAAACTAGTGTATAATATATTACGATTTTTTGACCGAAAGTTGTATTTCAAAAAGTTTCGTAGAATCTCATTTTCAGATGATTTTTTGCATGGACTTCCATAAAAACCTTCCCTCGTAACATATAAGAAGGATCTGAAAAGTTTTATATCGTTTCGTACAATCCTCGATTTAATTTGATTTTTTGAGCAAACTAGTATAAACTTGTTTATAATGTATTATGATTTTTTTGACCAAAAGTTGCATTTCAAAAAGTTTCATAGAATCTAATTTTCAGATGATTTTTTGCATGGACTTCCATCATAACCTTCCCGCCTAACATATATGAAGGATCTGAAAAGTTTTATATCATTTCGTACAGTCCTCGATTTAATTTGATTTTTTTAGTAAAGTAGTATAAACTTGTGTATAATATGATTTTTGCCCGGAACTTGCATTTCGAAAAGTTTTGTAGAATCAAAATTTCAGTTGATTTTTTTTGCATGGACTTCCATCATAACCTTCCCTCGTAAAATATATAAATTCCCTGAAAAGTTTTGTAGCATTCGAACAATCATCGATTTAATTGATTTTTTTGACCGAAACTAGTATAAACTAGTGTATAATATATTAGGATTTTTTGAGCGAAACTTGCATCTCAAAAAGTTTCGTAGAATCAAATTTTCAGATGATGTTTTGCATGAACTTCCATCATAACCTTCACTCGTAAAATATATAAATTATCTGAAAATTTTTGTAGCATTTCGTGCAGTCTTTGATTTAATTGTTTTTTTGACCGAAACTAGTATAAACTAATGTATAATATATTACAATTTTTTGACCGAAAGTTGTATTTCAAAAAGTTTCGTAGAATCTAAATTTCAAATTATTTTTTGCAAGGACTTCCATCATAACCTTTCCTCGTAACATATAAGATGGTTATGAAAAGTTTTGTATCGTTTCGAACAGTCCTCGATTTAATTTGATTTTTTTTAGCAAAGCTAGTATAAACTTGTGTATAATATATAATGATTTTTTGACCGAAACTTGCATTTCGAAAAGTTTCGCAGAATCAAATTTTCAGTTGATTTTTTGCATGGACTTTCATCATAACATTCACTCGTAAAATATATAAATTATCTGAAAGGTTTTGTAGCATTTCGAATAGTCCTCGATTTAATTGATTTTTTGACCGAAACTGGTATAAACTAGTGTATAATATATTACGATTTTTTGACCGAAAGTTGTATTTCAAAAAGTTTCGTAGAATCTCATTTTCAGATGATTTTTTGCATGGACTTCCATAAAAACCTTCCCTCGTAACATATAAGAAGGATCTGAAAAGTTTTATATCGTTTCGTACAATCCTCGATTTAATTTGATTTTTTGAGCAAACTAGTATAAACTTGTTTATAATGTATTAAGATTTTTTTGACCAAAAGTTGCATTTCAAAAAGTTTCATAGAATCTAATTTTCAGATGATTTTTTGCATTGACTTCCATCATAACCTTCCCGCCTAACATATATGAAGGATCTGAAAAGTTTTATATCCTTTCGTACAGTCCTCAATTTAATTTGATTTTTTTAGTAAAGTAGTATAAACTTGTGTATAATATGATTTTTGCCCGGAACTTGCATTTCGAAAAGTTTTGTAGAATCAAAATTTCAGTTGATTTTTTTTGCATGGACTTCCATCATAACCTTCCCTCGTAAAATATATAAATTCCCTGAAAAGTTTTGTAGCATTCGAACAATCATCGATTTAATTGATTTTTTTGACCGAAACTAGTATAAACTAGTGTATAATATATTAGGATTTTTTGAGCGAAACTTGCATCTCAAAAAGTTTCGTAGAATCAAATTTTCAGATGATGTTTTGCATGAACTTCCATCATAACCTTCACTCGTAAAATATATAAATTATCTGAAAATTTTTGTAGCATTTCGTGCAGTCTTTGATTTAATTGTTTTTTTGACCGAAACTAGTATAAACTAATGTATAATATATTACAATTTTTTGACCGAAAGTTGTATTTCAAAAAGTTTCGTAGAATCTAAATTTCAAATTATTTTTTGCAAGGACTTCCATCATAACCTTTCCTCGTAACATAAAGATGGTTATGAAAAGTTTTGTATCGTTTCGAACAGTCCTCGATTTAATTTGATTTTTTTTAGCAAAGCTAGTATAAACTTGTGTATAATATATAATGATTTTTTGACCGAAACTTGCATTTCGAAAAGTTTCGCAGAATCAAATTTTCAGTTGATTTTTTGCATGGACTTTCATCATAACATTCACTCGTAAAATATATAAATTATCTGAAAGGTTTTGTAGCATTTCGAATAGTCCTCGATTTAATTGATTTTTTGACCGAAACTGGTATAAACTAGTGTATAATATATTACGATTTTTTGACCGAAAGTTGTATTTCAAAAAGTTTCGTAGAATCTCATTTTCAGATGATTTTTTGCATGGACTTCCATAAAAACCTTCCCTCGTAACATATAAGAAGGATCTGAAAAGTTTTATATCGTTTCGTACAATCCTCGATTTAATTTGATTTTTTGAGCAAACTAGTATAAACTTGTTTATAATGTATTAAGATTTTTTTGACCAAAAGTTGCATTTCAAAAAGTTTCATAGAATCTAATTTTCAGATGATTTTTTGCATTGACTTCCATCATAACCTTCCCGCCTAACATATATGAAGGATCTGAAAAGTTTTATATCCTTTCGTACAGTCCTCGATTTAATTTGATTTTTTTAGTAAAGTAGTATAAACTTGTGTATAATATGATTTTTGCCCGGAACTTGCATTTCGAAAAGTTTTGTAGAATCAAAATTTCAGTTGATTTTTTTTGCATGGACTTCCATCATAACCTTCCCTCGTAAAATATATAAATTCCCTGAAAAGTTTTGTAGCATTCGAACAATCATCGATTTAATTGATTTTTTTGACCGAAACTAGTATAAACTAGTGTATAATATATTAGGATTTTTTGAGCGAAACTTGCATCTCAAAAAGTTTCGTAGAATCAAATTTTCAGATGATGTTTTGCATGAACTTCCATCATAACCTTCACTCGTAAAATATATAAATTATCTGAAAATTTTTGTAGCATTTCGTGCAGTCTTTGATTTAATTGTTTTTTTGACCGAAACTAGTATAAACTAATGTATAATATATTACAATTTTTTGACCGAAAGTTGTATTTCAAAAAGTTTCGTAGAATCTAAATTTCAAATTATTTTTTGCAAGGACTTCCATCATAACCTTTCCTCGTAACATAAAGATGGTTATGAAAAGTTTTGTATCGTTTCGAACAGTCCTCGATTTAATTTGATTTTTTTTAGCAAAGCTAGTATAAACTTGTGTATAATATATAATGATTTTTTGACCGAAACTTGCATTTCGAAAAGTTTCGCAGAATCAAATTTTCAGTTGATTTTTTGCATGGACTTTCATCATAACATTCACTCGTAAAATATATAAATTATCTGAAAGGTTTTGTAGCATTTCGAATAGTCCTCGATTTAATTGATTTTTTGACCGAAACTGGTATAAACTAGTGTATAATATATTACGATTTTTTGACCGAAAGTTGTATTTCAAAAAGTTTCGTAGAATCTCATTTTCAGATGATTTTTTGCATGGACTTCCATAAAAACCTTCCCTCGTAACATATAAGAAGGATCTGAAAAGTTTTATATCGTTTCGTACAATCCTCGATTTAATTTGATTTTTTGAGCAAACTAGTATAAACTTGTTTATAATGTATTATGATTTTTTTGACCAAAAGTTGCATTTCAAAAAGTTTCATAGAATCTAATTTTCAGATGATTTTTTGCATGGACTTCCATCATAACCTTCCCGCCTAACATATATGAAGGATCTGAAAAGTTTTATATCATTTCGTACAGTCCTCGATTTAATTTGATTTTTTTAGTAAAGTAGTATAAACTTGTGTATAATATGATTTTTGCCCGGAACTTGCATTTCGAAAAGTTTTGTAGAATCAAAATTTCAGTTGATTTTTTTTGCATGGACTTCCATCATAACCTTCCCTCGTAAAATATATAAATTCCCTGAAAAGTTTTGTAGCATTCGAACAATCATCGATTTAATTGATTTTTTTGACCGAAACTAGTATAAACTAGTGTATAATATATTAGGATTTTTTGAGCGAAACTTGCATCTCAAAAAGTTTCGTAGAATCAAATTTTCAGATGATGTTTTGCATGAACTTCCATCATAACCTTCACTCGTAAAATATATAAATTATCTGAAAATTTTTGTAGCATTTCGTGCAGTCTTTGATTTAATTGTTTTTTTGACCGAAACTAGTATAAACTAATGTATAATATATTACAATTTTTTGACCGAAAGTTGTATTTCAAAAAGTTTCGTAGAATCTAAATTTCAAATTATTTTTTGCAAGGACTTCCATCATAACCTTTCCTCGTAACATATAAGATGGTTATGAAAAGTTTTGTATCGTTTCGAACAGTCCTCGATTTAATTTGATTTTTTTTAGCAAAGCTAGTATAAACTTGTGTATAATATATAATGATTTTTTGACCGAAACTTGCATTTCGAAAAGTTTCGCAGAATCAAATTTTCAGTTGATTTTTTGCATGGACTTTCATCATAACATTCACTCGTAAAATATATAAATTATCTGAAAGGTTTTGTAGCATTTCGAATAGTCCTCGATTTAATTGATTTTTTGACCGAAACTGGTATAAACTAGTGTATAATATATTACGATTTTTTGACCGAAAGTTGTATTTCAAAAAGTTTCGTAGAATCTCATTTTCAGATGATTTTTTGCATGGACTTCCATAAAAACCTTCCCTCGTAACATATAAGAAGGATCTGAAAAGTTTTATATCGTTTCGTACAATCCTCGATTTAATTTGATTTTTTGAGCAAACTAGTATAAACTTGTTTATAATGTATTAAGATTTTTTTGACCAAAAGTTGCATTTCAAAAAGTTTCATAGAATCTAATTTTCAGATGATTTTTTGCATTGACTTCCATCATAACCTTCCCGCCTAACATATATGAAGGATCTGAAAAGTTTTATATCCTTTCGTACAGTCCTCAATTTAATTTGATTTTTTTAGTAAAGTAGTATAAACTTGTGTATAATATGATTTTTGCCCGGAACTTGCATTTCGAAAAGTTTTGTAGAATCAAAATTTCAGTTGATTTTTTTTGCATGGACTTCCATCATAACCTTCCCTCGTAAAATATATAAATTCCCTGAAAAGTTTTGTAGCATTCGAACAATCATCGATTTAATTGATTTTTTTGACCGAAACTAGTATAAACTAGTGTATAATATATTAGGATTTTTTGAGCGAAACTTGCATCTCAAAAAGTTTCGTAGAATCAAATTTTCAGATGATGTTTTGCATGAACTTCCATCATAACCTTCACTCGTAAAATATATAAATTATCTGAAAATTTTTGTAGCATTTCGTGCAGTCTTTGATTTAATTGTTTTTTTGACCGAAACTAGTATAAACTAATGTATAATATATTACAATTTTTTGACCGAAAGTTGTATTTCAAAAAGTTTCGTAGAATCTAAATTTCAAATTATTTTTTGCAAGGACTTCCATCATAACCTTTCCTCGTAACATAAAGATGGTTATGAAAAGTTTTGTATCGTTTCGAACAGTCCTCGATTTAATTTGATTTTTTTTAGCAAAGCTAGTATAAACTTGTGTATAATATATAATGATTTTTTGACCGAAACTTGCATTTCGAAAAGTTTCGCAGAATCAAATTTTCAGTTGATTTTTTGCATGGACTTTCATCATAACATTCACTCGTAAAATATATAAATTATCTGAAAGGTTTTGTAGCATTTCGAATAGTCCTCGATTTAATTGATTTTTTGACCGAAACTGGTATAAACTAGTGTATAATATATTACGATTTTTTGACCGAAAGTTGTATTTCAAAAAGTTTTGTAGAATCTCATTTTCAGATGATTTTTTGCATGGACTTCCATAAAAACCTTCCCTCGTAACATATAAGAAGGATCTGAAAAGTTTTATATCGTTTCGTACAATCCTCGATTTAATTTGATTTTTTGAGCAAACTAGTATAAACTTGTTTATAATGTATTATGATTTTTTTGACCAAAAGTTGCATTTCAAAAAGTTTCATAGAATCTAATTTTCAGATGATTTTTTGCATGGACTTCCATCATAACCTTCCCGCCTAACATATATGAAGGATCTGAAAAGTTTTATATCATTTCGTACAGTCCTCGATTTAATTTGATTTTTTTAGTAAAGTAGTATAAACTTGTGTATAATATGATTTTTGCCCGGAACTTGCATTTCGAAAAGTTTTGTAGAATCAAAATTTCAGTTGATTTTTTTTGCATGGACTTCCATCATAACCTTCCCTCGTAAAATATATAAATTCCCTGAAAAGTTTTGTAGCATTCGAACAATCATCGATTTAATTGATTTTTTTGACCGAAACTAGTATAAACTAGTGTATAATATATTAGGATTTTTTGAGCGAAACTTGCATCTCAAAAAGTTTCGTAGAATCAAATTTTCAGATGATGTTTTGCATGAACTTCCATCATAACCTTCACTCGTAAAATATATAAATTATCTGAAAATTTTTGTAGCATTTCGTGCAGTCTTTGATTTAATTGTTTTTTTGACCGAAACTAGTATAAACTAATGTATAATATATTACAATTTTTTGACCGAAAGTTGTATTTCAAAAAGTTTCGTAGAATCTAAATTTCAAATTATTTTTTGCAAGGACTTCCATCATAACCTTTCCTCGTAACATATAAGATGGTTATGAAAAGTTTTGTATCGTTTCGAACAGTCCTCGATTTAATTTGATTTTTTTTAGCAAAGCTAGTATAAACTTGTGTATAATATATAATGATTTTTTGACCGAAACTTGCATTTCGAAAAGTTTCGCAGAATCAAATTTTCAGTTGATTTTTTGCATGGACTTTCATCATAACATTCACTCGTAAAATATATAAATTATCTGAAAGGTTTTGTAGCATTTCGAATAGTCCTCGATTTAATTGATTTTTTGACCGAAACTGGTATAAACTAGTGTATAATATATTACGATTTTTTGACCGAAAGTTGTATTTCAAAAAGTTTCGTAGAATCTCATTTTCAGATGATTTTTTGCATGGACTTCCATAAAAACCTTCCCTCGTAACATATAAGAAGGATCTGAAAAGTTTTATATCGTTTCGTACAATCCTCGATTTAATTTGATTTTTTGAGCAAACTAGTATAAACTTGTTTATAATGTATTAAGATTTTTTTGACCAAAAGTTGCATTTCAAAAAGTTTCATAGAATCTAATTTTCAGATGATTTTTTGCATTGACTTCCATCATAACCTTCCCGCCTAACATATATGAAGGATCTGAAAAGTTTTATATCCTTTCGTACAGTCCTCGATTTAATTTGATTTTTTTAGTAAAGTAGTATAAACTTGTGTATAATATGATTTTTGCCCGGAACTTGCATTTCGAAAAGTTTTGTAGAATCAAAATTTCAGTTGATTTTTTTTGCATGGACTTCCATCATAACCTTCCCTCGTAAAATATATAAATTCCCTGAAAAGTTTTGTAGCATTCGAACAATCATCGATTTAATTGATTTTTTTTGACCGAAACTAGTATAAACTAGTGTATAATATATTAGGATTTTTTGAGCGAAACTTGCATCTCAAAAAGTTTCGTAGAATCAAATTTTCAGATGATGTTTTGCATGAACTTCCATCATAACCTTCACTCGTAAAATATATAAATTATCTGAAAATTTTTGTAGCATTTCGTGCAGTCTTTGATTTAATTGTTTTTTTGACCGAAACTAGTATAAACTAATGTATAATATATTACAATTTTTTGACCGAAAGTTGTATTTCAAAAAGTTTCGTAGAATCTAAATTTCAAATTATTTTTTGCAAGGACTTCCATCATAACCTTTCCTCGTAACATATAAGATGGTTATGAAAAGTTTTGTATCGTTTCGAACAGTCCTCGATTTAATTTGATTTTTTTTAGCAAAGCTAGTATAAACTTGTGTATAATATATAATGATTTTTTGACCGAAACTTGCATTTCGAAAAGTTTCGCAGAATCAAATTTTCAGTTGATTTTTTGCATGGACTTTCATCATAACATTCACTCGTAAAATATATAAATTATCTGAAAGGTTTTGTAGCATTTCGAATAGTCCTCGATTTAATTGATTTTTTGACCGAAACTGGTATAAACTAGTGTAAAATATATTACGATTTTTTGACCGAAAGTTGTATTTCAAAAAGTTTCGTAGAATCTCATTTTCAGATGATTTTTTGCATGGACTTCCATAAAAACCTTCCCTCGTAACATATAAGAAGGATCTGAAAAGTTTTATATCGTTTCGTACAATCCTCGATTTAATTTGATTTTTTGAGCAAACTAGTATAAACTTGTTTATAATGTATTAAGATTTTTTTGACCAAAAGTTGCATTTCAAAAAGTTTCATAGAATCTAATTTTCAGATGATTTTTTGCATTGACTTCCATCATAACCTTCCCGCCTAACATATATGAAGGATCTGAAAAGTTTTATATCCTTTCGTACAGTCCTCGATTTAATTTGATTTTTTTAGTAAAGTAGTATAAACTTGTGTATAATATGATTTTTGCCCGGAACTTGCATTTCGAAAAGTTTTGTAGAATCAAAATTTCAGTTGATTTTTTTTGCATGGACTTCCATCATAACCTTCCCTCGTAAAATATATAAATTCCCTGAAAAGTTTTGTAGCATTCGAACAATCATCGATTTAATTGATTTTTTTGACCGAAACTAGTATAAACTAGTGTATAATATATTAGGATTTTTTGAGCGAAACTTGCATCTCAAAAAGTTTCGTAGAATCAAATTTTCAGATGATGTTTTGCATGAACTTCCATCATAACCTTCACTCGTAAAATATATAAATTATCTGAAAATTTTTGTAGCATTTCGTGCAGTCTTTGATTTAATTGTTTTTTTGACCGAAACTAGTATAAACTAATGTATAATATATTACAATTTTTTGACCGAAAGTTGTATTTCAAAAAGTTTCGTAGAATCTAAATTTCAAATTATTTTTTGCAAGGACTTCCATCATAACCTTTCCTCGTAACATATAAGATGGTTATGAAAAGTTTTGTATCGTTTCGAACAGTCCTCGATTTAATTTGATTTTTTTTAGCAAAGCTAGTATAAACTTGTGTATAATATATAATGATTTTTTGACCGAAACTTGCATTTCGAAAAGTTTCGCAGAATCAAATTTTCAGTTGATTTTTTGCATGGACTTTCATCATAACATTCACTCGTAAAATATATAAATTATCTGAAAGGTTTTGTAGCATTTCGAATAGTCCTCGATTTAATTGATTTTTTGACCGAAACTGGTATAAACTAGTGTATAATATATTACGATTTTTTGACCGAAAGTTGTATTTCAAAAAGTTTCGTAGAATCTCATTTTCAGATGATTTTTTGCATGGACTTCCATAAAAACCTTCCCTCGTAACATATAAGAAGGATCTGAAAAGTTTTATATCGTTTCGTACAATCCTCGATTTAATTTGATTTTTTGAGCAAACTAGTATAAACTTGTTTATAATGTATTATGATTTTTTTGACCAAAAGTTGCATTTCAAAAAGTTTCATAGAATCTAATTTTCAGATGATTTTTTGCATGGACTTCCATCATAACCTTCCCGCCTAACATATATGAAGGATCTGAAAAGTTTTATATCATTTCGTACAGTCCTCGATTTAATTTGATTTTTTTAGTAAAGTAGTATAAACTTGTGTATAATATGATTTTTGCCCGGAACTTGCATTTCGAAAAGTTTTGTAGAATCAAAATTTCAGTTGATTTTTTTTGCATGGACTTCCATCATAACCTTCCCTCGTAAAATATATAAATTCCCTGAAAAGTTTTGTAGCATTCGAACAATCATCGATTTAATTGATTTTTTTGACCGAAACTAGTATAAACTAGTGTATAATATATTAGGATTTTTTGAGCGAAACTTGCATCTCAAAAAGTTTCGTAGAATCAAATTTTCAGATGATGTTTTGCATGAACTTCCATCATAACCTTCACTCGTAAAATATATAAATTATCTGAAAATTTTTGTAGCATTTCGTGCAGTCTTTGATTTAATTGTTTTTTTGACCGAAACTAGTATAAACTAATGTATAATATATTACAATTTTTTGACCGAAAGTTGTATTTCAAAAAGTTTCGTAGAATCTAAATTTCAAATTATTTTTTGCAAGGACTTCCATCATAACCTTTCCTCGTAACATATAAGATGGTTATGAAAAGTTTTGTATCGTTTCGAACAGTCCTCGATTTAATTTGATTTTTTTTAGCAAAGCTAGTATAAACTTGTGTATAATATATAATGATTTTTTGACCGAAACTTGCATTTCGAAAAGTTTCGCAGAATCAAATTTTCAGTTGATTTTTTGCATGGACTTTCATCATAACATTCACTCGTAAAATATATAAATTATCTGAAAGGTTTTGTAGCATTTCGAATAGTCCTCGATTTAATTGATTTTTTGACCGAAACTGGTATAAACTAGTGTATAATATATTACGATTTTTTGACCGAAAGTTGTATTTCAAAAAGTTTCGTAGAATCTCATTTTCAGATGATTTTTTGCATGGACTTCCATAAAAACCTTCCCTCGTAACATATAAGAAGGATCTGAAAAGTTTTATATCGTTTCGTACAATCCTCGATTTAATTTGATTTTTTGAGCAAACTAGTATAAACTTGTTTATAATGTATTAAGATTTTTTTGACCAAAAGTTGCATTTCAAAAAGTTTCATAGAATCTAATTTTCAGATGATTTTTTGCATTGACTTCCATCATAACCTTCCCGCCTAACATATATGAAGGATCTGAAAAGTTTTATATCCTTTCG
Source organism: Lathyrus aphaca (assembly GCA_963966055.1). Classification (NCBI taxonomy): domain Eukaryota; kingdom Viridiplantae; phylum Streptophyta; class Magnoliopsida; order Fabales; family Fabaceae; genus Lathyrus; species Lathyrus aphaca. Next base: position 548,338,880 of record OZ014523.1, on the reverse strand, counting down.
TACAGTCCTCGATTTAATTTGATTTTTTTAGTAAAGTAGTATAAACTTGTGTATAATATGATTTTTGCCCGGAACTTGCATTTCGAAAAGTTTTGTAGAATCAAAATTTCAGTTGATTTTTTTTGCATGGACTTCCATCATAACCTTCCCTCGTAAAATATATAAATTCCCTGAAAAGTTTTGTAGCATTCGAACAATCATCGATTTAATTGATTTTTTTGACCGAAACTAGTATAAACTAGTGTATAATATATTAGGATTTTTTGAGCGAAACTTGCATCTCAAAAAGTTTCGTAGAATCAAATTTTTAGATGATGTTTTGCATGAACTTCCATCATAACCTTCACTCGTAAAATATATAAATTATCTGAAATTTTTTGTAGCATTTCGTGCAGTCTTTGATTTAATTGTTTTTTTGACCGAAACTAGTATAAACTAATGTATAATATATTACAATTTTTTGACCGAAAGTTGTATTTCAAAAAGTTTCGTAGAATCTAAATTTCAAATTATTTTTTGCAAGGACTTCCATCATAACCTTTCCTCGTAACATATAAGATGGTTATGAAAAGTTTTGTATCGTTTCGAACAGTCCTCGATTTAATTTGATTTTTTTTAGCAAAGCTAGTATAAACTTGTGTATAATATATAATGATTTTTTGACCGAAACTTGCATTTCGAAAAGTTTCGCAGAATCAAATTTTCAGTTGATTTTTTGCATGGACTTTCATCATAACATTCACTCGTAAAATATATAAATTATCTGAAAGGTTTTGTAGCATTTCGAATAGTCCTCGATTTAATTGATTTTTTGACCGAAACTGGTATAAACTAGTGTATAATATATTACGATTTTTTGACTGAAAGTTGTATTTCAAAAAGTTTCGTAGAATCTCATTTTCAGATGATTTTTTGCATGGACTTACATAAAAACCTTCCCTCGTAACATATAAGAAGGATCTGAAAAGTTTTATATCGTTTCGTACAATCCTCGATTTAATTTGATTTTTTGAGCAAACTAGTATAAACTTGTTTATAATGTATTATGATTTTTTTGACCAAAAGTTGCATTTCAAAAAGTTTCATAGAATCTAATTTTCAGATGATTTTTTGCATGGACTTCCATCATAACCTTCCCGCCTAACATATATAAAGGATCTGAAAAGTTTTATATCATTTCGTACAGTCCTCGATTTAATTTGATTTTTTTAGTAAAGTAGTATAAACTTGTGTATAATATGATTTTTGCCCGGAACTTGCATTTCGAAAAGTTTTGTAGAATCAAAATTTCAGTTGATTTTTTTTGCATGGACTTCCATCATAACCTTCCCTCGTAAAATATATAAATTCCCTGAAAAGTTTTGTAGCATTCGAACAATCATCGATTTAATTGATTTTTTTGACCGAAACTAGTATAAACTAGTGTATAATATATTAGGATTTTTTGAGCGAAACTTGCATCTCAAAAAGTTTCGTAGAATCAAATTTTCAGATGATGTTTTGCATGAACTTCCATCATAACCTTCACTCGTAAAATATATAAATTATCTGAAAATTTTTGTAGCATTTCGTGCAGTCTTTGATTTAATTGTTTTTTTGACCGAAACTAGTATAAACTAATGTATAATATATTACAATTTTTTGACCGAAAGTTGTATTTCAAAAAGTTTCGTAGAATCTAAATTTCAAATTATTTTTTGCAAGGACTTCCATCATAACCTTTCCTCGTAACATATAAGATGGTTATGAAAAGTTTTGTATCGTTTCGAACAGTCCTCGATTTAATTTGATTTTTTTTAGCAAAGCTAGTATAAACTTGTGTATAATATATAATGATTTTTTGACCGAAACTTGCATTTCGAAAAGTTTCGCAGAATCAAATTTTCAGTTGATTTTTTGCATGGACTTTCATCATAACATTCACTCGTAAAATATATAAATTATCTGAAAGGTTTTGTAGCATTTCGAATAGTCCTCGATTTAATTGATTTTTTGACCGAAACTGGTATAAACTAGTGTATAATATATTACGATTTTTTGACCGAAAGTTGTATTTCAAAAAGTTTCGTAGAATCTCATTTTCAGATGATTTTTTGCATGGACTTCCATAAAAACCTTCCCTCGTAACATATAAGAAGGATCTGAAAAGTTTTATATCGTTTCGTACAATCCTCGATTTAATTTGATTTTTTGAGCAAACTAGTATAAACTTGTTTATAATGTATTAAGATTTTTTTTGACCAAAAGTTGCATTTCAAAAAGTTTCATAGAATCTAATTTTCAGATGATTTTTTGCATTGACTTCCATCATAACCTTCCCGCCTAACATATATGAAGGATCTGAAAAGTTTTATATCCTTTCGTACAGTCCTCGATTTAATTTGATTTTTTTAGTAAAGTAGTATAAACTTGTGTATAATATGATTTTTGCCCGGAACTTGCATTTCGAAAAGTTTTGTAGAATCAAAATTTCAGTTGATTTTTTTTGCATGGACTTCCATCATAACCTTCCCTCGTAAAATATATAAATTCCCTAAAAAGTTTTGTAGCATTCGAACAATCATCGATTTAATTGATTTTTTTGACCGAAACTAGTATAAACTAGTGTATAATATATTAGGATTTTTTGAGCGAAACTTGCATCTCAAAAAGTTTCGTAGAATCAAATTTTCAGATGATGTTTTGCATGAACTTCCATCATAACCTTCACTCGCAAAATATATAAATTATCTGAAAATTTTTGTAGCATTTCGTGCAGTCTTTGATTTAATTGTTTTTTTGACCGAAACTAGTATAAACTAATGTATAATATATTACAATTTTTTGACCGAAAGTTGTATTTCAAAAAGTTTCGTAGAATCTAAATTTCAAATTATTTTTTGCAAGGACTTCCATCATAACCTTTCCTCGTAACATATAAGATGGTTATGAAAAGTTTTGTATCGTTTCGAACAGTCCTCGATTTAATTTGATTTTTTTTAGCAAAGCTAGTATAAACTTGTGTATAATATATAATGATTTTTTGACCGAAACTTGCATTTCGAAAAGTTTCGCAGAATCAAATTTTCAGTTGATTTTTTGCATGGACTTTCATCATAACATTCACTCGTAAAATATATAAATTATCTGAAAGGTTTTGTAGCATTTCGAATAGTCCTCGATTTAATTGATTTTTTGACCGAAACTGGTATAAACTAGTGTATAATATATTACGATTTTTTGACCGAAAGTTGTATTTCAAAAAGTTTCGTAGAATCTCATTTTCAGATGATTTTTTGCATGGACTTCCATAAAAACCTTCCCTCGTAACATATAAGAAGGATCTGAAAAGTTTTATATCGTTTCGTACAATCCTCGATTTAATTTGATTTTTTGAGCAAACTAGTATAAACTTGTTTATAATGTATTAAGATTTTTTTTGACCAAAAGTTGCATTTCAAAAAGTTTCATAGAATCTAATTTTCAGATGATTTTTTGCATTGACTTCCATCATAACCTTCCCGCCTAACATATATGAAGGATCTGAAAAGTTTTATATCCTTTCGTACAGTCCTCGATTTAATTTGATTTTTTTAGTAAAGTAGTATAAACTTGTGTATAATATGATTTTTGCCCGGAACTTGCATTTCGAAAAGTTTTGTAGAATCAAAATTTCAGTTGATTTTTTTTGCATGGACTTCCATCATAACCTTCCCTCGTAAAATATATAAATTCCCTAAAAAGTTTTGTAGCATTCGAACAATCATCGATTTAATTGATTTTTTTGACCGAAACTAGTATAAACTAGTGTATAATATATTAGGATTTTTTGAGCGAAACTTGCATCTCAAAAAGTTTCGTAGAATCAAATTTTCAGATGATGTTTTGCATGAACTTCCATCATAACCTTCACTCGCAAAATATATAAATTATCTGAAAATTTTTGTAGCATTTCGTGCAGTCTTTGATTTAATTGTTTTTTTGACCGAAACTAGTATAAACTAATGTATAATATATTACAATTTTTTGACCGAAAGTTGTATTTCAAAAAGTTTCGTAGAATCTAAATTTCAAATTATTTTTTGCAAGGACTTCCATCATAACCTTTCCTCGTAACATATAAGATGGTTATGAAAAGTTTTGTATCGTTTCGAACAGTCCTCGATTTAATTTGATTTTTTTTAGCAAAGCTAGTATAAACTTGTGTATAATATATAATGATTTTTTGACCGAAACTTGCATTTCGAAAAGTTTCGCAGAATCAAATTTTCAGTTGATTTTTTGCATGGACTTTCATCATAACATTCACTCGTAAAATATATAAATTATCTGAAAGGTTTTGTAGCATTTCGAATAGTCCTCGATTTAATTGATTTTTTGACCGAAACTGGTATAAACTAGTGTATAATATATTACGATTTTTTGACCGAAAGTTGTATTTCAAAAAGTTTCGTAGAATCTCATTTTCAGATGATTTTTTGCATGGACTTCCATAAAAACCTTCCCTCGTAACATATAAGAAGGATCTGAAAAGTTTTATATCGTTTCGTACAATCCTCGATTTAATTTGATTTTTTGAGCAAACTAGTATAAACTTGTTTATAATGTATTATGATTTTTTTGACCAAAAGTTGCATTTCAAAAAGTTTCATAGAATCTAATTTTCAGATGATTTTTTGCATGGACTTCCATCATAACCTTCCCGCCTAACATATATGAAGGATCTGAAAAGTTTTATATCATTTCGTACAGTCCTCGATTTAATTTGATTTTTTTAGTAAAGTAGTATAAACTTGTGTATAATATGATTTTTGCCCGGAACTTGCATTTCGAAAAGTTTTGTAGAATCAAAATTTCAGTTGATTTTTTTTGCATGGACTTCCATCATAACCTTCCCTCGTAAAATATATAAATTCCCTGAAAAGTTTTGTAGCATTCGAACAATCATCGATTTAATTGATTTTTTTGACCGAAACTAGTATAAACTAGTGTATAATATATTAGGATTTTTTGAGCGAAACTTGCATCTCAAAAAGTTTCGTAGAATCAAATTTTCAGATGATGTTTTGCATGAACTTCCATCATAACCTTCACTCGTAAAATATATAAATTATCTGAAAATTTTTGTAGCATTTCGTGCAGTCTTTGATTTAATTGTTTTTTTGACCGAAACTAGTATAAACTAATGTATAATATATTACAATTTTTTGACCGAAAGTTGTATTTCAAAAAGTTTCGTAGAATCTAAATTTCAAATTATTTTTTGCAAGGACTTCCATCATAACCTTTCCTCGTAACATATAAGATGGTTATGAAAAGTTTTGTATCGTTTCGAACAGTCCTCGATTTAATTTGATTTTTTTTAGCAAAGCTAGTATAAACTTGTGTATAATATATAATGATTTTTTGACCGAAACTTGCATTTCGAAAAGTTTCGCAGAATCAAATTTTCAGTTGATTTTTTGCATGGACTTTCATCATAACATTCACTCGTAAAATATATAAATTATCTGAAAGGTTTTGTAGCATTTCGAATAGTCCTCGATTTAATTGATTTTTTGACCGAAACTGGTATAAACTAGTGTATAATATATTACGATTTTTTGACCGAAAGTTGTATTTCAAAAAGTTTCGTAGAATCTCATTTTCAGATGATTTTTTGCATGGACTTCCATAAAAACCTTCCCTCGTAACATATAAGAAGGATCTGAAAAGTTTTATATCGTTTCGTACAATCCTCGATTTAATTTGATTTTTTGAGCAAACTAGTATAAACTTGTTTATAATGTATTAAGATTTTTTTTGACCAAAAGTTGCATTTCAAAAAGTTTCATAGAATCTAATTTTCAGATGATTTTTTGCATTGACTTCCATCATAACCTTCCCGCCTAACATATATGAAGGATCTGAAAAGTTTTATATCCTTTCGTACAGTCCTCGATTTAATTTGATTTTTTTAGTAAAGTAGTATAAACTTGTGTATAATATGATTTTTGCCCGGAACTTGCATTTCGAAAAGTTTTGTAGAATCAAAATTTCAGTTGATTTTTTTTGCATGGACTTCCATCATAACCTTCCCTCGTAAAATATATAAATTCCCTAAAAAGTTTTGTAGCATTCGAACAATCATCGATTTAATTGATTTTTTTGACCGAAACTAGTATAAACTAGTGTATAATATATTAGGATTTTTTGAGCGAAACTTGCATCTCAAAAAGTTTCGTAGAATCAAATTTTCAGATGATGTTTTGCATGAACTTCCATCATAACCTTCACTCGCAAAATATATAAATTATCTGAAAATTTTTGTAGCATTTCGTGCAGTCTTTGATTTAATTGTTTTTTTGACCGAAACTAGTATAAACTAATGTATAATATATTACAATTTTTTGACCGAAAGTTGTATTTCAAAAAGTTTCGTAGAATCTAAATTTCAAATTATTTTTTGCAAGGACTTCCATCATAACCTTTCCTCGTAACATATAAGATGGTTATGAAAAGTTTTGTATCGTTTCGAACAGTCCTCGATTTAATTTGATTTTTTTTAGCAAAGCTAGTATAAACTTGTGTATAATATATAATGATTTTTTGACCGAAACTTGCATTTCGAAAAGTTTCGCAGAATCAAATTTTCAGTTGATTTTTTGCATGGACTTTCATCATAACATTCACTCGTAAAATATATAAATTATCTGAAAGGTTTTGTAGCATTTCGAATAGTCCTCGATTTAATTGATTTTTTGACCGAAACTGGTATAAACTAGTGTATAATATATTACGATTTTTTGACCGAAAGTTGTTTTTCAAAAAGTTTCGTAGAATCTCATTTTAAGATGATTTTTTGCATGGACTTCCATAAAAACCTTCCCTCGTAACATATAAGAAGGATCTGAAAAGTTTTATATCGTTTCGTACAATCCTCGATTTAATTTGATTTTTTGAGCAAACTAGTATAAACTTGTTTATAATGTATTATGATTTTTTTGACCAAAAGTTGCATTTCAAAAAGTTTCATAGAATCTAATTTTCAGATGATTTTTTGCATGGACTTCCATCATAACCTTCCCGCCTAACATATATGAAGGATCTGAAAAGTTTTATATCATTTCGTACAGTCCTCGATTTAATTTGATTTTTTTAGTAAAGTAGTATAAACTTGTGTATAATATGATTTTTGCCCGGAACTTGCATTTCGAAAAGTTTTGTAGAATCAAAATTTCAGTTGATTTTTTTTGCATGGACTTCCATCATAACCTTCCCTCGTAAAATATATAAATTCCCTGAAAAGTTTTGTAGCATTCGAACAATCATCGATTTAATTGATTTTTTTGACCGAAACTAGTATAAACTAGTGTATAATATATTAGGATTTTTTGAACGAAACTTGCATCTCAAAAAGTTTCGTAGAATCAAATTTTCAGATGATGTTTTGCATGAACTTCCATCATAACCTTCACTCGTAAAATATATAAATTATCTGAAAATTTTTGTAGCATTTCGTGCAGTCTTTGATTTAATTGTTTTTTTGACCGAAACTAGTATAAACTAATGTATAATATATTACAATTTTTTGACCGAAAGTTGTATTTCAAAAAGTTTCGTAGAATCTAAATTTCAAATTATTTTTTGCAAGGACTTCCATCATAACCTTTCCTCGTAACATATAAGATGATTATGAAAAGTTTTGTATCGTTTCGAACAGTCCTCGATTTAATTTGATTTTTTTTAGCAAAGCTAGTATAAACTTGTGTATAATATATAATGATTTTTTGACCGAAACTTGCATTTCGAAAAGTTTCGCAGAATCAAATTTTCAGTTGATTTTTTGCATGGACTTTCATCATAACATTCACTCGTAAAATATATAAATTATCTGAAAGGTTTTGTAGCATTTCGAATAGTCCTCGATTTAATTGATTTTTTGACCGAAACTGGTATAAACTAGTGTATAATATATTACGATTTTTTGACCGAAAGTTGTATTTCAAAAAGTTTCGTAGAATCTCATTTTAAGATGATTTTTTGCATGGACTTCCATAAAAACCTTCCCTCGTAACATATAAGAAGGATCTGAAAAGTTTTATATCGTTTCGTACAATCCTCGATTTAATTTGATTTTTTGAGCAAACTAGTATAAACTTGTTTATAATGTATTATGATTTTTTTGACCAAAAGTTGCATTTCAAAAAGTTTCATAGAATCTAATTTTCAGATGATTTTTTGCATGGACTTCCATCATAACCTTCCCGCCTAACATATATGAAGGATCTGAAAAGTTTTATATCATTTCGTACAGTCCTCGATTTAATTTGATTTTTTTAGTAAAGTAGTATAAACTTGTGTATAATATGATTTTTGCCCGAAACTTGCATTTCGAAAAGTTTTGTAGAATCAAAATTTCAGTTGATTTTTTTTGCATGGACTTCCATCATAACCTTCCCTCGTAAAATATATAAATTCCCTGAAAAGTTTTGTAGCATTCGAACAATCATCGATTTAATTGATTTTTTTGACCGAAACTAGTATAAACTAGTGTATAATATATTAGGATTTTCTGAGCGAAACTTGCATCTCAAAAAGTTTCGTAGAATCAAATTTTCAGATGATGTTTTGCATGAACTTCCATCATAACCTTCACTCGTAAAATATATAAATTATCTGAAAATTTTTGTAGCATTTCGTGCAGTCTTTGATTTAATTGTTTTTTTGACCGAAACTAGTATAAACTAATGTATAATATATTACAATTTTTTGACCGAAAGTTGTATTTCAAAAAGTTTCGTAGAATCTAAATTTCAAATTATTTTTTGCAAGGACTTCCATCATAACCTTTCCTCGTAACATATAAGATGATTATGAAAAGTTTTGTATCGTTTCGAACAGTCCTCGATTTAATTTGATTTTTTTTAGCAAAGCTAGTATAAACTTGTGTATAATATATAATGATTTTTTGACCGAAACTTGCATTTCGAAAAGTTTCGCAGAATCAAATTTTCAGTTGATTTTTTGCATGGACTTTCATCATAACATTCACTCGTAAAATATATAAATTATCTGAAAGGTTTTGTAGCATTTCGAATAGTCCTCGATTTAATTGATTTTTTGACCGAAACTGGTATAAACTAGTGTATAATATATTACGATTTTTTGACCGAAAGTTGTATTTCAAAAAGTTTCGTAGAATCTCATTTTCAGATGATTTTTTGCATGGACTTCCATAAAAACCTTCCCTCGTAACATATAAGAAGGATCTGAAAAGTTTTATATCGTTTCGTACAATCCTCGATTTAATTTGATTTTTTGAGCAAACTAGTATAAACTTGTTTATAATGTATTATGATTTTTTTGACCAAAAGTTGCATTTCGAAAGGTTTCATAGAATCTAATTTTCAGATGATTTTTTGCATGGACTTCCATCATAACCTTCCCGCCTAACATATATGAATGATCTGAAAAGTTTTATATCCTTTCGTACAGTCCTCGATTTAATTTGATTTTTTAGTAAAGTAGTATAAACTTGTGTATAATATGATTTTTGCCCGGAACTTGCATTTCGAAAAGTTTCGTAGAATCAAAATTTCAGTTGATTTTTTTTGCATGGACTTCCATCATAACCTTCCCTCGTAAAATATATAAATTCCCTGAAAAGTTTTGTAGCATTCGAACAATCATCGATTTAATTGATTTTTTTGACCGAAACTAGTATAAACTAGTGTATAATATATTAGGATTTTTTGAGCGAAACTTGCATCTCAAAAAGTTTCGTAGAATCAAATTTTCAGATGATGTTTTGCATGAACTTCTATCATAACCTTCACTCGTAAAATATATAAATTATCTGAAAAGTTTTGCAGCATTTCGTGCAGTCTTTGATTTAATTGTTTTTTTGACCGAAACTAGTATAAACTAATGTATAATATATTACAATTTTTTGACCGAAAGTTGTATTTCAAAAAGTTACGTAGAATCTAAATTTCAAATGATTTTTTGCAAGGACTTCCATCATAACCTTTCCTCGTAACATATAAGATGGTTATGAAAAGTTTTGTATCGTTTCAAACAGTCCTCGATTTAATTTGATTTTTTTTAGAAAAACTAGTATAAACTTTTGTATAATATATAATGATTTTTTAACCGAAACTTGCATTTCGAAAAGTTTCGCAGAATCAAATTTTCAGTTGATTTTTTGCATGGACTTTCATCATAACATTCACTCGTAAAATATATAAATAATCTGAAAAGTTTTGTAGCATTTCGAATAGTCCTCGATTTAATTGATTTTTTGACCGAAACAGGTATAAACTAGTGTATAATATATTACGATTTTTTGACCGAAACTTGAATTTAAAAAAGTTTCATAGAATCTAATTTTCAGATGATTTTTTGCATGGACTTCCATAAAAACCTTCCCTCGTAACATATAAGAAGGATCTGAAAAGTTTTATATCGTTTCGTACAGTCCTCGATTTAATTTGATTTTTTGAGCAAACTAGTATAAACCTATTTATAATGTATCATGATTTTTTTGACCAAAAGTTGCATTTCGAAAGGTTTCATAGAATCTAATTTTCAGATGATTTTTTGCATGGACTTCCATCATAACCTTCCCGCATAACATATAGGAAGGATCTGAAAAGTTTTATATAGTGTCGTACAGTCCTCGATTTAATTTGATTTTTTAGCAAACTAGTATAAACTTGTGTATAATATGATTTTTGCCCGGAACTTGCATTTCGAAAAGTTTCGTAGAATCAAATATTCAGTTGATTTTTTTGCATGGACTTCCATCATAACCTTCCCTCGTAAAATATATAAATTCTCTGAAAAGTTTTGTAGCATTTCGAACAATCATCGATTTAATTGATTTTTTTGACCGAAACTAATATAAACTAGTATATAATATATTAGGATTTTTTGAGCATGAAATTCTGGGATCAGATATGTGATGTCGAACCAGATGTTTAGACACTGTAATCCTAAACAAAAACTAATGAGCTAGTAAATTAAATAACACAAGAAATTGTTAACCCAGTTCAGTGTATCTCTACACTTACATCTGGGGGCTACGAAGCCAGGAAGGAAATCCAATATAAGTAATATTAATTATGGAGTTAAACCAATCAGTTTAATCCTTCACTTAATATCTACCCAAGGCAATTTCTATCTAAGACTCTACTTAGATATGAGTTCTACTCACTCCACCTCAATCACACAGTGATCTTTAATATGATTAATAAATTTGAAGTCACACTTCAAACACACCAGCTTGATCTTACTTAATAGTTTCAATCAAGATACAATTCACTTTTTGCTTAAAAGCTTATAAATTGACTAACAATTAAAACCTGCTTAAAAATAACTAGCTTCACTAACACCCTTGACAGTCTTCTTAAATTCGTGAGATTTTCTTGAGTGTTTCAGTTTCTTAAATAGATGCTTGGTTTGTGGGCTTTTGCAAATTATCCAGACTTTGATAAATCCCACAGTCATCTCCTTGAATTAAGGTGAGTTAGTTTGTTATCTCCTTGAATCAAGGTGAGTTAGTTATTCTGTTTCCTTTATACTGGAACCAGATAACTAAGCTCCCTAAAGATGCGCCTTGGAGTGCTTATCCTTTTACAATTAATTTCAGATATTTTCTCCTGATTTTAATCACTTCTGTTACGCATCATTTAAGTCAGATAGCAGGTTTGCGATGTCACAACATCTGGTGTAACATCCTGGTGTCTTAAACTAAGTTCATAACTTTTACTTTGTTTGTCAATGTCACAACATCTGGTGTGACATCCTGATGTCCTGAACTAAGTTCATAACTTCTTGTTTGTCAAAAATTCTGCCAATTTCTAACATCTACAAACTCCCCCTTTGGCTAATTTTTGGCTAACATATTCTTCTGATTTTGTCAGAGAGCAGCGGAGTTCCTTTCTGTTGGATCATGTGAGAGCTAATAATTTGCTCCCCCTCAAACATGTATGTATCATGACTTGGCACAACAGAATTTCATTTCACCTAGTGACACTTTGATATACCATTGAAAATTCAAGTTCAACTTGTTCAGCAGTCAGAAATTAACATCATTGTTCAATACACTTCTCCCCCTTGTTAGACAGAAATTTTGGGGCCAAACAAAACAATACAGACACAGACAAAAAACATTCATAATTACAAAGCAAAACAGTCAATACATTTTTCACCAACACACAGCTTCACTCAGACTCAGTATACTCTGTATCCTCTGTATCCTCAGACTCATCATCAGATCCATCAACATTCCCAGCAACCTCTTCCAGCTCCAGTCTTTGAATTATGTTCTCAAGCTTGTTCTTCCTTTCATCCAGCTCTTTGCAGGTTGTCCTGAGCTCTGCAATCAGGGATGCCTTTGATATAGGTGTCTTGACAGCAGATGTCCCACCTGGTGCTTTAACATCTGAAGCATGATGACCTAGAAACAGTTTGTAATGAAAGGACAGTGGACTTTCCCTTTTACAGACAGAATCCTTGTCAGTAAGGATGCCTGGATATTGGTTGAGAATCACCCCACAAAGTAGTGATGGGAAGGCTATTGGAAGCTTGATGGCTGAGGTTCCTACATGCTTGAGAGTCTGGTCAAAGATATATGCCCATAATCCAGCTTGGTTTGGGTGCCTACAACACAGATAAACCTCCCAAGCCCAGTAGCTATAGATGAGGTGTGGTTGGTTGGGACCCAATTGACTGTTCCAATCCTGTGCAACATGGCATACTTCCTGGTTAACAAGCTGACAGAGAGTTTGCCTTTGACTGGCCATGACTTGACCTGGTTGGCTATGATTATTTTGCATACTTGATTGTCAGTCTTGCCAAGCTCATTTGGCCCATCTGTTTCTCTCCCCAGGTACTGATTTATCACCCTAGGAGAAAAATCTACACATCTTCCCCTGACATATACTTTCCTGAAATCCTCAGATTTCCCATCAGCACACCCTTCTTGTAGGTTAACTATAAACTCTTTTACCAGCAATTCATAACAAGGAGAAAACTTAGAAACAATCTTGAATAGTCCAACATTGGAGATTAAATCAATTACCTCAGTGCATTCCAAGGCATTGCTACCCAGCTCTCGTTCCAAAGCCACCCTTCTTTGATAGACATATTTCCACTTGCTTACACTGGAGACATGGTGGAAGGACACATTGTCCAGGGGTGCTTCAGGGACAACAGTGGCAGTCCTAGGAGGTGCTGGCTTCTTTCTGGGTTGAGATGTTGGGACATCCTCCTCAACATCAGAGTCAGATGGAGTTGTGACCTTCCTCTTCTGGGTGCTGACCTTACTCCATTGCTTTGTAGGTCCAAAAGCAGTTTTGACCTTATCCTTCTTGGGAGTTAACTGTCTTTTCTCAGGAGTTGCATGAGCAGTTGGCTTCTTATCCTTCCTAGCCCCAAGCCTCTTGGATATGCTAGGATTAACATATGCTATGATCTCTGTGTCAGAGTCATCATCCAGGTTTTCAACTGGTGGAGGTTGGGAAGCCTCATTCTCAACAGCTTGATCATCAGGAGCTTTATCATCAGTAGCTTGATCATTATCATTTGGGGCTTTGTCCTGGCCCTCAGTTGTTTCAACATTGCTTGGGACATCCTGTGTAGCAGGTATGTCTTCTTCAGCTTAGTTGCTTGGGTCATCTTGTGGAGCAGGCATACTGTTCAGGGGAACTGACACCCCAGGCACAACCCTTTGTTCTGCCAGGATCCTAGTTACAAGCTGTTTGATTGATGCGTCCATGTAAGCAGAGGCTTTGGGAGTACTGGAAGATGAAGGGGTTCCCTTACTTTTGCTGAAGACTGGCTCCTTGGGTCTTCTTGCATAGGGAGTCCTGGGCTTTTGAGCAATGGGAATACTTTCTCTGATCACATTTATAGGTGTAGCATCCATGGCTACTACAGACAATGGAGTGGCGTTCACTACGTCTTCTTGACTGAGACCCTCATCAATGGAGTTAGGGTTCTGATATTGAGACATTTTTTCGATTGTAGTGGAAATGTGTAAAGGTTTGATAGATTTGGATGAGTTTAGAGATTCAGCTGTAGCATGCAAAAAGTTCAGTGGTGCTAATAAGAATGTGAGAAGCTGAAAGCACGTTTGTACATAAATAGAATCCGTTGCTATTGGAATTTTTAAGATTGGAATACAAACAGTTATTGACCAGACTGGTGCTGCCATCTGGTGATCATGCCATACGATGTCATGAGACATGCTGGCACTTCTCCATAGTTGCTATATGTCACATATGCAGATTCCCAATTTACCCCTTAGGTTTTCAAATTGGGTAGCATCCAAGGCCTTAGTAAATATGTCAGCTAATTGCAGCTCTGGGGCTACATGCTCTAATGTGATCACCTTCTCCTCCACAAGGTCTCTGATGAAGTGATGTCTGATATCTATGTGCTTAGTCCTGCTGTGTTGGATAGGATTTTTGGAGATATTAATAGCACTTAAATTGTCGCAGTACAATGTCATGACATCTTGTGTGACATTGTATTCTGTGAGCATTTGTTTCATCCATACCAGCTGTGAACAACTGCTACCAGCTGCAATATATTCAGCTTCAACAGTGGATAAGGACACACAATTCTGTTTCTTACTGAACCAAGAAATTAAATTGTTCCCTAGAAAGAAGCAACCTCCTGATGTACTCTTTCTATCATCAGCACTTCCAGCCCAGTCAGCATCACAAAACCCAGTGAGGATTGGTTCACAACCATGATAGTACATTATGCCATAGTCACAAGTACCATTTACATATTTCAAGATCCTCTTAACCTGGTTTAGATGGCTCATTTTTGGTTCAGCTTGATACCTTGCACACACACCTACTGCAAAAGCTATATCTGGTCTGCTAGCTGTAAGATATAGTAGACTTCCAATCATGCTTCTGTACAAGCTTTGGTCCACACTCTCACCTTTGTCATCCTTTGTCAGTTTTAAATGAGTGGGGGCAGGTGTTCTCTTGTGACTTGCATTATCCATCCCAAACTTCTTGACAATGTTCTTTGAGACCAGGGCTATGCTTTTGTTTTTCTTCACAATAGTATCATTCATTCCCATCTCAAAGGTTTGAAGGGAACCAATGAGCTCCTCAACTTTCATTGTGCAGATGTCCTGAGCTTCTTCTATGGCAGTGACCTTCATGTCAAACCTCTTTGGCAGTGATCTGAGAATCTTCCTTACCAACTTTTCATCACTCATCTTCTCTCCCAAGGCACCAGAAGTATTTGCAATCTCCAGGATGTTCATGTAAAACTCATGAATGGTCTCATCTTCCTTCATCCTCAAGTTCTCAAACTTGGTGGTGAGAAGTTGAAGTCTTGACATCTTCACCTTTGATGTTCCTTCATGAGTAGTTTTGAGGGTGTCCCAAACATCCTTGGCTAGCTCACAGTGATGCACAAGCCTAAATATGTTCCTGTCAATGCCATTGAACAAGGCATTTAAGGCTTTGGAATTTCTAAGTGCTGACTCTTCTTCCTCCTTGCTCCACTCTTCTTCAGGCTTCATCACTTTTGCCCCGTCCTTATTGTCTTTGACAGGGTGCTCCCATCCTTTGTTAAATGCTTTCCAAGCCCTGCTATCAAGAGATTTCAAGAATGCTACCATTCTTGGCTTCCAGTAATCATAGTTGGATCCATCTAAGATAGGTGGTCGATTCACAGATCCTACATCTCTGTCCATGTTCCCAAAATTTGCAGTCCCTAGATCTCACCCAGTTATACAGGCAGGGTGCCTGCTCTGATGCCAATTGAAATTCTGGGATCAGATATGTGATGTCGAACCAGATGTTTAGACAATGTAATCCTAAACAAAAACTAATGAGCTAGTAAATTAAATAACACAGGAAATTGTTAACCCAGTTCAGTGTATCTCCACACTTACATCTGGGGACTACCAAGCCAGGAAGGAAATCCAATATAAGTAATATTAATTATGGAGTTAAACCAATCAGTTTAATCCTTCACTTAATATCTACCTAAGGCAATTTCTATCTAAGACTCTACTTAGATATGAGTTCCTACTCACTCCCCCTCAATCACACAGTGATCTTTACAATGATTAATAAATTTGAAGTCACACTTCAAACACACCAGCTTGATCTTACTTAATAGTTTCAATCAAGACACAATTCACTTTTTGCTTAAAAGCTTATAAAGTGACTAACAATTAAAACCTGCTTAAAAATAACTAGCTTCACTAACACCCTTGACAGTCTTCTTAAATTCGTGAGATTTTCTTGAGTGTTTCAGTTTCTTAAATAGATGCTTGGTTTGTGGGCTTTTTGCAAATTATCCAGACTTTGATAAATCCCACAGTCATCTCCTTGAATTAAGGTGAGTTAGTTTGTTATCTCCTTGAATCAAGGTGAGTTAGTTATTCTGTTTCCTTTATACTGGAACCAGATAACTAAGCTCCCTAAATATGCGCCTTGGAATGCTTATCCTTTTACAATTAATTCCAGATATTTTCTCCTGATTTTAATCACTTCTGTTACGCATCATTTAAGTCAGATAGCAGGTTTGCGATGTCACAACATCTGGTGTGACATCCTGATGTCTTGAACTAAGTTCATAACTTTTACTTTGTTTGTCGATGTCACAACATCTGGTGTGACATCTTGATGTCCTGAACTAAGTTCATAACTTCTTGTTTGTAAAAAATTCTGCCAATTTCTAACATCTACAGAGCGAAACTTGCATTTCAAAAAGTTTCGTAGAATCTAATTTTCAGATGATGTTTTGCATGGACTTCCATCAAAACCTTCACTCATAAAATATATAAATTATATGAAAAGTTTTGTAGCATTTCGAGCAGTCTTTGATTTAATTGATTTTTTGACCGAAACTAGTATAAACTAATGTATAATATATTACAATTTTTTGACCGAAAGTTCTATTTCAAAATGTTTTGTAGAATCTAAATTTTAAATGTGTTTTTGCAAGGACTTCCATCATAACCTTTCCTCGTAACATATAAGATGGGTATGAAAAGATTTGTATCGTTTCGAACAGTCCTCGATTTAATTTGCTTTTTTTCGCAAACTAGTATAAACTTGAGTATAATATATAATGATTTTTTGACCGAAACTTGCATTTCGAAAAGTTTCATAAAATCAAATTTTAAGTTGATTTTTTGCATGGACTTTCATCAAAACATTCACTCCTAAAATATATAAATTATCTGAAAAGTTTTGTAGCATTTCGAATAGTCCTCGATTTAATTGATTTTTTGACCGAAACTAGTATAAACTAGTGTATAATATATAATGATTTTTTGACCGAAACTTGCATTTCAAAAAGTTTCATAGAATCTAATTTTCAGATGATTTTTTGCATGGACTTCCATCAAAACCTTCACTCGTAAAATATATAAATTATCTGAAAAGTTTTCTAGCATTTCGAGCAGTCATTGATTTAATTGATTTTTTGACCGAAACTAGTATAAACTAATGTATAATATATTACAATTTTTTTGACCGAAAGTTGTATTTCAAAAAGTTTCGTAGAATCTAAATTTCAAATGATTTTTTGCAAGGACTTCCATCATAACCTTCCCGCGTAACATATAGGAAGGATCTGAAAAGTTTTATATCATTTCGAACAGTCCTCGATTTAAACTTGAGTATAATATATAATGATTTTTTTCCCGGAACTTGCATTACGAAAAGTTTCGTAGAATCAAATTTTCAGTTGACTTTTTGCATGGACTTCCATCATAACCTTCCCTCGTAAAATATATTAATTCTCTGAAAAGTTTTGTAGCATTTCAAACAGTCCTCGATTTAATTGATTTTTTGACCGAAACTAGTATAAACTAGTGTATAATATATAATGATTTTTTGACCGAAACATGCATTTCAAAAAGTTTCATAGAATCTAATTTTCAGACGATCTTTTGCATGGACTTCCATAAAAACCTTCCCTTGTAACATATAAGAAGAATCTGAAAAGTTTTATATCGTTTCGTACAATCCTCGATTAATTTGATTTTTTGAGCAAACTAGTATAAACCTGTTTATAATGTATTATGATTTTTTTGACCAAAAGTTGCATTTCGAAAAGTTTCATAGAATCTAATTTTCAGATGATTTTTTTGCATGGACTTCCATCATAACCTTCCCGCATAACATATAGGAAGGATCTGAAAAGTTTTATATCATTTCGTACAGTCCTCGATTTAATTTGATTTTTTAGCAAACTAGTATAAACTTGTGTATAATATGATTTTTGCCCGGAACTTGCATTTCGAAAAGTTTCGTAGAATCAAATTTTCAGTTGATTTTTTTGCATGGACTTCCATCATAACCTTCCCTCATAAGATATATAAATTCTCTGAAAAGTTTTGTAGCATTTCGAACAATCATCGATTAATTGATTTTTTGACCGAAACTAGTATAAACTAGTGTATAATATATTAGGATTTTTTGAGCGAAACTTGCATTTCAAAAAGTATCGTAGAATCTAATTTTCAGATGATTTTTTGCATGGACTTCCATCAAAACCTTCACTCGTAAAATATATAAATTATCTGAAAAGTTTTGTAGCATTTCGAGCAGTCTTTGATTTAATTGATTTTTTGAGCGAAACTAGTATAAACTAATGTATAATATATTACAATTTTTTGACCGAAAGTTGTATTTCAAAAAGTTTCGTAGAATCTAAATTTCAAATGAGTTTTTGCAAGGGCTTCCATCATAACCTTTCCTCGTAACATATAAGATGGTTATGAAAAGTTTTGTATCGTTTCGAACAGTCCTCGATTTAATTTGATTTTTTTTCCGCAAACTAGTATAAACTTGAGTATAATATATAATGATTTTTTGACCGAAACTTGCATTTCTAAAAGTTTCATAAAATCAAATTTTAAGTTGATTTTTTTGCATGGACTTTCATCATAACATTCACTCCTAAAATATATAAATTATCTGAAATGTTTTGTAGCATTTCGAACAGTCCTCGATTTAATTGATTTTTTTGACCGAAACTAGTATAAACTAGTGTATAATATATAATGATTTTTTGACCGAAACTTGCATTTCAAAAAGTTTCATAGAATCTAATTTTCAGATGATATTTTGCATGGACTTCCATAAAAACCTTCCTTCGTAACATATAAGAAGGATCTGAAAAGTTTTATATCGTTTCGTACAATCCTCGATTTAATTTGATTTTTTGAGCAAACTAGTATAAACTTGTTTATATTGTATTATGATTTTTTTGACCAAAACTTGCATTCGAAAAGTTTCGTAGAATCTAATTTTCAGATGATTTTTTGCATGGACTTCTATCATAACCTTTCCACATAACATATAGGAAGGATCTGAATAGTTTTATATCATTTCGTACATTCCATGATTTAATTTGTTTTTTTAGCAAACTAGTATAAACTTGTGTATAATATGATTTTTGCCCGGAACTTGCATTTCGAAAAGTTTCGTAGAATCAAATTTTTAGTTGATTTTTTTGCATGGACTTCCATCATAACCTTCCCTCGTAAAATATATACATTCTCTGAAAAAGGATTGTAGCGATTCGAACAATCATCGATTTAATTGATTTTTTTGACCGAAACTAGTATAAACTAGTCTATAATATATTAGGATTTTTTGAGCGAAACTTGCATTTCAAAAAGTTTCGTAGAATCTAATTTTCAGATGATTTTTTGCATTGACTTCCATCAAAACCTTCACTCGTAAAATATATAAATTATCTGAAAAGTTTTCTAGCATTTCGAGCAGTCATTGATTTAATTGATTTTTTGACCGAAACTAGTATAAACTAATGTATAATATATTACAATTTTTTTGACCGAAAGTTGTATTTCAAAAAGTTTCGTAGAATCTAAATTTCAAATGATTTTTTGCAAGGACTTCCATCATAACCTTCCCGCGTAACATATAGGAAGGATCTGAAAAGTTTTATATCGTTTCGAACAGTCCTCGATTTAATTTGATTTTTTTTCGCAAAGCTAGTATAAACTTGAGTATAATATATAATGATTTTTTGCCCGGAACTTGCATTACGAAAAGTTTCGTAGAATCAAATTTTCAGTTGATTTTTTGCATGGACTTCCATCACAACCTTCCCTCGTAAAATATATTAATTCTCTGAAAAGTTTTGTAGCATTTCGAACAGTCCTCGATTTAATTGATTTTTTGACCGAAACTAGTATAAACTAGTGTATAATATATAATGATTTTTTGACCGAAACTTGCATTTCAAAGAGTTTCATAGAATCTAATTTTCAGATGATTTTTTGCATGGACTTCCATAAAAACCTTCCCTCGTAACATATAAGAAGAATCTGAAAAGTTTTATATCGTTTCGTACAATCCTCGATTAATTTGATTTTTTGAGCAAACTAGTATAAACCTGTTTATAATGTATTATGATTTTTTTGACCAAAAGTTGCATTTCGAAAAGTTTCATAGAATCTAATTTTCAGATGATTTTTTGCATGGACTTCCATCAAAACCTTCACTCGTAAAATATATAAATTATCTGAAAAGTTTTGTAGCATTTCGAGCAGTCTTTGATTTAATTGATTTTTTGAGCGAAACTATTATAAACTAATGTATAATATATTACAATTTTTTGACCGATAGTTGTATTTCAAAAAGTTTCGTAGAATCTAAATTTCAAATGAGATTTTGCAAGGGCTTCCATCATAACCTTTCCTCGTAACATATAAGATGGTTATGAAAAGTTTTGTTTCGTTTCGAACAGTCCTCGATTTAATTTGATTTTTTTCCGCAAACTAGTATAAACTTGAGTATAATATATAATGATTTTTTGCCCGAAACTTGCATTTCGAAAAGTTTCATAAAATCAAATTTTCAGTTGATTTTTTTGCATGGACTTTCATCATAACATTCACTCCTAAAATATATAAATTATCTGAAAAGTTTTGTAGCATTTCGAACAGTCCTCG
This sequence comes from Lathyrus aphaca, assembly GCA_963966055.1. Taxonomy (NCBI): domain Eukaryota; kingdom Viridiplantae; phylum Streptophyta; class Magnoliopsida; order Fabales; family Fabaceae; genus Lathyrus; species Lathyrus aphaca. Next base: position 548,317,942 of record OZ014523.1, on the reverse strand, counting down.
ATTTAATTGATTTTTTCACCGAAACTAGTATAAACTAGTGTATAATATATAATGATTTTTTGACCGAAAGTTGCATTTCGAAAAGTTTCATAGAATCTAATTTTCAGATGATTTTTTGCATGGACTTCCATCATAACCTTCCCGCATAACATATAGGAAGGATCTGAAAAGTTTTATATCATTTCGTACAGTCCTCGATTTAATTTGATTTTTTAGCAAACTAGTATAAACTTGTGTATAATATGATTTTTGCCCGGAACTTGCATTTCGAAAAGTTTCGTAGAATCAAATTTTCAGTTGATTTTTTTGCATGGACTTCCATCATAACCTTCCCTCGTAAAATATATAAATTCTCTGAAAAGTTTTGTAGCATTTCGAACAATCATCGATTTAATTGATTTTTTTGACCGAAACTAGTATAAACTAGTGTATAATATATTAGGATTTTTTGAACGAAACTTGCATTTCAAAAAGTTTCATAGAATCTAATTTTCAGATGATTTTTTGCATTGACTTCCATCAAAACCTTCACTCGTAAAATATATAAATTATCTGAAAAGTTTTGTAGCATTTCGAGCAGTCTTTGATTTAATTGATTTTTTGAGCGAAACTAGTTTAAACTAATGTATAATATATTACAATTTTTTTGACCGAAAGTTGTATTTCAAAAAGTTTCGTAGAATCTAAATTTCAAATGATTTTATGCAAGGACTTCCATCATAACCTTCCCGCGTAACATATAGGAAGGATCTGAATAGTTTTATATCATTTCGAACAGTCCTCGATTTAATTTGATTTTTTTCCGCAAAGCTTGTATAAACTTGAGTATAATATATAATGATTTTTTGCCCGGAACTTGCATTACGAAAAGTTTCGTAGAATCAAATTTTCAGTTGATTTTTTGCATGGACTTCCATCATAACCTTCCCTCGTAAAATATATTAATTCTCTGAAAAGTTTTGTAGCATTTCGAACAGTCCTCGATTTAATTGATTTTTTGACCGAAACTAGTATAAACTAGTGTATAATATATAATGATTTTTTGACCGAAACTTGCATTTCAAAAAGTTTCATAGAATCTAATTTTCAGATGATTTTTTGCATGGACTTCCATAAAAACCTTCCCTCGTAACATATAAGAAAAATCTGAAAAGTTTTATATCGTTTCGTACAATCCTCGATTAATTTGATTTTTTGAGCAAACTAGTATAAACCTGTTTATAATGTATTATGATTTTTTTGACCAAAAGTTGCATTTCGAAAAGTTTCATAGAATCTAATTTACATATGATTTTTTGTATGGACTTCCATTATAACCTTCCCGCATAACATATAGGAAGGATCTGAAAAGTTTTATATCATTTCGTACAGTCCTCGATTTAATTTGATTTTTTAGCAAACTAGTATAAACTTGTGTATAATATGATTTTTTCCCGGAACTTGCATTTCGAAAAGTTTCGTAGAATCAAATTTTTAGTTGATTTTTTTGCATTGACTTCCATTATAACCTTCCCTTGTAAAATATATAAATTCTCTGAAAAGTTTTGTAGCATTTCGAACAATCATCGATTTAATTGATTTTTTGGACCGAAACTAGTATAAACTAGTGTATAATATATTAGGATTTTTTGAGCGAAACTTGCATTTCAAAAAGTTTCGTAGAATCTAATTTTCAGATGATTTTTTGCATGGACTTCCATCAAAACCTTCACTCGTAAAATATATAAATTATCTGAAAAGTTTTGTAGCATTTCGAGCAGTCTTTGATTTAATTGATTTTTTGAGCGAAACTATTATAAACTAATGTATAATATATTACAATTTTTTGACCGAAAGTTGTATTTCAAAAAGTTTCGTAGAATCTAAATTTCAAATGAGTTTTTGCAAGGGCTTCCATCATAACCTTTCCTCGTAACATATAAGATGGTTATGAAAAGTTTTGTTTCGTTTCGAACAGTCCTCGATTTAATTTGATTTTTTTTCCGCAAACTAGTATAAACTTGAGTATAATATATAATGATTTTTTGCCCGAAACTTGCATTTCGAAAAGTTTCATAAAATCAAATTTTCAGTTGATTTTTTTGCATGGACTTTCATCATAACATTCACTCCTAAAATATATAAATTATCTGAAAAGTTTTGTAGCATTTCGAACAGTCCTCGATTTAATTGATTTTTTCACCGAAACTAGTATAAACTAGTGTATAATATATAATGATTTTTTGACCGAAACTTGCATTTCAAAAAGTTACATAGAATCTAATTTTCAGATGATATTTTGCATGGACTTCCATAAAAACCTTCCCTCGTAACATATAAGAAGGATCTGAAAAGTTTTATATCGTTTCGTACAATCCTCGATTTAATTTGATTTTTTGAGCAAACTAGTATAAACTTGTTTATATTGTATTATGATTTTTTTGACCAAAACTTGCATTCGAAAAGTTTCGTAGAATCTAATTTTCAGATGATTTTTTGCATGGACTTCTATCATAACCTTTCCACATAACATATAGGAAGGATCTGAATAGTTTTATATCATTTCGTACATTCCTCGATTTAATTTGTTTTTTTAGCAAACTAGTATAAACTTGTGTATAATATGATTTTGAAGGAAAATTGCGATCTAAACGCAGCGGAAAACAAAAATTTTCCTTTAGTGATCCTTACGAATGAGCATGGTCAGTGATAGAATCGTTACCTCTTTGTGGCGATTCAGATCTTTGATGCAGCGATCACAAGCGTTGATGAAGTGCAACGCCTCTACTCAGTCCACACGAACAGCTTCCGGTCACAGTGCTAGCTGCTTACGAACGGAATTATTTGAGTGAGAATCAAAAACGAAATTGCATCAAGTAAAAGCTTCATCACAAGGGTTCCTTTTATAGACTCTCTTGTGGGCTGCGGGCTAAAAGCCCAATTCACATGATCCATAATAATATTATATATTATTATAATAACTATTATTATAATAAATATATTTATTTTATTATTATTTTATAACCATTATAAAATAACAATAATTATTATTATATTATCCGAATTTCTATTTTTCACTTAAGTGCACCGTACCTTACGGTGTTCCTTTGATTTCTCTATCTCTCATCAAACTGTCCTTATGTGTGTGACCCTGTAGGATTTCGTAACGTTGGTAATTATATTAAATTATATATTTAACATAATAAACAGTGAGCGGTATCTAGCAACACATCACTGCTACCCAAGTCACGAAAATGTCATGTGATCTGACAAAACCTTTTTCGTGATAATATATGTTTGTACAATTACCCTTTTGCCCCTATGTCTATATTGAACACAAGGTATACACTGTGTCATCCTTGTCCAGTTCAATATTGGGCCCTTAGACATTTCTCCTGTTATGCAGGATTGGCAAATTCCATCTAGGACACTCATGTCCCTCAGCATGCTTCGTGGAGTGCCCATCAACTGTCTTTATGATCATCCAGTTACGGATAATGTTTGATCAGCAATAAAGCACCCGACTCTACATCTAGGGTCCATAGTGGTTTCAGGTCGAAGGGTGGTAATACACCATTATCACCATGAGAATAACTTATGACACTTTGCATAACATACTATGTAGTATTCTCATAGCGGGTCAATCCGGTATAAATATTACTCCTAATATTTATACCTATGTCAAGACTTGATAACCCTTTATCCATGATCCATGAGATGTGATCATCAGTCTATCTTCATAATAGTCTCAATGCTTTAATGTTATCCCACTTTGCAATAAAGCTTGACTACGGATATTTTAAGAATAATGTCTTTATGTTTAATGGGATCTCATGATTAAGTCACACTTAACATTTCATTAAACAGACTAACTATTCTAGGGACTTTATTATTCTGAAAGACAAACATAATAAAGAAATGCCTTTTATTATTAAACGAATAATCCGATACAAGTACCAAAAAGTATTGGCCTCTAGGGCTTACACCAACAATCTCCCACTAGCACTAGAGCCAATTAGGCATACCCTTAATACCCATAGATCTAGTATGACCATCATGCTTCTGTTGCGCAAGAGGCTTTGTTAATGGGTCAGCGATATTGTCAAGTGTAGGTACTCTGCATATCTTCACATCTCCCCGATCGATTATCTCTCGAATGAGGTGATAACGCCTAAGTATGTGTTTGGATCGTTGGTGAGATCTAGGCTCCTTAGCTTGTGCGATAGCACCATTGTTATCACAATATAAACCAATGGGATCCACAATGCTAGGGACTATGCCAAGTTCACTAATGAACTTCTTGATCCAAACAGCTTCCTTTGCTGCATTTGAGGCAGCAATATACTCGGCCTCAGTTGTAGAATCAGCAACTGTTTCCTGCTTTGAACTTTTCCAGCTCACAGCGCCACCATTGAGACAGAACACATAACCAGATTGTGATCTAAAATCATCCTTATCTGTCTGGAAGCTAGCATCAGTGTAACCAATTACATCAAGCTCTTCCTGACCTCCATATATCAAGAATGAATCCTTAGTCCTTCTCAAGTACTTAAGGATATTCTTGACAGCTACCCAGTGAGCATCACCGGGATCAGATTGGTACCTACTCGTTGCACTTAATGCATACGAGACATCTGGTCGAGTACATAACATGGCATACATGATAGATCCTATTGCAGATGCATATGGAATCTTATTCATGCGATCCCTTTCTTCCTTAGTTGAAGGGGATTGTGTTTTTGATAAACACAGACCATGTTGCATATGTATGAATCCTTTCTTGGAATCATGCATATTAAAGCGTCTCAACACTTTATCTATGTATGTACTCTGACTTAGGCCAAGCAGTTTTTGTGATCTATCTCTATAGATCCTAATTCCTAATATATAGGCTGCTTCACCTAGGTCTTTCATAGAAAAACAATTCCCTAACCAAGTCTTCACTTGTTGCAAGGTAGGGACATCGTTTCCAATGAGTAATATGTCATCTACATATAATACCAGAAACACGATCATGCTCCCACTAACCTTCTTGTAGACACAAGGTTCATCTTCATTTTTGATGAATCCATATTGTTTTACGGTTTCATCAAAACGAAGATTCCAGCTTCTGGAAGCTTGCTTTAATCCATAGATTGATCGCTGTAACTTGCATATCTTTTGGGCATCTTGTGGTATGTCAAATCCTTCAGGTTGTGTCATGTACACATCCTCAAGAAGATTCCCATTAAGGAAAGCAGTTTTGACATCCATCTGCCATATTTCATAATCATGATATGCAGCGATGGCAAGTAAAATCCGAACAGATTTAAGCATTGCAACTGGTGAAAAGGTTTCATCATAGTCAACCCCATGAATTTGTTTATAGCCTTTTGCAACCAGTCTTGCTTTATAGGTATGTACCTTACCATCCATGTCAGTCTTCTTCTTGAAGACCCACTTGCATCCTATAGGGTTAACTCCTATAGGAGGTTCTACCAAGGTCCAAACCTGGTTTGTGTACATGGAATCCATTTCAGATTTCATGGCTTCTAGCCACTTCTCAGACTCAGGACCAGTTATGGCCTCTTTGTAGGTCACAGGCTCATCTTGATCCATGAGTAATACATCACCCTGATCACTTATGAGATATCTATATCTCTCAGGTTGGTGACGTGTCCTGCTTGACCTACGCTGGTCTTGTTCTACTTGAGCAGGTTGCTCTTCCACAACTACTTGTGTTTCCTGCTCTAGTTCCTCCATAGGTGTTTCAATGTTTTGTGATTCTTGAATTTCTTCAAGCTCTATTTTCCTCCCACTGTTTCCTTTGGAAATAAAATCCCTTTCCAGAAAGACTCCAGTTCGAGCGACAAACACTTTGCCCTCAGAAGGATTGTAGAAGTAATATCCTCTTGTTTCTTTAGGATATCCCACAAATAAGCATTTGTCATATTTGGGCTCAAGCTTGGTTGAAATTTGTCGTTTGACGTAAACTTCGCAACCCCAAATCTTCATGTAAGACATATGTGGTTTCTTACCACTCCATATCTCATATGGTGTCTTATCAACCTTTTTGGATGGAACACGGTTAAGTGTGTAAGCTGCTGTTAATAATGCATGTCCCCAAAAGGAGTTTGGAAGATCGGCGTGACTCATCATGGATCGGACCATGTCTAACAAGGTTCGATTTCTTCTCTCAGATACACCATTCCATTGTGGTGTTCCAGGAGGAGTAAGTTGGGATAGAATCCCATACTCTTTTAGATGGTCATCAAATTCTAGGCTTAAATATTCACCGCCTCGATCTGATCGAAGAACTTTAATATTCTTCCCTAGTTGGTTTTGTACTTCATTCTTGAATTCCTTGAACTTTTCAAAGGACTCAGATTTGTGTTTCATTAAATACACATATCCGTATCTACTGAAGTCATCAGTGAAAGTGATGAAGTACTGAAAACCTCCTCTGGCTGGTATGTTCAGTGGTCCACATACATCAGTATGTATGAGTGCCAAAAGATCATTAGCCCTTTCACCTTTTCCTGTGAATGGGGACTTTGTCATCTTTCCAATTAAACAAGATCTGCATGTGTCATATGATTCATAATCAAAAGAGTCCAAGAGTCCATCTTTATGGAGTTTGGAAATGCGTTTCTCATTTATGTGGCCTAATCGACAGTGCCAAAGGTAAGTTGGATTCAACTCATTAGGTTTCAACCTTTTAGTATTAATGTTATAAATTGGCATTTCAAGATCAAGGACATATAGTCCATTATTCATTTTTGCAGTAGCATAGAATATATCATTCAAATAAATGGAGCAACAATTGTTTTTTATTATGAATGAAAAACCAAACTTGTCCAAACAAGAAACGGAAATAATATTCCTGCTAATTGCAGGTACATAATAACAGTTCTCTAACTGAATTATTAAACCACTAGGTAAAGTTAAAACATAAGTTCCTACAGCTAAAGCAGCAACCTTTGCTCCATTGCCAACTCGTAGGTCAACTTCACCTTTTGCCAAATCTCTACTCCTTTTTAGCCCCTGCACATTAGTACAAATGTGAGAACCGCATCCAGTATCTAATACCCATGATGCAGAAGTAGATAAATTAATTTCAATAACAAAAATACCTGAATTTGAAGTCTCTACTCCATTTTTCTTATCTTCCAGGTACTTTGGGCAATTTCTCTTCCAATGTCCGGTCTTACCGCAATGGAAGCAAGTGCCCTCCTTTGCTATTCCTCCACTAGGCTTCAAAACAGGAGGAGTGGGTTTGGGTTTGGCAACTTCCTTGCCTTTCCCTCTACCACCCTGTTTGATGGGCCTCTTGTTCTGTTTCTTTCCATTACTGACCATCAGAATAGATTTCCCTTTTGTCTTCATATTCTGCTCAGCAGTTCTCAACATGCCTAGCAGTTCTGGAAGGCTTTTGTCCAAGTCATTCATATTGAAATTCAGGACAAACTGACTGAAGCTCTCTGGCAACGATTGCAAGATCAGATCAATCGCAAGTTCTTTTCCAAGGGGAAACCCTAATCTGTCAAGGTTCTCCACATACCCAATCATCTTGAGTACATGGGGACTTACAGGGGCTCCCTCAGCTAACTTGCTGTTAAAAAGGGACTTTGAAACCTGAAACCTCTCATTTCTTGCTTGCTCTTGATAAAGCATTTTCAGATGTCCGATCATATCGAACGCAGACATGTTCTCGTGTTGCTTTTGCAACTCAGAGTTCATGGTAGCAAGCATGAGGCAAGCGGTTTCATTGGCATCATCGAAATGCTTCTTATAAGCATCTCTTTCTGCCTTTGATGCAGAACTAGGAGGTTCCTCCTCAGGAACTAGTGTCTCCAAGACATACAGCTTCTTATCGTGCTTGAGGACAATCCTCAGATTACGGTGCCAATCCAGGAAATTTGTCCCAGACAATTTTTCCTTATCTAGGATGGATCGCAAAATATTGTTCGATGTGTTTGTTGTCATGGTAATCTACAAGAGAAATATGAAAATATAAGTATCATTAAAACAACATATTTAATTAGGCCTTTAATCAAATATGCTCCCACTATTTTATTCAAAACAAATGACCCTCATCATTTGATTCGGAAAATCCCGTTGGAAGACTTTCTAGTGGGTCGAGATCCATGTTTCACTTTGTTTTAAGTCAGCGTTAGGCTGATTACACAAAACTAAGTTATTTAGGTAGGAACTCCTTCCAATTGTATCTCATACAACTCTCGAATATTTTCAATTGGGTGAATAACTCCTTATTCTGATCCATCACATGAATCATTCCCAATTCTTGCTTCTAAACATGTATAATCTTATTATAATTTGTTTAGTTAAGTTTGACCCATTGTTTTAGCAATTGGATATTACAATTATCCCATCACACCTTACTAATATAGAACATGCACCTCGCGTAGGCGAAACCTACAATGCTCGATACTAGTCTTGATGAGTGCTAAAAATTGGAAAGCATAAACTTAATATTTAATTTTGAGGGAATTTGTTATTAGTTTGATCTCACCGGCTTAACATGCAAAACGTCTCTCACATGCATCAACATACAATTAAATGCATCAACATACATATAAAAAGATACAATTATGGCCCCTAACGCAATTGTTCTCTCAAGCCAATGAGAGAACCTAAGCTAACCTAATAACGATCTAAGCTTCTCCAAGCATGATCTCCAAGGTTATCCTCCTTTAATATTGAATACTTCCTTTTTCTTCATAACATAATATTACATTACATATAAGAAAACTCGTTTTACATACGAGGGAGTGAGATGAGAAAAGAAGTTACATAAAGAGATTGAGAGAGAGGCACGACTCGCAGGCCGTATTTAAAAATCCCAAAACAATAATAAAGGATAAACTAAGGCCATAACTGATCACCACAAATAAATAATAATAAACACATTTTTATTATTAGTTTAAAATTCCGATAATTAAATAAACTAAATTAAATTTCGGCTGATTGATCACACTTTGCAGACTTAGCCGGGGGTTCCGCTGCCCGGTCAGCGGACGGTGGTCAAGGGGGCAGCGCCTCCTTGCGGGGTTGTCAGGGGCAGCGCCCCGGCGAAAAATTTTATGAACACTTCATTGTATTTCACGTCGTTTCCTGCACAACTTTTGTGCATTTACAACCCCAACCGGAAAAGTCTGCGGCAATACAACACTTGTACTGCCATTAATCCTAATGCAACAATTTCATGCCGTCAAACACAACTCGATTGATAACTCAATATGATAGATCAACATGTCATTGCTTCACCATACTAACGTCGGATTCCGAAGCGAATGAAAATGATGATCTTTCAAAAGAATTACAATCCTTATGTGATTGAATGGATGAAATCAAAACAGTATATCCCATATACCATCTTTGCATCAGAATTTCTTATATCTTATATAAAAGTGATCGATCTAATTGTGTAACCTATGGATGATCAATGTATCGCACAACTTCACCATACTAATGTCGGATTCCGAAGCATAATCAACATCAATCATCCAAATCGTACACAACAGATGCCAAATTTAATTAATCGTTTATTGTTAAATTCGTTCTGTGTTTTAATCGAATCAAATACAGAAAAAAAAACGGAAATTTAACAGCTATCAGATCCATGGTTTCGTAAGTGGCTCTGATACCACTTAAGGAAAATTGCGATCTAAACGCAGCGGAAAACAAAAATTTTCCTTTAGTGATCCTTACGAATGAGCATGGTCAGTGATAGAATCGTTACCTCTTTGTGGCGATTCAGATCTTTGATGCAGCGATCACAAGCGTTGATGAAGTGCAACGCCTCTACTCAGTCCACACGAACAGCTTCCGGTCACAGTGCTAGCTGCTTACGAACGGAATTATTTGAGTGAGAATCAAAAACGAAATTGCATCAAGTAAAAGCTTCATCACAAGGGTTCCTTTTATAGACTCTCTTGTGGGCTGCGGGCTAAAAGCCCAATTCACATGATCCATAATAATATTATATATTATTATAATAACTATTATTATAATAAATATATTTATTTTATTATTATTTTATAACCATTATAAAATAACAATAATTATTATTATATTATCCGAATTTCTATTTTTCACTTAAGTGCACCGTACCTTACGGTGTTCCTTTGATTTCTCTATCTCTCATCAAACTGTCCTTATGTGTGTGACCCTGTAGGATTTCGTAACGTTGGTAATTATATTAAATTATATATTTAACATAATAAACAGTGAGCGGTATCTAGCAACACATCACTGCTACCCAAGTCACGAAAATGTCATGTGATCTGACAAAACCTTTTTCGTGATAATATATGTTTGTACAATTACCCTTTTGCCCCTATGTCTATATTGAACACAAGGCATACACTGTGTCATCCTTGTCCAGTTCAATATTGGGCCCTTAGACATTTCTCCTGTTATGCAGGATTGGCAAATTCCATCTAGGACACTCATGTCCCTCAGCATGCTTTGTGGAGTGCCCATCAACTGTCTTTATGATCATCCAGTTACGGATAATGTTTGATCAGCAATAAAACACCCGACTCTACATCTAGGGTCCATAGTGGTTTCAGGTCGAAGGGTGGTAATACACAATTATCACCATGAGAATAACTTATGACACTTTGCATAACATACTATGTAGTATTCTCATAGCGGGTCAATCCGGTATAAATATTACTCCTAATATTTATACCTATGTCAAGACTTGATAACCCTTTATCCATGATCCATGAGATGTGATCATCAGTCTATCTTCATAATAGTCTCAATGCTTTAATGTTATCCCACTTTGCAATAAAGCTTGACTACGGATATTTTAAGAATAATGTCTTTATGTTTAATGGGATCTCATGATTAAGTCACACTTAACATTTCATTAAACAGACTAACTATTCTAGGGACTTTATTATTATGAAAGACAAACATAATAAAGAAATGCCTTTTATTATTAAACGAATAATCCGATACAAGTACCAAAAAGTATTGGCCTCTAGGGCTTACACCAACAGATTTTTGCCCGGAACTTGCATTTTGAAAAGTTTCGTAGAATCAAATTTTCAGTTGATTTTTTTGCATGGACTTCCATCATAACCTTCCCTCGTAAAATATATAAATTCTCTGAAAAGTTTTGTAGCATTTCTAACAATCATCGATTTAATTGATTTTTTTGACCAAAACTAGTATAAACTAGTGTATAATATATTAGGATTTTTTGAACGAAACTTGCATTTCAAAAAGTTTCGTAGAATCTAATTTTCAGATGATTTTTTGCATTGACTTCCATCAAAACCTTCACTCGTAAAATATATAAATTATCTGAAAAGTTTTGTAGCATTTCGAGCAGTCTTTGATTTAATTGATTTTTTGAGCGAAACTAGTTTAAACTAATGTATAATATATTACAATTTTTTTGACCGAAAGTTGTATTTCAAAAAGTTTCGTAGAATCTAAATTTCAAATGATTTTATGCAAGGACTTCCATCATAACCTTCCCGCGTAACATATAGGAAGGATCTGAAAAGTTTTATATCGTTTCGAACAGTCCTCGATTTAATTTGATTTTTTTCCGCAAAGCTAGTATAAACTTGAGTATAATATATAATGATTTTTTGCCCGGAACTTGCATTACGAAAAGTTTCGTAGAATCAAATTTTCAGTTGATTTTTTGCATGGACTTCCATCATAACCTTCCCTCGTAAAATATATTAATTCTCTGAAAAGTTTTGTAGCATTTCGAACAGTCCTCGATTTAATTGATTTTTTGACCGAAACTAGTATAAACTAGTGTATAATATATAATGATTTTTTGACCGAAACTTGCATTTCAAAAAGTTTCATAGAATCTAATTTTCAGATGATTTTTTGCATGGACTTCCATAAAAACCTTCCCTCGTAACATATAAGAAGAATCTGAAAAGTTTTATATCGTTTCGTAAAATCCTCGATTAATTTGATTTTTTGAGCAAACTAGTATAAACCTGTTTATAATGTATTATGATTTTTTTGACCAAAAGTTGCATTTCGAAAAGTTTCATAGAATCTAATTTTCAGATGATTTTTTGCATGGACTTCCATCATAACCTTCCCGCATAACATATAGGAAGGATCTGAAAAGTTTTATATCATTTCGTACAGTCCTTGATTTAATTTGATTTTTTAGCAAACTAGTATAAACTTGTGTATAATATGATTTTTGCCCGGAACTTGCATTTCGAAAAGTTTCGTAGAATCAAATTTTCAGTTGATTTTTTTGCATGGACTTCCATCATAACCTTCCCTCGTAAAATATATAAATTCTATGAAAAGTTTTGTAGCATTTCGAACAATCATCGATTTAATTGATTTTTTTGACCGAAACTAGTATAAACTAGTGTATAATATATTAGGATTTTTTGAGCGAAACTTGCATTTCAAAAAGTTTCGTAGAATCTAATTTTCAGATGATTTTTTGCATTGACTTCCATCAAAACCTTCACTCGTAAAATATATAAATTATCTGAAAAGTTTTGTAGCATTTCGAGCAGTCTTTGATTTAATTGATTTTTTGAGCGAAACTATTATAAACTAATGTATAATATATTACAATTTTTTGACCGAAAGTTGTATTTCAAAAAGTTTCGTAGAATCTAAATTTCAAATGAGTTTTTGCAAGGGCTTCCATCATAACCTTTCCTCGTAACATATAAGATGGTTATGAAAAGTTTTGTTTCGTTTCGAACAGTCCTCGATTTAATTTGATTTTTTTTCCGCAAACTAGTATAAACTTGAGTATAATATATAATGATTTTTTGACCGAAACTTGCATTTCGAAAAGTTTCATAAAATCAAATTTTAAGTTGATTTTTTTGCATGGACTTTCATCATAACATTCACTCCTAAAATATTTAATTATCTGAAAAGTTTTGTAGCATTTCGAACAGTCCTCGATTTAATTGATTTTTTGACCGAAACTAGTATAAACTAGTGTATAATATATAATGATTTTTTGACCGAAACTTGCATTTCAAAAAGTTTCATAGAATCTAATTTTCAGATGATATTTTGCATGGACTTCCATAAAAACCTTCCCTCGTAACATATAAGAAGGATCTGAAAAGTTTTATATCGTTTCGTACAATCCTCGATTTAATTTGATTTTTTGAGCAAACTAGTATAAACTTGTTTATATTGTATTATGATTTTTTTGACCAAAACATGCATTCGAAAAGTTTCGTAGAATCTAATTTTCAGATGATTTTTTGCATGGACTTCTATCATAACCTTTCCACATAACATATAGGAAGGATCTGAATAGTTTTATATCATTTCGTACATTCCTCGATTTAATTTGGTTTTTTAGCAAACTAGTATAAACTTGTGTATAATATGATTTTTGCCCGGAACTTGCATTTCGAAAAGTTTCGTAGAATCAAATTTTCAGTTGATTTTTTTGCATGGACTTCCATCATAACATTCCCTCGTAAAATATATACATTCTCTGAAAAAGGATTGTAGCGATTCGAACAATCATCGATTTAATTGATTTTTTTGACCGAAACTAGTATAAACTAGTGTATAATATATTAGGATTTTTTGAGCGAAACTTGCATTTCAAAAAGTTTCGTAGAATCTAATTTTCAGATGATTTTTTGCATTGACTTCCATCAAAACCTTCACTCGTAAAATATATAAATTATCTGAAAAGTTTTCTAGCATTTCGAGCAGTCATTGATTTAATTGATTTTTTGACCGAAACTAGTATAAACTAATGTATAATATATTACAATTTTTTTGACCGAAAGTTGTATTTCAAAAAGTTTCGTAGAATCTAAATTTCAAATGATTTTTTGCAAGGACTTCCATCATAACCTTCCCGCGTAACATATAGGAAGGATCTGAAAAGTTTTATATCGTTTCGAACAGTCCTCGATTTAATTTGATTTTTTTTCCGCAAAGCTAGTATAAACTTGAGTATAATATATAATGATTTTTTGCCCGGAACTTGCATTACGAAAAGTTTCGTAGAATCAAATTTTCAGTTGATTTTTTGCATGGACTTCCATCATAACCTTCCCTCGTAAAATATATTAATTCTCTGAAAAGTTTTGTAACATTTCGAACAGTCCTCGATTTAATTGATTTTTTGACCGAAACTAGTATAAACTAGTGTATAATATATAATGATTTTTTGACCGAAACTTGCATTTCAAAAAGTTTCATAGAATCTAATTTTCAGATGATTTTTTGCATGGACTTCCATAAAAACCTTCCCTCGTAACATATAAGAAGAATCTGAAAAGTTTTATATCGTTTCGTAAAATCCTCGATTAATTTGATTTTTTGAGCAAACTAGTATAAACCTGTTTATAATGTATTATGATTTTTTTGACCAAAAGTTGCATTTCGAAAAGTTTCATAGAATCTAATTTTCAGATGATTTTTTGCATGGACTTCCATCATAACCTTCCCGCATAACATATAGGAAGGATCTGAAAAGTTTTATATCATTTCGTACAGTCCTTGATTTAATTTGATTTTTTAGCAAACTAGTATAAACTTGTGTATAATATGATTTTTGCCCGGAACTTGCATTTCGAAAAGTTTCGTAGAATCAAATTTTCAGTTGATTTTTTTGCATGGACTTCCATCATAACCTTCCCTCGTAAAATATATAAATTCTATGAAAAGTTTTGTAGCATTTCGAACAATCATCGATTTAATTGATTTTTTTGACCGAAACTAGTATAAACTAGTGTATAATATATTAGGATTTTTTGAGCGAAACTTGCATTTCAAAAAGTTTCGTAGAATCTAATTTTCAGATGATTTTTTGCATTGACTTCCATCAAAACCTTCACTCGTAAAATATATAAATTATCTGAAAAGTTTTGTAGCATTTCGAGCAGTCTTTGATTTAATTGATTTTTTGAGCGAAACTATTATAAACTAATGTATAATATATTACAATTTTTTGACCGAAAGTTGTATTTCAAAAAGTTTCGTAGAATCTAAATTTCAAATGAGTTTTTGCAAGGGCTTCCATCATAACCTTTCCTCGTAACATATAAGATGGTTATGAAAAGTTTTGTTTCGTTTCGAACAGTCCTCGATTTAATTTGATTTTTTTTCCGCAAACTAGTATAAACTTGAGTATAATATATAATGATTTTTTGACCGAAACTTGCATTTCGAAAAGTTTCATAAAATCAAATTTTAAGTTGATTTTTTTGCATGGACTTTCATCATAACATTCACTCCTAAAATATTTAATTATCTGAAAAGTTTTGTAGCATTTCGAACAGTCCTCGATTTAATTGATTTTTTGACCGAAACTAGTATAAACTAGTGTATAATATATAATGATTTTTTGACCGAAACTTGCATTTCAAAAAGTTTCATAGAATCTAATTTTCAGATGATATTTTGCATGGACTTCCATAAAAACCTTCCCTCGTAACATATAAGAAGGATCTGAAAAGTTTTATATCGTTTCGTACAATCCTCGATTTAATTTGATTTTTTGAGCAAACTAGTATAAACTTGTTTATATTGTATTATGATTTTTTTGACCAAAACATGCATTCGAAAAGTTTCGTAGAATCTAATTTTCAGATGATTTTTTGCATGGACTTCTATCATAACCTTTCCACATAACATATAGGAAGGATCTGAATAGTTTTATATCATTTCGTACATTCCTCGATTTAATTTGGTTTTTTAGCAAACTAGTATAAACTTGTGTATAATATGATTTTTGCCCGGAACTTGCATTTCGAAAAGTTTCGTAGAATCAAATTTTCAGTTGATTTTTTTGCATGGACTTCCATCATAACATTCCCTCGTAAAATATATACATTCTCTGAAAAAGGATTGTAGCGATTCGAACAATCATCGATTTAATTGATTTTTTTGACCGAAACTAGTATAAACTAGTGTATAATATATTAGGATTTTTTGAGCGAAACTTGCATTTCAAAAAGTTTCGTAGAATCTAATTTTCAGATGATTTTTTGCATTGACTTCCATCAAAACCTTCACTCGTAAAATATATAAATTATCTGAAAAGTTTTCTAGCATTTCGAGCAGTCATTGATTTAATTGATTTTTTGACCGAAACTAGTATAAACTAATGTATAATATATTACAATTTTTTTGACCGAAAGTTGTATTTCAAAAAGTTTCGTAGAATCTAAATTTCAAATGATTTTATGCAAGGACTTCCATCATAACCTTCCCGCGTAACATATAGGAAGGATCTGAAAAGTTTTATATCGTTTCGAACAGTCCTCGATTTAATTTGATTTTTTTCCGCAAAGCTAGTATAAACTTGAGTATAATATATAATGATTTTTTGCCCGGAACTTGCATTACGAAAAGTTTCGTAGAATCAAATTTTCAGTTGATTTTTTGCATGGACTTCCATCATAACCTTCCCTCGTAAAATATATTAATTCTCTGAAAAGTTTTGTAGCATTTCGAACAGTCCTCGATTTAATTGATTTTTTGACCGAAACTAGTATAAACTAGTGTATAATATATAATGATTTTTTGACCGAAACTTGCATTTCAAAAAGTTTCATAGAATCTAATTTTCAGATGATTTTTTGCATGGACTTCCATAAAAACCTTCCCTCGTAACATATAAGAAGAATCTGAAAAGTTTTATATCGTTTCGTAAAATCCTCGATTAATTTGATTTTTTGAGCAAACTAGTATAAACCTGTTTATAATGTATTATGATTTTTTTGACCAAAAGTTGCATTTCGAAAAGTTTCATAGAATCTAATTTTCAGATGATTTTTTGCATGGACTTCCATCATAACCTTCCCGCATAACATATAGGAAGGATCTGAAAAGTTTTATATCATTTCGTACAGTCCTTGATTTAATTTGATTTTTTAGCAAACTAGTATAAACTTGTGTATAATATGATTTTTGCCCGGAACTTGCATTTCGAAAAGTTTCGTAGAATCAAATTTTCAGTTGATTTTTTTGCATGGACTTCCATCATAACCTTCCCTCGTAAAATATATAAATTCTATGAAAAGTTTTGTAGCATTTCGAACAATCATCGATTTAATTGATTTTTTTGACCGAAACTAGTATAAACTAGTGTATAATATATTAGGATTTTTTGAGCGAAACTTGCATTTCAAAAAGTTTCGTAGAATCTAATTTTCAGATGATTTTTTGCATTGACTTCCATCAAAACCTTCACTCGTAAAATATATAAATTATCTGAAAAGTTTTGTAGCATTTCGAGCAGTCTTTGATTTAATTGATTTTTTGAGCGAAACTATTATAAACTAATGTATAATATATTACAATTTTTTGACCGAAAGTTGTATTTCAAAAAGTTTCGTAGAATCTAAATTTCAAATGAGTTTTTGCAAGGGCTTCCATCATAACCTTTCCTCGTAACATATAAGATGGTTATGAAAAGTTTTGTTTCGTTTCGAACAGTCCTCGATTTAATTTGATTTTTTTTCCGCAAACTAGTATAAACTTGAGTATAATATATAATGATTTTTTGACCGAAACTTGCATTTCGAAAAGTTTCATAAAATCAAATTTTAAGTTGATTTTTTTGCATGGACTTTCATCATAACATTCACTCCTAAAATATTTAATTATCTGAAAATATTTGTAGCATTTCGAACAGTCCTCGATTTAATTGATTTTTTGACCGAAACTAGTATAAACTAGTGTATAATATATAATGATTTTTTGACCGAAACTTGCATTTCAAAAAGTTTCATAGAATCTAATTTTCAGATGATATTTTGCATGGACTTCCATAAAAACCTTCCCTCGTAACATATAAGAAGGATCTGAAAAGTTTTATATCGTTTCGTACAATCCTCGATTTAATTTGATTTTTTGAGCAAACTAGTATAAACTTGTTTATATTGTATTATGATTTTTTTGACCAAAACATGCATTCGAAAAGTTTCGTAGAATCTAATTTTCAGATGATTTTTTGCATGGACTTCTATCATAACCTTTCCACATAACATATAGGAAGGATCTGAATAGTTTTATATCATTTCGTACATTCCTCGATTTAATTTGGTTTTTTAGCAAACTAGTATAAACTTGTGTATAATATGATTTTTGCCCGGAACTTGCATTTCGAAAAGTTTCGTAGAATCAAATTTTCAGTTGATTTTTTTGCATGGACTTCCATCATAACATTCCCTCGTAAAATATATACATTCTCTGAAAAAGGATTGTAGCGATTCGAACAATCATCGATTTAATTGATTTTTTTGACCGAAACTAGTATAAACTAGTGTATAATATATTAGGATTTTTTGAGCGAAACTTGCATTTCAAAAAGTTTCGTAGAATCTAATTTTCAGATGATTTTTTGCATTGACTTCCATCAAAACCTTCACTCGTAAAATATATAAATTATCTGAAAAGTTTTCTAGCATTTCGAGCAGTCATTGATTTAATTGATTTTTTGACCGAAACTAGTATAAACTAATGTATAATATATTACAATTTTTTTGACCGAAAGTTGTATTTCAAAAAGTTTCGTAGAATCTAAATTTCAAATGATTTTTTGCAAGGACTTCCATCATAACCTTCCCGCGTAACATATAGGAAGGATCTGAAAAGTTTTATATCGTTTCGAACAGTCCTCGATTTAATTTGATTTTTTTTCCGCAAAGCTAGTATAAACTTGAGTATAATATATAATGATTTTTTGCCCGGAACTTGCATTACGAAAAGTTTCGTAGAATCAAATTTTCAGTTGATTTTTTGCATGGACTTCCATCATAACCTTCCCTCGTAAAATATATTAATTCTCTGAAAAGTTTTGTAGCATTTCGAACAGTCCTCGATTTAATTGATTTTTTGACCGAAACTAGTATAAACTAGTGTATAATATATAATGATTTTTTGACCGAAACTTGCATTTCAAAAAGTTTCATAGAATCTAATTTTCAGATGATTTTTTGCATGGACTTCCATAAAAACCTTCCCTCGTAACATATAAGAAGAATCTGAAAAGTTTTATATCGTTTCGTAAAATCCTCGATTAATTTGATTTTTTGAGCAAACTAGTATAAACCTGTTTATAATGTATTATGATTTTTTTGACCAAAAGTTGCATTTCGAAAAGTTTCATAGAATCTAATTTTCAGATGATTTTTTGCATGGACTTCCATCATAACCTTCCCGCATAACATATAGGAAGGATCTGAAAAGTTTTATATCATTTCGTACAGTCCTTGATTTAATTTGATTTTTTAGCAAACTAGTATAAACTTGTGTATAATATGATTTTTGCCCGGAACTTGCATTTCGAAAAGTTTCGTAGAATCAAATTTTCAGTTGATTTTTTTGCATGGACTTCCATCATAACCTTCCCTCGTAAAATATATAAATTCTATGAAAAGTTTTGTAGCATTTCGAACAATCATCGATTTAATTGATTTTTTTGACCGAAACTAGTATAAACTAGTGTATAATATATTAGGATTTTTTGAGCGAAACTTGCATTTCAAAAAGTTTCGTAGAATCTAATTTTCAGATGATTTTTTGCATTGACTTCCATCAAAACCTTCACTCGTAAAATATATAAATTATCTGAAAAGTTTTGTAGCATTTCGAGCAGTCTTTGATTTAATTGATTTTTTGAGCGAAACTATTATAAACTAATGTATAATATATTACAATTTTTTGACCGAAAGTTGTATTTCAAAAAGTTTCGTAGAATCTAAATTTCAAATGAGTTTTTGCAAGGGCTTCCATCATAACCTTTCCTCGTAACATATAAGATGGTTATGAAAAGTTTTGTTTCGTTTCGAACAGTCCTCGATTTAATTTGATTTTTTTTCCGCAAACTAGTATAAACTTGAGTATAATATATAATGATTTTTTGACCGAAACTTGCATTTCGAAAAGTTTCATAAAATCAAATTTTAAGTTGATTTTTTTGCATGGACTTTCATCATAACATTCACTCCTAAAATATATAAATTATCTGAAAAGTTTTGTAGCATTTCGAACAGTCCTCGATTTAATTGATTTTTTGACCGAAACTATTATAAACTAGTGTATAATATATAATGATTTTTTGACCGAAACTTGCATTTCAAAAAGTTTCATAGAATCTAATTTTCAGATGATATTTTGCATGGACTTCCATAAAAACCTTCCCTCGTAACATATAAGAAGGATCTGAAAAGTTTTATATCGTTTCGTACAATCCTCGATTTAATTTGATTTTTTGAGCAAACTAGTATAAACTTGTTTATATTGTATTATGATTTTTTTGACCAAAACATGCATTCGAAAAGTTTCGTAGAATCTAATTTTCAGATGATTTTTTGCATGGACTTCTATCATAACCTTTCCACATAACATATAGGAAGGATCTGAATAGTTTTATATCATTTCGTACATTCCTCGATTTAATTTGGTTTTTTAGCAAACTAGTATAAACTTGTGTATAATATGATTTTTGCCCGGAACTTGCATTTCGAAAAGTTTCGTAGAATCAAATTTTCAGTTGATTTTTTTGCATGGACTTCCATCATAACATTCCCTCGTAAAATATATACATTCTCTGAAAAAGGATTGTAGCGATTCGAACAATCATCGATTTAATTGATTTTTTTGACCGAAACTAGTATAAACTAGTGTATAATATATTAGGATTTTTTGAGCGAAACTTGCATTTCAAAAAGTTTCGTAGAATCTAATTTTCAGATGATTTTTTGCATTGACTTCCATCAAAACCTTCACTCGTAAAATATATAAATTATCTGAAAAGTTTTCTAGCATTTCGAGCAGTCATTGATTTAATTGATTTTTTGACCGAAACTAGTATAAACTAATGTATAATATATTACAATTTTTTTGACCGAAAGTTGTATTTCAAAAAGTTTCGTAGAATCTAAATTTCAAATGATTTTTTGCAAGGACTTCCATCATAACCTTCCCGCGTAACATATAGGAAGGATCTGAAAAGTTTTATATCGTTTCGAACAGTCCTCGATTTAATTTGATTTTTTTTCCGCAAAGCTAGTATAAACTTGAGTATAATATATAATGATTTTTTGCCCGGAACTTGCATTACGAAAAGTTTCGTAGAATCAAATTTTCAGTTGATTTTTTGCATGGACTTCCATCATAACCTTCCCTCGTAAAATATATTAATTCTCTGAAAAGTTTTGTAGCATTTCGAACAGTCCTCGATTTAATTGATTTTTTGACCGAAACTAGTATAAACTAGTGTATAATATATAATGATTTTTTGACCGAAACTTGCATTTCAAAAAGTTTCATAGAATCTAATTTTCAGATGATTTTTTGCATGGACTTCCATAAAAACCTTCCCTCGTAACATATAAGAAGAATCTGAAAAGTTTTATATCGTTTCGTAAAATCCTCGATTAATTTGATTTTTTGAGCAAACTAGTATAAACCTGTTTATAATGTATTATGATTTTTTTGACCAAAAGTTGCATTTCGAAAAGTTTCATAGAATCTAATTTTCAGATGATTTTTTGCATGGACTTCCATCATAACCTTCCCGCATAACATATAGGAAGGATCTGAAAAGTTTTATATCATTTCGTACAGTCCTTGATTTAATTTGATTTTTTAGCAAACTAGTATAAACTTGTGTATAATATGATTTTTGCCCGGAACTTGCATTTCGAAAAGTTTCGTAGAATCAAATTTTCAGTTGATTTTTTTGCATGGACTTCCATCATAACCTTCCCTCGTAAAATATATAAATTCTATGAAAAGTTTTGTAGCATTTCGAACAATCATCGATTTAATTGATTTTTTTGACCGAAACTAGTATAAACTAGTGTATAATATATTAGGATTTTTTGAGCGAAACTTGCATTTCAAAAAGTTTCGTAGAATCTAATTTTCAGATGATTTTTTGCATTGACTTCCATCAAAACCTTCACTCGTAAAATATATAAATTATCTGAAAAGTTTTGTAGCATTTCGAGCAGTCTTTGATTTAATTGATTTTTTGAGCGAAACTATTATAAACTAATGTATAATATATTACAATTTTTTGACCGAAAGTTGTATTTCAAAAAGTTTCGTAGAATCTAAATTTCAAATGAGTTTTTGCAAGGGCTTCCATCATAACCTTTCCTCGTAACATATAAGATGGTTATGAAAAGTTTTGTTTCGTTTCGAACAGTCCTCGATTTAATTTGATTTTTTTTCCGCAAACTAGTATAAACTTGAGTATAATATATAATGATTTTTTGACCGAAACTTGCATTTCGAAAAGTTTCATAAAATCAAATTTTAAGTTGATTTTTTTGCATGGACTTTCATCATAACATTCACTCCTAAAATATTTAATTATCTGAAAAGTTTTGTAGCATTTCGAACAGTCCTCGATTTAATTGATTTTTTGACCGAAACTAGTATAAACTAGTGTATAATATATAATGATTTTTTGACCGAAACTTGCATTTCAAAAAGTTTCATAGAATCTAATTTTCAGATGATATTTTGCATGGACTTCCATAAAAACCTTCCCTCGTAACATATAAGAAGGATCTGAAAAGTTTTATATCGTTTCGTACAATCCTCGATTTAATTTGATTTTTTGAGCAAACTAGTATAAACTTGTTTATATTGTATTATGATTTTTTTGACCAAAACATGCATTCGAAAAGTTTCGTAGAATCTAATTTTCAGATGATTTTTTGCATGGACTTCTATCATAACCTTTCCACATAACATATAGGAAGGATCTGAATAGTTTTATATCATTTCGTACATTCCTCGATTTAATTTGGTTTTTTAGCAAACTAGTATAAACTTGTGTATAATATGATTTTTGCCCGGAACTTGCATTTCGAAAAGTTTCGTAGAATCAAATTTTCAGTTGATTTTTTTGCATGGACTTCCATCATAACATTCCCTCGTAAAATATATACATTCTCTGAAAAAGGATTGTAGCGATTCGAACAATCATCGATTTAATTGATTTTTTTGACCGAAACTAGTATAAACTAGTGTATAATATATTAGGATTTTTTGAGCGAAACTTGCATTTCAAAAAGTTTCGTAGAATCTAATTTTCAGATGATTTTTTGCATTGACTTCCATCAAAACCTTCACTCGTAAAATATATAAATTATCTGAAAAGTTTTCTAGCATTTCGAGCAGTCATTGATTTAATTGATTTTTTGACCGAAACTAGTATAAACTAATGTATAATATATTACAATTTTTTTGACCGAAAGTTGTATTTCAAAAAGTTTCGTAGAATCTAAATTTCAAATGATTTTTTGCAAGGACTTCCATCATAACCTTCCCGCGTAACATATAGGAAGGATCTGAAAAGTTTTATATCGTTTCGAACAGTCCTCGATTTAATTTGATTTTTTTTCCGCAAAGCTAGTATAAACTTGAGTATAATATATAATGATTTTTTGCCCGGAACTTGCATTACGAAAAGTTTCGTAGAATCAAATTTTCAGTTGATTTTTTGCATGGACTTCCATCATAACCTTCCCTCGTAAAATATATTAATTCTCTGAAAAGTTTTGTAGCATTTCGAACAGTCCTCGATTTAATTGATTTTTTGACCGAAACTAGTATAAACTAGTGTATAATATATAATGATTTTTTGACCGAAACTTGCATTTCAAAAAGTTTCATAGAATCTAATTTTCAGATGATTTTTTGCATGGACTTCCATAAAAACCTTCCCTCGTAACATATAAGAAGAATCTGAAAAGTTTTATATCGTTTCGTAAAATCCTCGATTAATTTGATTTTTTGAGCAAACTAGTATAAACCTGTTTATAATGTATTATGATTTTTTTGACCAAAAGTTGCATTTCGAAAAGTTTCATAGAATCTAATTTTCAGATGATTTTTTGCATGGACTTCCATCATAACCTTCCCGCATAACATATAGGAAGGATCTGAAAAGTTTTATATCATTTCGTACAGTCCTTGATTTAATTTGATTTTTTAGCAAACTAGTATAAACTTGTGTATAATATGATTTTTGCCCGGAACTTGCATTTCGAAAAGTTTCGTAGAATCAAATTTTCAGTTGATTTTTTTGCATGGACTTCCATCATAACCTTCCCTCGTAAAATATATAAATTCTATGAAAAGTTTTGTAGCATTTCGAACAATCATCGATTTAATTGATTTTTTTGACCGAAACTAGTATAAACTAGTGTATAATATATTAGGATTTTTTGAGCGAAACTTGCATTTCAAAAAGTTTCGTAGAATCTAATTTTCAGATGATTTTTTGCATTGACTTCCATCAAAACCTTCACTCGTAAAATATATAAATTATCTGAAAAGTTTTGTAGCATTTCGAGCAGTCTTTGATTTAATTGATTTTTTGAGCGAAACTATTATAAACTAATGTATAATATATTACAATTTTTTGACCGAAAGTTGTATTTCAAAAAGTTTCGTAGAATCTAAATTTCAAATGAGTTTTTGCAAGGGCTTCCATCATAACCTTTCCTCGTAACATATAAGATGGTTATGAAAAGTTTTGTTTCGTTTCGAACAGTCCTCGATTTAATTTGATTTTTTTTCCGCAAACTAGTATAAACTTGAGTATAATATATAATGATTTTTTGACCGAAACTTGCATTTCGAAAAGTTTCATAAAATCAAATTTTAAGTTGATTTTTTTGCATGGACTTTCATCATAACATTCACTCCTAAAATATTTAATTATCTGAAAAGTTTTGTAGCATTTCGAACAGTCCTCGATTTAATTGATTTTTTGACCGAAACTAGTATAAACTAGTGTATAATATATAATGATTTTTTGACCGAAACATGCATTTCAAAAAGTTTCATAGAATCTAATTTTCAGATGATATTTTGCATGGACTTCCATAAAAACCTTCCCTCGTAACATATAAGAAGGATCTGAAAAGTTTTATATCGTTTCGTACAATCCTCGATTTAATTTGATTTTTTGAGCAAACTAGTATAAACTTGTTTATATTGTATTATGATTTTTTTGACCAAAACATGCATTCGAAAAGTTTCGTAGAATCTAATTTTCAGATGATTTTTTGCATGGACTTCTATCATAACCTTTCCACATAACATATAGGAAGGATCTGAATAGTTTTATATCATTTCGTACATTCCTCGATTTAAGTTGGTTTTTTAGCAAACTAGTATAAACTTGTGTATAATATGATTTTTGCCCGGAACTTGCATTTCGAAAAGTTTCGTAGAATCAAATTTTCAGTTGATTTTTTTGCATGGACTTCCATCATAACATTCCCTCGTAAAATATATACATTCTCTGAAAAAGGATTGTAGCGATTCGAACAATCATCGATTTAATTGATTTTTTTGACCGAAACTAGTATAAACTAGTGTATAATATATTAGGATTTTTTGAGCGAAACTTGCATTTCAAAAAGTTTCGTAGAATCTAATTTTCAGATGATTTTTTGCATTGACTTCCATCAAAACCTTCACTCGTAAAATATATAAATTATCTGAATAGTTTTCTAGCATTTCGAGCAGTCATTGATTTAATTGATTTTTTGACCGAAACTAGTATAAACTAATGTATAATATATTACAATTTTTTTGACCGAAAGTTGTATTTCAAAAAGTTTCGTAGAATCTAAATTTCAAATGATTTTTTGCAAGGACTTCCATCATAACCTTCCCGCGTAACATATAGGAAGGATCTGAAAAGTTTTATATCGTTTCGAACAGTCCTCGATTTAATTTGATTTTTTTTCCGCAAAGCTAGTATAAACTTGAGTATAATATATAATGATTTTTTGCCCGGAACTTGCATTACGAAAAGTTTCGTAGAATCAAATTTTCAGTTGATTTTTTGCATGGACTTCCATCATAACCTTCCCTCGTAAAATATATTAATTCTCTGAAAAGTTTTGTAGCATTTCGAACAGTCCTCGATTTAATTGATTTTTTGACCGAAACTAGTATAAACTAGTGTCTAATATATAATGACTTTTTGACCGAAACTTGCATTTCAAAAAGTTTCATAGAATCTAATTTTCAGATGATTTTTTGCATGGACTTCCATAAAAACCTTCCCTCGTAACATATAAGAAGGATCTGAAAAGTTTTATATCGTTTCGTACAATCCTCGATTAATTTGATTTTTTGAGCAAACTAGTAATAACCTGTTTATAATGTATTATGATTTTTTTGACCAAAAGTTGCATTTCAAAAAGTTTCATAGAATCTAATTTTCAGATGATTTTTTGCATGGATTTCCATCATAACCTTCCCGCATAACATATAGGAAGGATCTGAAAAGTTTTATATCATTTCGTACAGTCCTTGATTTAATTTGATTTTTTAGCAAACTAGTATAAACTTGTGTATAATATGATTTTTGCCCGGAACTTGCATTTCGAAAAGTTTCGTAGAATCAAATTTTCAGTTGATTTTTTTGCATGGACTTCCATCATAACCTTCCCTCGTAAAATATATAAATTCTATGAAAAGTTTTGTAGCATTTCGAACAATCATCGATTTAATTGATTTTTTTGACCGAAACTAGTATAAACTAGTGTATAATATATTAGGATTTTTTGAGCGAAACTTGCATTTCAAAAAGTTTCGTAGAATCTAATTTTCAGATGATTTTTTGCATTGACTTCCATCAAAACCTTCACTCGTAAAATATATAAATTATCTGAAAAGTTTTGTAGCATTTCGAGCAGTCTTTGATTTAATTGATTTTTTGAGCGAAACTATTATAAACTAATGTATAATATATTACAATTTTTTGACCGAAAGTTGTATTTCAAAAAGTTTCGTAGAATCTAAATTTCAAATGAGTTTTTGCAAGGGCTTCCATCATAACCTTTCCTCGTAACATATAAGATGGTTATGAAAAGTTTTGTTTCGTTTCGAACAGTCCTCGATTTAATTTGATTTTTTTTCCGCAAACTAGTATAAACTTGAGTATAATATATAATGATTTTTTGACCGAAACTTGCATTTCGAAAAGTTTCATAAAATCAAATTTTAAGTTGATTTTTTTGCATGGACTTTCATCATAACATTCACTCCTAAAATATTTAATTATCTGAAAAGTTTTGTAGCATTTCGAACAGTCCTCGATTTAATTGATTTTTTGACCGAAACTAGTATAAACTAGTGTATAATATATAATGATTTTTTGACCGAAACTTGCATTTAAAAAAGTTTCATAGAATCTAATTTTCAGATGATATTTTGCATGGACTTCCATAAAAACTTTCCCTCGTAACATATAAGAAGGATCTGAAAAGTTTTATATCGTTTCGTACAATCCTCGATTTAATTTGATTTTTTGAGCAAACTAGTATAAACTTGTTTATATTGTATTATGATTTTTTTGACCAAAACATGCATTCGAAAAGTTTCGTAGAATCTAATTTTCAGATTATTTTTTGCATGGACTTCTATCATAACCTTTCCACATAACATATAGGAAGGATCTGAATAGTTTTATATCATTTCGTACATTCCTCGATTTAATTTGGTTTTTTAGCAAACTAGTATAAACTTGTGTATAATATGATTTTTGCCCGGAACTTGCATTTCGAAAAGTTTCGTAGAATCAAATTTTCAGTTGATTTTTTTGCATGGACTTCCATCATAACATTCCCTCGTAAAATATATACATTCTCTGAAAAAGGATTGTAGCGATTCGAACAATCATCGATTTAATTGATTTTTTTGACCGAAACTAGTATAAACTAGTGTATAATATATTAGGATTTTTTGAGCGAAACTTGCATTTCAAAAAGTTTCGTAGAATCTAATTTTCAGATGATTTTTTGCATTGACTTCCATCAAAACCTTCACTCGTAAAATATATAAATTATCTGAAAAGTTTTCTAGCATTTCGAGCAGTCATTGATTTAATTGATTTTTTGACCGAAACTAGTATAAACTAATGTATAATATATTACAATTTTTTTGACCGAAAGTTGTATTTCAAAAAGTTTCGTAGAATCTAAATTTCAAATGATTTTTTGCAAGGACTTCCATCATAACCTTCCCGCGTAACATATAGGAAGGATCTGAAAAGTTTTATATCGTTTCGAACAGTCCTCGATTTAATTTGATTTTTTTTCGCAAAGCTAGTATAAACTTGAGTATAATATATAATGATTTTTTGCCCGGAACTTGCATTACGAAAAGTTTCGTAGAATCAAATTTTCAGTTGATTTTTTGCATGGACTTCCATCATAACCTTCCCTCGTAAAATATATTAATTCTCTGAAAAGTTTTGTAGCATTTCGAACAGTCCTCGATTTAATTGATTTTTTGACCGAAACTAGTATAAACTAGTGTATAATATATAATGATTTTTGGACCGAAACTTGCATTTCAAAAAGTTTCATAGAATCTAATTTTTAGATGATTTTTTGCATGGACTTCCATAAAAACCTTCCCTCGTAACATATAAGAAGAATCTGAAAAGTTTTATATCGTTTCGTACAATCCTCGATTAATTTGATTTTTTGAGCAAACTAGTATAAACCTGTTTATAATGTATTATGATTTTTTTGACCAAAAGTTGCATTTCGAAAAGTTTCATAGAATCTAATTTTCAGATGATTTTTTGCATGGACTTCCATCATAACCTTCCCGCATAACATATAGGAAGGATCTGAAAAGTTTTATATCATTTCGTACAGTCCTTGATTTAATTTGATTTTTTAGCAAACTAGTATAAACTTGTGTATAATATGATTTTTGCCCGGAACTTGCATTTCGAAAAGTTTCGTAGAATCAAATTTTCAGTTGATTTTTTTGCATGGACTTCCATCATAACCTTCCCTCGTAAAATATATAAATTCTATGAAAAGTTTTGTAGCATTTCGAACAATCATCGATTTAATTGATTTTTTTGACCGAAACTAGTATAAACTAGTGTATAATATATTAGGATTTTTTGAGCGAAACTTGCATTTCAAAAAGTTTCGTAGAATCTAATTTTCAGATGATTTTTTGCATTGACTTCCATCAAAACCTTCACTCGTAAAATATATAAATTATCTGAAAAGTTTTGTAGCATTTCGAGCAGTCTTTGATTTAATTGATTTTTTGAGCGAAACTATTATAAACTAATGTATAATATATTACAATTTTTTGACCGAAAGTTGTATTTCAAAAAGTTTCGTAGAATCTAAATTTCAAATGAGTTTTTGCAAGGGCTTCCATCATAACCTTTCCTCGTAACATATAAGATGGTTATGAAAAGTTTTGTTTCGTTTCGAACAGTCCTCGATTTAATTTGATTTTTTTTCCGCAAACTAGTATAAACTTGAGTATAATATATAATGATTTTTTGACCGAAACTTGCATTTCGAAAAGTTTCATAAAATCAAATTTTAAGTTGATTTTTTTGCATGGACTTTCATCATAACATTCACTCCTAAAATATTTAATTATCTGAAAAGTTTTGTAGCATTTCGAACAGTCCTCGATTTAATTGATTTTTTGACCGAAACTAGTATAAACTAGTGTATAATATATAATGATTTTTTGACCGAAACATGCATTTCAAAAAGTTTCATAGAATCTAATTTTCAGATGATATTTTGCATGGACTTCCATAAAAACCTTCCCTCGTAACATATAAGAAGGATCTGAAAAGTTTTATATCGTTTCGTACAATCCTCGATTTAATTTGATTTTTTGAGCAAACTAGTATAAACTTGTTTATATTGTATTATGATTTTTTTGACCAAAACATGCATTCGAAAAGTTTCGTAGAATCTAATTTTCAGATGATTTTTTGCATGGACTTCTATCATAACCTTTCCACATAACATATAGGAAGGATCTGAATAGTTTTATATCATTTCGTACATTCCTCGATTTAATTTGGTTTTTTAGCAAACTAGTATAAACTTGTGTATAATATGATTTTTGCCCGGAACTTGCATTTCGAAAAGTTTCGTAGAATCAAATTTTCAGTTGATTTTTTTGCATGGACTTCCATCATAACATTCCCTCGTAAAATATATACATTCTCTGAAAAAGGATTGTAGCGATTCGAACAATCATCGATTTAATTGATTTTTTTGACCGAAACTAGTATAAACTAGTGTATAATATATTAGGATTTTTTGAGCGAAACTTGCATTTCAAAAAGTTTCGTAGAATCTAATTTTCAGATGATTTTTTGCATTGACTTCCATCAAAACCTTCACTCGTAAAATATATAAATTATCTGAATAGTTTTCTAGCATTTCGAGCAGTCATTGATTTAATTGATTTTTTGACCGAAACTAGTATAAACTAATGTATAATATATTACAATTTTTTTTGACCGAAAGTTGTATTTCAAAAAGTTTCGTAGAATCTAAATTTCAAATGATTTTTTGCAAGGACTTCCATCATAACCTTCCCGCGTAACATATAGGAAGGATCTGAAAAGTTTTATATCGTTTCGAACAGTCCTCGATTTAATTTGATTTTTTTTCCGCAAAGCTAGTATAAACTTGAGTATAATATATAATGATTTTTTGCCCGGAACTTGCATTACGAAAAGTTTCGTAGAATCAAATTTTCAGTTGATTTTTTGCATGGACTTCCATCATAACCTTCCCTCGTAAAATATATTAATTCTCTGAAAAGTTTTGTAGCATTTCGAACAGTCCTCGATTTAATTGATTTTTTGACCGAAACTAGTATAAACTAGTGTCTAATATATAATGACTTTTTGACCGAAACTTGCATTTCAAAAAGTTTCATAGAATCTAATTTTCAGATGATTTTTTGCATGGACTTCCATAAAAACCTTCCCTCGTAACATATAAGAAGGATCTGAAAAGTTTTATATCGTTTCGTACAATCCTCGATTAATTTGATTTTTTGAGCAAACTAGTAATAACCTGTTTATAATGTATTATGATTTTTTTGACCAAAAGTTGCATTTCAAAAAGTTTCATAGAATCTAATTTTCAGATGATTTTTTGCATGGACTTCCATCATAACCTTCCCGCATAACATATAGGAAGGATCTGAAAAGTTTTATATCATTTCGTACAGTCCTTGATTTAATTTGATTTTTTAGCAAACTAGTATAAACTTGTGTATAATATGATTTTTGCCCGGAACTTGCATTTCGAAAAGTTTCGTAGAATCAAATTTTCAGTTGATTTTTTTGCATGGACTTCCATCATAACCTTCCCTCGTAAAATATATAAATTCTATGAAAAGTTTTGTAGCATTTCGAACAATCATCGATTTAATTGATTTTTTTGACCGAAACTAGTATAAACTAGTGTATAATATATTAGGATTTTTTGAGCGAAACTTGCATTTCAAAAAGTTTCGTAGAATCTAATTTTCAGATGATTTTTTGCATTGACTTCCATCAAAACCTTCACTCGTAAAATATATAAATTATCTGAAAAGTTTTGTAGCATTTCGAGCAGTCTTTGATTTAATTGATTTTTTGAGCGAAACTATTATAAACTAATGTATAATATATTACAATTTTTTGACCGAAAGTTGTATTTCAAAAAGTTTCGTAGAATCTAAATTTCAAATGAGTTTTTGCAAGGGCTTCCATCATAACCTTTCCTCGTAACATATAAGATGGTTATGAAAAGTTTTGTTTCGTTTCGAACAGTCCTCGATTTAATTTGATTTTTTTTCCGCAAACTAGTATAAACTTGAGTATAATATATAATGATTTTTTGACCGAAACTTGCATTTCGAAAAGTTTCATAAAATCAAATTTTAAGTTGATTTTTTTGCATGGACTTTCATCATAACATTCACTCCTAAAATATTTAATTATCTGAAAAGTTTTGTAGCATTTCGAACAGTCCTCGATTTAATTGATTTTTTGACCGAAACTAGTATAAACTAGTGTATAATATATAATGATTTTTTGACCGAAACTTGCATTTCAAAAAGTTTCATAGAATCTAATTTTCATATGATATTTTGCATGGACTTCCATAAAAACCTTCCCTCGTAACATATAAGAAGGATCTGAAAAGTTTTATATCGTTTCGTACAATCCTCGATTTAATTTGATTTTTTGAGCAAACTAGTATAAACTTGTTTATATTGTATTATGATTTTTTTGACCAAAACATGCATTCGAAAAGTTTCGTAGAATCTAATTTTCAGATGATTTTTTGCATGGACTTCTATCATAACCTTTCCACATAACATATAGGAAGGATCTGAATAGTTTTATATCATTTCGTACATTCCTCGATTTAATTTGGTTTTTTAGCAAACTAGTATAAACTTGTGTATAATATGATTTTTGCCCGGAACTTGCATTTCGAAAAGTTTCGTAGAATCAAATTTTCAGTTGATTTTTTTGCATGGACTTCCATCATAACATTCCCTCGTAAAATATATACATTCTCTGAAAAAGGATTGTAGCGATTCGAACAATCATCGATTTAATTGATTTTTTTGACCGAAACTAGTATAAACTAGTGTATAATATATTAGGATTTTTTGAGCGAAACTTGCATTTCAAAAAGTTTCGTAGAATCTAATTTTCAGATGATTTTTTGCATTGACTTCCATCAAAACCTTCACTCGTAAAATATATAAATTATCTGAAAAGTTTTCTAGCATTTCGAGCAGTCATTGATTTAATTGATTTTTTGACCGAAACTAGTATAAACTAATGTATAATATATTACAATTTTTTTGACCGAAAGTTGTATTTCAAAAAGTTTCGTAGAATCTAAATTTCAAATGATTTTTTGCAAGGACTTCCATCATAACCTTCCCGCGTAACATATAGGAAGGATCTGAAAAGTTTTATATCGTTTCGAACAGTCCTCGATTTAATTTGATTTTTTTTCCGCAAAGCTAGTATAAACTTGAGTATAATATATAATGATTTTTTGCCCGGAACTTGCATTACGAAAAGTTTCGTAGAATCAAATTTTCAGTTGATTTTTTGCATGGACTTCCATCATAACCTTCCCTCGTAAAATATATTAATTCTCTGAAAAGTTTTGTAGCATTTCGAACAGTCCTCGATTTAATTGATTTTTTGACCGAAACTAGTATAAACTAGTGTCTAATATATAATGATTTTTTGACCGAAACTTGCATTTCAAAAAGTTTCATAGAATCTAATTTTCAGATGATTTTTTGCATGGACTTCCATAAAAACCTTCCCTCGTAACATATAAGAAGGATCTGAAAAGTTTTATATCGTTTCGTACAATCCTCGATTAATTTGATTTTTTGAGCAAACTAGTAATAACCTGTTTATAATGTATTATGATTTTTTTGACCAAAAGTTGCATTTCAAAAAGTTTCATAGAATCTAATTTTCAGATGATTTTTTGCATGGACTTCCATCATAACCTTCCCGCATAACATATAGGAAGGATCTGAAAAGTTTTATATCATTTCGTACAGTCCTTGATTTAATTTGATTTTTTAGCAAACTAGTATAAACTTGTGTATAATATGATTTTTGCCCGGAACTTGCATTTCGAAAAGTTTCGTAGAATCAAATTTTCAGTTGATTTTTTTGCATGGACTTCCATCATAACCTTCCCTCGTAAAATATATAAATTCTATGAAAAGTTTTGTAGCATTTCGAACAATCATCGATTTAATTGATTTTTTTGACCGAAACTAGTATAAACTAGTGTATAATATATTAGGATTTTTTGAGCGAAACTTGCATTTCAAAAAGTTTCGTAGAATCTAATTTTCAGATGATTTTTTGCATTGACTTCCATCAAAACCTTCACTCGTAAAATATATAAATTATCTGAAAAGTTTTGTAGCATTTCGAGCAGTCTTTGATTTAATTGATTTTTTGAGCGAAACTATTATAAACTAATGTATAATATATTACAATTTTTTGACCGAAAGTTGTATTTCAAAAAGTTTCGTAGAATCTAAATTTCAAATGAGTTTTTGCAAGGGCTTCCATCATAACCTTTCCTCGTAACATATAAGATGGTTATGAAAAGTTTTGTTTCGTTTCGAACAGTCCTCGATTTAATTTGATTTTTTTTCCGCAAACTAGTATAAACTTGAGTATAATATATAATGATTTTTTGACCGAAACTTGCATTTCGAAAAGTTTCATAAAATCAAATTTTAAGTTGATTTTTTTGCATGGACTTTCATCATAACATTCACTCCTAAAATATATAAATTATCTGAAAAGTTTTGTAGCATTTCGAACAGTCCTCGATTTAATTGATTTTTTGACCGAAACTAGTATAAACTAGTGTATAATATATAATGATTTTTTGACCGAAACTTGCATTTCAAAAAGTTTCATAGAATCTAATTTTCAGATGATATTTTGCATGGACTTCCATAAAAACCTTCCCTCGTAACATATAAGAAGGATCTGAAAAGTTTTATATCGTTTCGTACAATCCTCGATTTAATTTGATTTTTTGAGCAAACTAGTATAAACTTGTTTATATTGTATTATGATTTTTTTTGACCAAAACATGCATTCGAAAAGTTTCGTAGAATCTAATTTTCAGATGATTTTTTGCATGGACTTCTATCATAACCTTTCCACATAACATATAGGAAGGATCTGAATAGTTTTATATCATTTCGTACATTCCTCGATTTAATTTGGTTTTTTAGCAAACTAGTATAAACTTGTGTATAATATGATTTTTGCCCGGAACTTGCATTTCGAAAAGTTTCGTAGAATCAAATTTTCAGTTGATTTTTTTGCATGGACTTCCATCATAACATTCCCTCGTAAAATATATACATTCTCTGAAAAAGGATTGTAGCGATTCGAACAATCATCGATTTAATTGATTTTTTTGACCGAAACTAGTATAAACTAGTGTATAATATATTAGGATTTTTTGAGCGAAACTTGCATTTCAAAAAGTTTCGTAGAATCTAATTTTCAGATGATTTTTTGCATTGACTTCCATCAAAACCTTCACTCGTAAAATATATAAATTATCTGAAAAGTTTTCTAGCATTTCGAGCAGTCATTGATTTAATTGATTTTTTGACCGAAACTAGTATAAACTAATGTATAATATATTACAATTTCTTTGACCGAAAGTTGTATTTCAAAAAGTTTCGTAGAATCTAAATTTCAAATGATTTTTTGCAAGGACTTCCATCATAACCTTCCCGCGTAACATATAGGAAGGATCTGAAAAGTTTTATATCGTTTCGAACAGTCCTCGATTTAATTTGATTTTTTTTCCGCAAAGCTAGTATA
The DNA here is from genome assembly GCA_963966055.1 of Lathyrus aphaca. Classification (NCBI taxonomy): domain Eukaryota; kingdom Viridiplantae; phylum Streptophyta; class Magnoliopsida; order Fabales; family Fabaceae; genus Lathyrus; species Lathyrus aphaca. Next base: position 548,282,766 of record OZ014523.1, on the reverse strand, counting down.
AACTTGAGTATAATATATAATGATTTTTTGCCCGGAACTTGCATTACGAAAAGTTTCGTAGAATCAAATTTTCAGTTGATTTTTTGCATGGACTTCCATCATAACCTTCCCTCGTAAAATATATTAATTCTCTGAAAAGTTTTGTAGCATTTCGAACAGTCCTCGATTTAATTGATTTTTTGACCGAAACTAGTATAAACTAGTGTCTAATATATAATGATTTTTTGACCGAAACTTGCATTTCAAAAAGTTTCATAGAATCTAATTTTCAGATGATTTTTTGCATGGACTTCCATAAAAACCTTCCCTCGTAACATATAAGAAGGATCTGAAAAGTTTTATATCGTTTCGTACAATCCTCGATTAATTTGATTTTTTGAGCAAACTAGTAATAACCTGTTTATAATGTATTATGATTTTTTTGACCAAAAGTTGCATTTCAAAAAGTTTCATAGAATCTAATTTTCAGATGATTTTTTGCATGGACTTCCATCATAACCTTCCCGCATAACATATAGGAAGGATCTGAAAAGTTTTATATCATTTCGTACAGTCCTTGATTTAATTTGATTTTTTAGCAAACTAGTATAAACTTGTGTATAATATGATTTTTGCCCGGAACTTGCATTTCGAAAAGTTTCGTAGAATCAAATTTTCAGTTGATTTTTTTGCATGGACTTCCATCATAACCTTCCCTCGTAAAATATATAAATTCTATGAAAAGTTTTGTAGCATTTCGAACAATCATCGATTTAATTGATTTTTTTGACCGAAACTAGTATAAACTAGTGTATAATATATTAGGATTTTTTGAGCGAAACTTGCATTTCAAAAAGTTTCGTAGAATCTAATTTTCAGATGATTTTTTGCATTGACTTCCATCAAAACCTTCACTCGTAAAATATATAAATTATCTGAAAAGTTTTGTAGCATTTCGAGCAGTCTTTGATTTAATTGATTTTTTGAGCGAAACTATTATAAACTAATGTATAATATATTACAATTTTTTGACCGAAAGTTGTATTTCAAAAAGTTTCGTAGAATCTAAATTTCAAATGAGTTTTTGCAAGGGCTTCCATCATAACCTTTCCTCGTAACATATAAGATGGTTATGAAAAGTTTTGTTTCGTTTCGAACAGTCCTCGATTTAATTTGATTTTTTTTCCGCAAACTAGTATAAACTTGAGTATAATATATAATGATTTTTTGACCGAAACTTGCATTTCGAAAAGTTTCATAAAATCAAATTTTAAGTTGATTTTTTTGCATGGACTTTCATCATAACATTCACTCCTAAAATATATAAATTATCTGAAAAGTTTTGTAGCATTTCGAACAGTCCTCGATTTAATTGATTTTTTGACCGAAACTAGTATAAACTAGTGTATAATATATAATGATTTTTTGACCGAAACTTGCATTTCAAAAAGTTTCATTGAATCTAATTTTCAGATGATATTTTGCATGGACTTCCATAAAAACCTTCCCTCGTAACATATAAGAAGGATCTGAAAAGTTTTATATCGTTTCGTACAATCCTCGATTTAATTTGATTTTTTGAGCAAACTAGTATAAACTTGTTTATATTGTATTATGATTTTTTTTGACCAAAACATGCATTCGAAAAGTTTCGTAGAATCTAATTTTCAGATGATTTTTTGCATGGACTTCTATCATAACCTTTCCACATAACATATAGGAAGGATCTGAATAGTTTTATATCATTTCGTACATTCCTCGATTTAATTTGGTTTTTTAGCAAACTAGTATAAACTTGTGTATAATATGATTTTTGCCCGGAACTTGCATTTCGAAAAGTTTCGTAGAATCAAATTTTCAGTTGATTTTTTTGCATGGACTTCCATCATAACATTCCCTCGTAAAATATATACATTCTCTGAAAAAGGATTGTAGCGATTCGAACAATCATCGATTTAATTGATTTTTTTGACCGAAACTAGTATAAACTAGTGTATAATATATTAGGATTTTTTGAGCGAAACTTGCATTTCAAAAAGTTTCGTAGAATCTAATTTTCAGATGATTTTTTGCATTGACTTCCATCAAAACCTTCACTCGTAAAATATATAAATTATCTGAAAAGTTTTCTAGCATTTCGAGCAGTCATTGATTTAATTGATTTTTTGACCGAAACTAGTATAAACTAATGTATAATATATTACAATTTCTTTGACCGAAAGTTGTATTTCAAAAAGTTTCGTAGAATCTAAATTTCAAATGATTTTTTGCAAGGACTTCCATCATAACCTTCCCGCGTAACATATAGGAAGGATCTGAAAAGTTTTATATCGTTTCGAACAGTCCTCGATTTAATTTGATTTTTTTTCCGCAAAGCTAGTATAAACTTGAGTATAATATATAATGATTTTTTGCCCGGAACTTGCATTACGAAAAGTTTCGTAGAATCAAATTTTCAGTTGATTTTTTGCATGGACTTCCATCATAACCTTCCCTCGTAAAATATATTAATTCTCTGAAAAGTTTTGTAGCATTTCGAACAGTCCTCGATTTAATTGATTTTTTGACCGAAACTAGTATAAACTAGTGTCTAATATATAATGATTTTTTGACCGAAACTTGCATTTCAAAAAGTTTCATAGAATCTAATTTTCAGATGATTTTTTGCATGGACTTCCATAAAAACCTTCCCTCGTAACATATAAGAAGGATCTGAAAAGTTTTATATCGTTTCGTACAATCCTCGATTAATTTGATTTTTTGAGCAAACTAGTAATAACCTGTTTATAATGTATTATGATTTTTTTGACCAAAAGTTGCATTTCAAAAAGTTTCATAGAATCTAATTTTCAGATGATTTTTTGCATGGACTTCCATCATAACCTTCCCGCATAACCTATAGGAAGGATCTGAAAAGTTTTATATCATTTCGTACAGTCCTTGATTTAATTTGATTTTTTAGCAAACTAGTATAAACTTGTGTATAATATGATTTTTGCCCGGAACTTGCATTTCGAAAAGTTTCGTAGAATCAAATTTTCAGTTGATTTTTTTGCATGGACTTCCATCATAACCTTCCCTCGTAAAATATATAAATTCTATGAAAAGTTTTGTAGCATTTCGAACAATCATCGATTTAATTGATTTTTTTGACCGAAACTAGTATAAACTAGTGTATAATATATTAGGATTTTTTGAGCGAAACTTGCATTTCAAAATGTTTCGTAGAATCTAATTTTCAGATGATTTTTTGCATTGACTTCCATCAAAACCTTCACTCGTAAAATATATAAATTATCTGAAAAGTTTTGTAGCATTTCGAGCAGTCTTTGATTTAATTGATTTTTTGAGCAAAACTATTATAAACTAATGTATAATATATTACAATTTTTTGACCGAAAGTTGTATTTCAAAAAGTTTCGTAGAATCTAAATTTCAAATGAGTTTTTGCAAGGGCTTCCATCATAACCTTTCCTCGTAACATATAAGATGGTTATGAAAAGTTTTGTTTCGTTTCGAACAGTCCTCGATTTAATTTGATTTTTTTTCCGCAAACTAGTATAAACTTGAGTATAATATATAATGATTTTTTGACCGAAACTTGCATTTCGAAAAGTTTCATAAAATCAAATTTTAAGTTGATTTTTTTGCATGGACTTTCATCATAACATTCACTCCTAAAATATATAAATTATCTGAAAAGTTTTGTAGCATTTCGAACAGTCCTCGATTTAATTGATTTTTTGACCGAAACTAGTATAAACTAGTGTATAATATATAATGATTTTTTGACCGAAACTTGCATTTCAAAAAGTTTCATAGAATCTAATTTTCAGATGATATTTTGCATGGACTTCCATAAAAACCTTCCCTCGTAACATATAAGAAGGATCTGAAAAGTTTTATATCGTTTCGTACAATCCTCGATTTAATTTGATTTTTTGAGCAAACTAGTATAAACTTGTTTATATTGTATTATGATTTTTTTTGACCAAAACATGCATTCGAAAAGTTTCGTAGAATCTAATTTTCAGATGATTTTTTGCATGGACTTCTATCATAACCTTTCCACATAACATATAGGAAGGATCTGAATAGTTTTATATCATTTCGTACATTCCTCGATTTAATTTGGTTTTTTAGCAAACTAGTATAAACTTGTGTATAATATGATTTTTGCCCGGAACTTGCATTTCAAAAAGTTTCGTAGAATCAAATTTTCAGTTGATTTTTTTGCATGGACTTCCATCATAACATTCCCTCGTAAAATATATACATTCTCTGAAAAAGGATTGTAGCGATTCGAACAATCATCGATTTAATTGATTTTTTTGACCGAAACTAGTATAAACTAGTGTATAATATATTAGGATTTTTTGAGCGAAACTTGCATTTCAAAAAGTTTCGTAGAATCTAATTTTCAGATGATTTTTTGCATTGACTTCCATCAAAACCTTCACTCGTAAAATATATAAATTATCTGAAAAGTTTTCTAGCATTTCGAGCAGTCATTGATTTAATTGATTTTTTGACCGAAACTAGTATAAACTAATGTATAATATATTACAATTTCTTTGACCGAAAGTTGTATTTCAAAAAGTTTCGTAGAATCTAAATTTCAAATGATTTTTTGCAAGGACTTCCATCATAACCTTCCCGCGTAACATATAGGAAGGATCTGAAAAGTTTTATATCGTTTCGAACAGTCCTCGATTTAATTTGATTTTTTTTCCGCAAAGCTAGTATAAACTTGAGTATAATATATAATGATTTTTTGCCCGGAACTTGCATTACGAAAAGTTTCGTAGAATCAAATTTTCAGTTGATTTTTTGCATGGACTTCCATCATAACCTTCCCTCGTAAAATATATTAATTCTCTGAAAAGTTTTGTAGCATTTCGAACAGTCCTCGATTTAATTGATTTTTTGACCGAAACTAGTATAAACTAGTGTCTAATATATAATGATTTTTTGACCGAAACTTGCATTTCAAAAAGTTTCATAGAATCTAATTTTCAGATGATTTTTTGCATGGACTTCCATAAAAACCTTCCCTCGTAACATATAAGAAGGATCTGAAAAGTTTTATATCGTTTCGTACAATCCTCGATTAATTTGATTTTTTGAGCAAACTAGTAATAACCTGTTTATAATGTATTATGATTTTTTTGACCAAAAGTTGCATTTCAAAAAGTTTCATAGAATCTAATTTTCAGATGATTTTTTGCATGGACTTCCATCATAACCTTCCCGCATAACATATAGGAAGGATCTGAAAAGTTTTATATCATTTCGTACAGTCCTTGATTTAATTTGATTTTTTAGCAAACTAGTATAAACTTGTGTATAATATGATTTTTGCCCGGAACTTGCATTTCGAAAAGTTTCGTAGAATCAAATTTTCAGTTGATTTTTTTGCATGGACTTTCATCATAACATTCACTCCTAAAATATATAAATTCTATGAAAAGTTTTGTAGCATTTCGAACAGTCCTCGATTTAATTGATTTTTTGACCGAAACTAGTATAAACTAGTGTATAATATATTAGGATTTTTTGACCGAAACTTGCATTTCAAAAAGTTTCATAGAATCTAATTTTCAGATGATATTTTGCATGGACTTCCATAAAAACCTTCCCTCGTAACATATAAGAAGGATCTGAAAAGTTTTATATCGTTTCGTACAATCCTCGATTTAATTTGATTTTTTGAGCAAACTATTATAAACTAATGTATAATATATTACAATTTTTTGACCGAAAGTTGTATTTCAAAAAGTTTCGTAGAATCTAAATTTCAAATGAGTTTTTGCAAGGGCTTCCATCATAACCTTTCCTCGTAACATATAAGATGGTTATGAAAAGTTTTGTTTCGTTTCGAACAGTCCTCGATTTAATTTGATTTTTTTTCCGCAAACTAGTATAAACTTGAGTATAATATATAATGATTTTTTGACCGAAACTTGCATTTCGAAAAGTTTCATAAAATCAAATTTTAAGTTGATTTTTTTGCATGGACTTTCATCATAACATTCACTCCTAAAATATATAAATTATCTGAAAAGTTTTGTAGCATTTCGAACAGTCCTCGATTTAATTGATTTTTTGACCGAAACTAGTATAAACTAGTGTATAATATATAATGATTTTTTGACCGAAACTTGCATTTCAAAAAGTTTCATAGAATCTAATTTTCAGATGATATTTTGCATGGACTTCCATAAAAACCTTCCCTCGTAACATATAAGAAGGATCTGAAAAGTTTTATATCGTTTCGTACAATCCTCGATTTAATTTGATTTTTTGAGCAAACTAGTATAAACTTGTTTATATTGTATTATGATTTTTTTTGACCAAAACATGCATTCGAAAAGTTTCGTAGAATCTAATTTTCAGATGATTTTTTGCATGGACTTCTATCATAACCTTTCCACATAACATATAGGAAGGATCTGAATAGTTTTATATCATTTCGTACATTCCTCGATTTAATTTGGTTTTTTAGCAAACTAGTATAAACTTGTGTATAATATGATTTTTGCCCGGAACTTGCATTTCAAAAAGTTTCGTAGAATCAAATTTTCAGTTGATTTTTTTGCATGGACTTCCATCATAACATTCCCTCGTAAAATATATACATTCTCTGAAAAAGGATTGTAGCGATTCGAACAATCATCGATTTAATTGATTTTTTTGACCGAAACTAGTATAAACTAGTGTATAATATATTAGGATTTTTTGAGCGAAACTTGCATTTCAAAAAGTTTCGTAGAATCTAATTTTCAGATGATTTTTTGCATTGACTTCCATCAAAACCTTCACTCGTAAAATATATAAATTATCTGAAAAGTTTTCTAGCATTTCGAGCAGTCATTGATTTAATTGATTTTTTGACCGAAACTAGTATAAACTAATGTATAATATATTACAATTTTTTTGACCGAAAGTTGTATTTCAAAAAGTTTCGTAGAATCTAAATTTCAAATGATTTTTTGCAAGGACTTCCATCATAACCTTCCCGCGTAACATATAGGAAGGATCTGAAAAGTTTTATATCGTTTCGAACAGTCCTCGATTTAATTTGATTTTTTTTCCGCAAAGCTAGTATAAACTTGAGTATAATATATAATGAGTTTTTGCCCGGAACTTGCATTACGAAAAGTTTCGTAGAATCAAATTTTCAGTTGATTTTTTGCATGGACTTCCATCATAACCTTCCCTCGTAAAATATATTAATTCTCTGAAAAGTTTTGTAGCATTTCGAACAGTCCTCGATTTAATTGATTTTTTGACCGAAACTAGTATAAACTAGTGTCTAATATATAATGATTTTTTGACCGAAACTTGCATTTCAAAAAGTTTCATAGAATCTAATTTTCAGATGATTTTTTGCATGGACTTCCATAAAAACCTTCCCTCGTAACATATAAGAAGGATCTGAAAAGTTTTATATCGTTTCATACAATCCTCGATTAATTTGATTTTTTGAGCAAACTAGTAATAACCTGTTTATAATGTATTATGATTTTTTTGACCAAAAGTTGCATTTCAAAAAGTTTCATAGAATCTAATTTTCAGATGATTTTTTGCATGGACTTCCATCATAACCTTCCCGCATAACATATAGGAAGGATCTGAAAAGTTTTATATCATTTCGTACAGTCCTTGATTTAATTTGATTTTTTAGCAAACTAGTATAAACTTGTGTATAATATGATTTTTGCCCGGAACTTGCATTTCGAAAAGTTTCGTAGAATCAAATTTTCAGTTGATTTTTTTGCATGGACTTTCATCATAACATTCACTCCTAAAATATATAAATTATCTGAAAAGTTTTGTAGCATTTCGAACAGTCCTCGATTTAATTGATTTTTTGACCGAAACTAGTATAAACTAGTGTATAATATATAATGATTTTTTGACCGAAACTTGCATTTCAAAAAGTTTCATAGAATCTAATTTTCAGATGATATTTTGCATGGACTTCCATAAAAACCTTCCCTCGTAACATATAAGAAGGATCTGAAAAGTTTTATATCGTTTCGTACAATCCTCGATTTAATTTGATTTTTTGAGCAAACTAGTATAAACTTGTTTATATTGTATTATGATTTTTTTTGACCAAAACATGCATTCGAAAAGTTTCGTAGAATCTAATTTTCAGATGATTTTTTGCATGGACTTCTATCATAACCTTTCCACATAACATATAGGAAGGATCTGAATAGTTTTATATCATTTCGTACATTCCTCGATTTAATTTGGTTTTTTAGCAAACTAGTATAAACTTGTGTATAATATGATTTTTGCCCGGAACTTGCATTTCAAAAAGTTTCGTAGAATCAAATTTTCAGTTGATTTTTTTGCATGGACTTCCATCATAACATTCCCTCGTAAAATATATACATTCTCTGAAAAAGGATTGTAGCGATTCGAACAATCATCGATTTAATTGATTTTTTTGACCGAAACTAGTATAAACTAGTGTATAATATATTAGGATTTTTTGAGCGAAACTTGCATTTCAAAAAGTTTCGTAGAATCTAATTTTCAGATGATTTTTTGCATTGACTTCCATCAAAACCTTCACTCGTAAAATATATAAATTATCTGAAAAGTTTTCTAGCATTTCGAGCAGTCATTGATTTAATTGATTTTTTGACCGAAACTAGTATAAACTAATGTATAATATATTACAATTTTTTTGACCGAAAGTTGTATTTCAAAAAGTTTCGTAGAATCTAAATTTCAAATGATTTTTTGCAAGGACTTCCATCATAACCTTCCCGCGTAACATATAGGAAGGATCTGAAAAGTTTTATATCGTTTCGAACAGTCCTCGATTTAATTTGATTTTTTTTCCGCAAAGCTAGTATAAACTTGAGTATAATATATAATGAGTTTTTGCCCGGAACTTGCATTACGAAAAGTTTCGTAGAATCAAATTTTCAGTTGATTTTTTGCATGGACTTCCATCATAACCTTCCCTCGTAAAATATATTAATTCTCTGAAAAGTTTTGTAGCATTTCGAACAGTCCTCGATTTAATTGATTTTTTGACCGAAACTAGTATAAACTAGTGTCTAATATATAATGATTTTTTGACCGAAACTTGCATTTCAAAAAGTTTCATAGAATCTAATTTTCAGATGATTTTTTGCATGGACTTCCATAAAAACCTTCCCTCGTAACATATAAGAAGGATCTGAAAAGTTTTATATCGTTTCGTACAATCCTCGATTAATTTGATTTTTTGAGCAAACTAGTAATAACCTGTTTATAATGTATTATGATTTTTTTGACCAAAAGTTGCATTTCAAAAAGTTTCATAGAATCTAATTTTCAGATGATTTTTTGCATGGACTTCCATCATAACCTTCCCGCATAACATATAGGAAGGATCTGAAAAGTTTTATATCATTTCGTACAGTCCTTGATTTAATTTGATTTTTTAGCAAACTAGTATAAACTTGTGTATAATATGATTTTTGCCCGGAACTTGCATTTCGAAAAGTTTCGTAGAATCAAATTTTCAGTTGATTTTTTTGCATGGACTTTCATCATAACATTCACTCCTAAAATATATAAATTATCTGAAAAGTTTTGTAGCATTTCGAACAGTCCTCGATTTAATTGATTTTTTGACCGAAACAAGTATAAACTAGTGTATAATATATAATGATTTTTTGACCGAAACTTGCATTTCAAAAAGTTTCATAGAATCTAATTTTCAGATGATATTTTGCATGGACTTCCATAAAAACCTTCCCTCGTAACATATAAGAAGGATCTGAAAAGTTTTATATCGTTTCGTACAATCCTCGATTTAATTTGATTTTTTGAGCAAACTAGTATAAACTTGTTTATATTGTATTATGATTTTTTTGACCAAAACATGCATTCGAAAAGTTTCGTAGAATCTAATTTTCAGATGATTTTTTGCATGGACTTCTATCATAACCTTTCCACATAACATATAGGAAGGATCTGAATAGTTTTATATCATTTCGTACATTCCTCGATTTAATTTGTTTTTTTAGCAAACTAGTATAAACTTGTGTATAATATGATTTTTGCCCGGAACTTGCATTTCGAAAAGTTTCGTAGAATCAAATTTTTAGTTTATTTTTTTGCATGGACTTCCATCATAACATTCCCTCGTAAAATATATACATTCTCTGAAAAAGGATTGTAGCGATTCGAACAATCATCGATTTAATTGATTTTTTTGACCGAAACTAGTATAAACTAGTGTATAATATATTAGGATTTTTTGAGCGAAACTTGCATTTCAAAAAGTTTCGTAGAATCTAATTTTCAGATGCTTTTTTGCATTGACTTCCATCAAAACCTTCACTCGTAAAATATATAAATTATCTGAAAAGTTTTCTAGCATTTCGAGCAGTCATTGATTTAATTGATTTTTTGACCGAAACTAGTATAAACTAATGTATAATATATTACAATTTTTTTGACCGAAAGTTGTATTTCAAAAAGTTTCGTAGAATCTAAATTTCAAATGATTTTTTGCAAGGACTTCCATCATAACCTTCCCGCGTAACATATAGGAAGGATCTGAAAAGTTTTATATCGTTTCGAACAGTCCTCGATTTAATTTGATTTTTTTTCGCAAAGCTAGTATAAACTTGAGTATAATATATAATGATTTTTTGCCCGGAACTTGCATTACGAAAAGTTTCGTAGAATCAAATTTTCAGTTGATTTTTTGCATGGACTTCCATCATAACCTTCCCTCGTAAAATATATTAATTCTCTGAAAAGTTTTGTAGCATTTCGAAAAGTCCTCGATTTAATTGATTTTTTGACCGAAACTAGTATAAACTAGTGTCTAATATATAATGATTTTTTGACCGAAACTTGCATTTCAAAAAGTTTCATAGAATCTAATTTTCAGATGATTTTTTGCATGGACTTCCATAAAAACCTTCCCTCGTAACATATAAGAAGGATCTGAAAAGTTTTATATCGTTTCGTACAATCCTCGATTAATTTGATTTTTTGAGCAAACTAGTAATAACCTGTTTATAATGTATTATGATTTTTTTGACCAAAAGTTGCATTTCAAAAAGTTTCATAGAATCTAATTTTCAGATGATTTTTTGCATGGACTTCCATCATAACCTTCCCGCATAACATATAGGAAGGATCTGAAAAGTTTTATATCATTTCGTACAGTCCTCGATTTAATTTGATTTTTTAGCAAACTAGTATAAACTTGTGTATAATATGATTTTTGCCCGGAACTTGCATTTCGAAAAGTTTCGTAGAATCAAATTTTCAGTTGATTTTTTTGCATGGACTTCCATCATAACCTTCCCTCGTAAAATATATAAATTCTATGAAAAGTTTTGTAGCATTTCGAACAATCATCGATTTAATTGATTTTTTTGACCGAAACTAGTATAAACTAGTGTATAATATATTAGGATTTTTTGAGCGAAACTTGCATTTCAAAAAGTTTCGTAGAATCTAATTTTCAGATGCTTTTTTGCATTGACTTCCATCAAAACCTTCACTCGTAAAATATATAAATTATCTGAAAAGTTTTCTAGCATTTCGAGCAGTCATTGATTTAATTGATTTTTTGACCGAAACTAGTATAAACTAATGTATAATATATTACAATTTTTTTGACCGAAAGTTGTATTTCAAAAAGTTTCGTAGAATCTAAATTTCAAATGATTTTTTGCAAGGACTTCCATCATAACCTTCCCGCGTAACATATAGGAAGGATCTGAAAAGTTTTATATCGTTTCGAACAGTCCTCGATTTAATTTGATTTTTTTTCGCAAAGCTAGTATAAACTTGAGTATAATATATAATGATTTTTTGCCCGGAACTTGCATTACGAAAAGTTTCGTAGAATCAAATTTTCAGTTGATTTTTTGCATGGACTTCCATCATAACCTTCCCTCGTAAAATATATTAATTCTCTGAAAAGTTTTGTAGCATTTCGAAAAGTCCTCGATTTAATTGATTTTTTGACCGAAACTAGTATAAACTAGTGTCTAATATATAATGATTTTTTGACCGAAACTTGCATTTCAAAAAGTTTCATAGAATCTAATTTTCAGATGATTTTTTGCATGGACTTCCATAAAAACCTTCCCTCGTAACATATAAGAAGGATCTGAAAAGTTTTATATCGTTTCGTACAATCCTCGATTAATTTGATTTTTTGAGCAAACTAGTAATAACCTGTTTATAATGTATTATGATATTTTTGACCAAAAGTTGCATTTCAAAAAGTTTCATAGAATCTAATTTTCAGATGATTTTTTGCATGGACTTCCATCATAACCTTCCCGCATAACATATAGGAAGGATCTGAAAAGTTTTATATCATTTCGTACAGTCCTCGATTTAATTTGATTTTTTAGCAAACTAGTATAAACTTGTGTATAATATGATTTTTGCCCGGAACTTGCATTTCGAAAAGTTTCGTAGAATCAAATTTTCAGTTGATTTTTTTGCATGGACTTCCATCATAACCTTCCCTCGTAAAATATATAAATTCTATGAAAAGTTTTGTAGCATTTCGAACAATCATCGATTTAATTGATTTTTTTGACCGAAACTAGTATAAACTAGTGTATAATATATTAGGATTTTTTGAGCGAAACTTGCATTTCAAAATGTTTCGTAGAATCTAATTTTCAGATGATTTTTTGCATTGACTTCCATCAAAACCTTCACTCGTAAAATATATAAATTATCTGAAAAGTTTTGTAGCATTTCGAGCAGTCTTTGATTTAATTGATTTTTTGAGCGAAACTATTATAAACTAATGTATAATATATTACAATTTTTTGACCGAAAGTTGTATTTCAAAAAGTTTCGTAGAATCTAAATTTCAAATGAGTTTTTGCAAGGGCTTCCATCATAACCTTTCCTCGTAACATATAAGATGGTTATGAAAAGTTTTGTTTCGTTTCGAACAGTCCTCGATTTAATTTGATTTTTTTTCCGCAAACTAGTATAAACTTGAGTATAATATATAATGATTTTTTGACCGAAACTTGCATTTCGAAAAGTTTCATAAAATCAAATTTTAAGTTGATTTTTTTGCATGGAATTTCATCATAACATTCACTCCTAACATATATAAATTATCTGAAAAGTTTTGTAGCATTTCGAACAGTCCTCGATTTAATTGATTTTTTGACCGAAACTAGTATAAACTAGTGTATAATATATAATGATTTTTTGACCGAAACTTGCATTTCAAAAAGTTTCATAGAATCTAATTTTCAGATGATATTTTGCATGGACTTCCATAAAAACCTTCCCTCGTAACATATAAGAAGGATCTGAAAAGTTTTATATCGTTTCGTACAATCCTCGATTTAATTTGATTTTTTGAGCAAACTAGTATAAACTTGTTTATATTGTATTATGATTTTTTTGACCAAAACATGCATTCGAAAAGTTTCGTAGAATCTAATTTTCAGATGATTTTTTGCATGGACTTCTATCATAACCTTTCCACATAACATATAGGAAGGATCTGAATAGTTTTATATCATTTCGTACATTCCTCGATTTAATTTGGTTTTTTAGCAAACTAGTATAAACTTGTGTATAATATGATTTTTGCCCGGAACTTGCATTTCGAAAAGTTTCGTAGAATCAAATTTTCAGTTGATTTTTTTGCATGGACTTCCATCATAACATTCCCTCGTAAAATATATACATTCTCTGAAAAAGGATTGTAGCGATTCGAACAATCATCGATTTAATTGATTTTTTTGACCGAAACTAGTATAAACTAGTGTATAATATATTAGGATTTTTTGAGCGAAACTTGCATTTCAAAAAGTTTCGTAGAGTCTAATTTTCAGATGATTTTTTGCATTGACTTCCATCAAAACCTTCACTCGTAAAATATATAAATTATCTGAAAAGTTTTCTAGCATTTCGAGCAGTCATTGATTTAATTGATTTTTTGACCGAAACTAGTATAAACTAATGTATAATATATTACAATTTTTTTGACCGAAAGTTGTATTTCAAAAAGTTTCGTAGAATCTAAATTTCAAATGATTTTTTGCAAGGACTTCCATCATAACCTTCCCGCGTAACATATAGGAAGGATCTGAAAAGTTTTATATCGTTTCGAACAGTCCTCGATTTAATTTGATTTTTTTTCCGCAAAGCTAGTATAAACTTGAGTATAATATATAATGAGTTTTTGCCCGGAACTTGCATTACGAAAAGTTTCGTAGAATCAAATTTTCAGTTGATTTTTTGCATGGACTTCCATCATAACCTTCCCTCGTAAAATATATTAATTCTCTGAAAAGTTTTGTAGCATTTCGAACAGTCCTCGATTTAATTGATTTTTTGACCGAAACTAGTATAAACTAGTGTCTAATATATAATGATTTTTTGACCGAAACTTGCATTTCAAAAAGTTTCATAGAATCTAATTTTCAGATGATTTTTTGCATGGACTTCCATAAAAACCTTCCCTCGTAACATATAAGAAGGATCTGAAAAGTTTTATATCGTTTCGTACAATCCTCGATTAATTTGATTTTTTGAGCAAACTAGTAATAACCTGTTTATAATGTATTATGATTTTTTTGACCAAAAGTTGCATTTCAAAAAGTTTCATAGAATCTAATTTTCAGATGATTTTTTGCATGGACTTCCATCATAACCTTCCCGCATAACATATAGGAAGGATCTGAAAAGTTTTATATCATTTCGTACAGTCCTTGATTTAATTTGATTTTTTAGCAAACTAGTATAAACTTGTGTATAATATGATTTTTGCCCGGAACTTGCATTTCGAAAAGTTTCGTAGAATCAAATTTTCAGTTGATTTTTTTGCATGGACTTTCATCATAACATTCACTCCTAAAATATATAAATTATCTGAAAAGTTTTGTAGCATTTCGAACAGTCCTCGATTTAATTGATTTTTTGACCGAAACTAGTATAAACTAGTGTATAATATATTAGGATTTTTTGACCGAAACTTGCATTTCAAAAAGTTTCATAGAATCTAATTTTCAGATGATATTTTGCATGGACTTCCATAAAAACCTTCCCTCGTAACATATAAGAAGGATCTGAAAAGTTTTATATCGTTTCGTACAATCCTCGATTTAATTTGATTTTTTGAGCAAACTATTATAAACTAATGTATAATATATTACAATTTTTTGACCGAAAGTTGTATTTCAAAAAGTTTCGTAGAATCTAAATTTCAAATGAGTTTTTGCAAGGGCTTCCATCATAACCTTTCCTCGTAACATATAAGATGGTTATGAAAAGTTTTGTTTCGTTTCGAACAGTCCTCGATTTAATTTGATTTTTTTTCCGCAAACTAGTATAAACTTGAGTATAATATATAATGATTTTTTGACCGAAACTTGCATTTCGAAAAGTTTCATAAAATCAAATTTTAAGTTGATTTTTTTGCATGGACTTTCATCATAACATTCACTCCTAAAATATATAAATTATCTGAAAAGTTTTGTAGCATTTCGAACAGTCCTCGATTTAATTGATTTTTTGACCGAAACTAGTATAAACTAGTGTATAATATATAATGATTTTTTGACCGAAACTTGCATTTCAAAAAGTTTCATAGAATCTAATTTTCAGATGATATTTTGCATGGACTTCCATAAAAACCTTCCCTCGTAACATATAAGAAGGATCTGAAAAGTTTTATATCGTTTCGTACAATCCTCGATTTAATTTGATTTTTTGAGCAAACTAGTATAAACTTGTTTATATTGTATTATGATTTTTTTTGACCAAAACATGCATTCGAAAAGTTTCGTAGAATCTAATTTTCAGATGATTTTTTGCATGGACTTCTATCATAACCTTTCCACATAACATATAGGAAGGATCTGAATAGTTTTATATCATTTCGTACATTCCTCGATTTAATTTGGTTTTTTAGCAAACTAGTATAAACTTGTGTATAATATGATTTTTGCCCGGAACTTGCATTTCAAAAAGTTTCGTAGAATCAAATTTTTAGTTTATTTTTTTGCATGGACTTCCATCATAACATTCCCTCGTAAAATATATACATTCTCTGAAAAAGGATTGTAGCGATTCGAACAATCATCGATTTAATTGATTTTTTTGACCGAAACTAGTATAAACTAGTGTATAATATATTAGGATTTTTTGAGCGAAACTTGCATTTCAAAAAGTTTCGTAGAATCTAATTTTCAGATGCTTTTTTGCATTGACTTCCATCAAAACCTTCACTCGTAAAATATATAAATTATCTGAAAAGTTTTCTAGCATTTCGAGCAGTCATTGATTTAATTGATTTTTTGACCGAAACTAGTATAAACTAATGTATAATATATTACAATTTTTTTGACCGAAAGTTGTATTTCAAAAAGTTTCGTAGAATCTAAATTTCAAATGATTTTTTGCAAGGACTTCCATCATAACCTTCCCGCGTAACATATAGGAAGGATCTGAAAAGTTTTATATCGTTTCGAACAGTCCTCGATTTAATTTGATTTTTTTTCGCAAAGCTAGTATAAACTTGAGTATAATATATAATGATTTTTTGCCCGGAACTTGCATTACGAAAAGTTTCGTAGAATCAAATTTTCAGTTGATTTTTTGCATGGACTTCCATCATAACCTTCCCTCGTAAAATATATTAATTCTCTGAAAAGTTTTGTAGCATTTCGAAAAGTCCTCGATTTAATTGATTTTTTGACCGAAACTAGTATAAACTAGTGTCTAATATATAATGATTTTTTGACCGAAACTTGCATTTCAAAAAGTTTCATAGAATCTAATTTTCAGATGATTTTTTGCATGGACTTCCATAAAAACCTTCCCTCGTAACATATAAGAAGGATCTGAAAAGTTTTATATCGTTTCGTACAATCCTCGATTAATTTGATTTTTTGAGCAAACTAGTAATAACCTGTTTATAATGTATTATGATTTTTTTGACCAAAAGTTGCATTTCAAAAAGTTTCATAGAATCTAATTTTCAGATGATTTTTTGCATGGACTTCCATCATAACCTTCCCGCATAACATATAGGAAGGATCTGAAAAGTTTTATATCATTTCGTATAGTCCTCGATTTAATTTGATTTTTTAGCAAACTAGTATAAACTTGTGTATAATATGATTTTTGCCCGGAACTTGCATTTCGAAAAGTTTCGTAGAATCAAATTTTCAGTTGATTTTTTTGCATGGACTTCCATCATAACCTTCCCTCGTAAAATATATAAATTCTATGAAAAGTTTTGTAGCATTTCGAACAATCATCGATTTAATTGATTTTTTTGACCGAAACTAGTATAAACTAGTGTATAATATATTAGGATTTTTTGAGCGAAACTTGCATTTCAAAAAGTTTCGTAGAATCTAATTTTCAGATGATTTTTTGCATTGACTTCCATCAAAACCTTCACTCGTAAAATATATAAATTATCTGAAAAGTTTTGTAGCATTTCGAGCAGTCTTTGATTTAATTGATTTTTTGAGCGAAACTATTATAAACTAATGTATAATATATTACAATTTTTTGACCGAAAGTTGTATTTCAAAAAGTTTCGTAGAATCTAAATTTCAAATGAGTTTTTGCAAGGGCTTCCATCATAACCTTTCCTCGTAACATATAAGATGGTTATGAAAAGTTTTGTTTCGTTTCGAACAGTCCTCGATTTAATTTGATTTTTTTTCCGCAAACTAGTATAAACTTGAGTATAATATATAATGATTTTTTGACCGAAACTTGCATTTCGAAAAGTTTCATAAAATCAAATTTTAAGTTGATTTTTTTGCATGGAATTTCATCATAACATTCACTCCTAACATATATAAATTATCTGAAAAGTTTTGTAGCATTTCGAACAGTCCTCGATTTAATTGATTTTTTGACCGAAACTAGTATAAACTAGTGTATAATATATAATGATTTTTTGACCGAAACTTGCATTTCAAAAAGTTTCATAGAATCTAATTTTCAGATGATATTTTGCATGGACTTCCATAAAAACCTTCCCTCGTAACATATAAGAAGGATCTGAAAAGTTTTATATCGTTTCGTACAATCCTCGATTTAATTTGATTTTTTGAGCAAACTAGTATAAACTTGTTTATATTGTATTATGATTTTTTTGACCAAAACATGCATTCGAAAAGTTTCGTAGAATCTAATTTTCAGATGATTTTTTGCATGGACTTCTATCATAACCTTTCCACATAACATATAGGAAGGATCTGAATAGTTTTATATCATTTCGTACATTCCTCGATTTAATTTGTTTTTTTAGCAAACTAGTATAAACTTGTGTATAATATGATTTTTGCCCGGAACTAGCATTTCGAAAAGTTTCGTAGAATCAAATTTCCAGTTGATTTTTTTGCATGGACTTCCATCATAACATTCCCTCGTAAAATATATACATTCTCTGAAAAAGGATTGTAGCGATTCGAACAATCATCGATTTAATTGATTTTTTTGACCGAAACTAGTATAAACTAGTGTATAATATATTAGGATTTTTTGAGCGAAACTTGCATTTCAAAAAGTTTCGTAGAATCTAATTTTCAGATGATTTTTTGCATTGACTTCCATCAAAACCTTCACTCGTAAAATATATAAATTATCTGAAAAGTTTTCTAGCATTTCGAGCAGTCATTGATTTAATTGATTTTTTGACCGAAACTAGTATAAACTAATGTATAATATATTACAATTTTTTTGACCGAAAGTTGTATTTCAAAAAGTTTCGTAGAATCTAAATTTCAAATGATTTTTTGCAAGGACTTCCATCATAACCTTCCCGCGTAACATATAGGAAGGATCTGAAAAGTTTTATATCGTTTCGAACAGTCCTCGATTTAATTTGATTTTTTTTTCGCAAAGCTAGTATAAACTTGAGTATAATATATAATGATTTTTTGCCCGGAACTTGCATTACGAAAAGTTTCGTAGAATCAAATTTTCAGTTGATTTTTTGCATGGACTTCCATCATAACCTTCCCTCGTAAAATATATTAATTCTCTGAAAAGTTTTGTAGCATTTCGAATAGTCCTTGATTTAATTGATTTTTTGACCGAAACTAGTATAAACTAGTGTCTAATATATAATGATTTTTTGACCGAAACTTGCATTTCAAAAAGTTTCATAGAATCTAATTTTCAGATGATTTTTTGCATGGACTTCCATAAAAACCTTCCCTCGTAACATATAAGAAGGATCTGAAAAGTTTTATATCGTTTCGTACAATCCTCGATTAATTTGATTTTTTGAGCAAACTAGTAATAACCTGTTTATAATGTATTATGATTTTTTTGACCAAAAGTTGCATTTCGAAAAGTTTCATAGAATCTAATTTTCAGATGATTTTTTGCATGGACTTCCATCATAACCTTCCCGCATAACATATAGGAAGGATCTGAAAAGTTTTATATCATTTCGTACAGCCCTCGATTTAATTTGATTTTTTAGCAAACTAGTATAAACTTGTGTATAATATGATTTTTGCCCGGAACTTAAATTTCGAAAAGTTTCGTAGAATCAAATTTTCAGTTGATTTTTTTGCATGGACTTCCATCATAACCTTCCCTCGTAAAATATATAAATTCTCTGAAAAGTTTTGTAGCATTTCGAACAATCATCGATTTAATTGATTTTTTTGACCGAAACTAGTATAAACTAGTGTATAATATATTAGGATTTTTTGAGCGAAACTTGCATTTCAAAAAGTTAAGTAGAATCTAATTTTCAGATGACTTTTTGCATGGACTTCCATCAAAACCTTCACTCGTAAAATATATAAATTATCTGAAAAGTTTTGTAGCATTTCGAGCAGTCTTTGATTTAATTGATTTTTTGAGCGAAACTAGTATAAACTAATGTATAATATATTACAATTTTTTGACCGAAAGTTGTATTTCAAAAAGTTTCGTAGAATCTAAATTTCAAATGAGTTTTTGCAAGGGCTTCCATCATAACCTTTCCTCGTAACATATAAGATGGTTATGAAAAGTTTTGTTTCGTTTCGAACAGTCCTCGATTTAATTTGATTTTTTTTCCGCAAACTAGTATAAACTTGAGTATAATATATAATGATTTTTTGACCGAAACTTGCATTTCGAAAAGTTTCATAAAATCAAATTTTAAGTTGATTTTTTTGCATGGAATTTCATCATAACATTCACTCCTAAAATATATAAATTATCTGAAAAGTTTTGTAGCATTTCGAACAGTCCTCGATTTAATTGATTTTTTGACCGAAACTAGTATAAACTAGTGTATAATATATAATGATTTTTTGACCGAAACTTGCATTTCAAAAAGTTTCATAGAATCTAATTTTCAGATGATATTTTGCATGGACTTCCATAAAAACCTTCCCTCGTAACATATAAGAAGGATCTGAAAAGTTTTATATCGTTTCGTACAATCCTCGATTTAATTTGATTTTTTGAGCAAACTAGTATAAACTTGTTTATATTGTATTATGATTTTTTTGACCAAAACATGCATTCGAAAAGTTTCGTAGAATCTAATTTTCAGATGATTTTTTGCATGGACTTCTATCATAACCTTTCCACATAACATATAGGAAGGATCTGAATAGTTTTATATCATTTCGTACATTCCTCGATTTAATTTGTTTTTTTAGCAAACTAGTATAAACTTGTGTATAATATGATTTTTGCCCGGAACTAGCATTTCGAAAAGTTTCGTAGAATCAAATTTCCAGTTGATTTTTTTGCATGGACTTCCATCATAACATTCCCTCGTAAAATATATACATTCTCTGAAAAAGGATTGTAGCGATTCGAACAATCATCGATTTAATTGATTTTTTTGACCGAAACTAGTATAAACTAGTGTATAATATATTAGGATTTTTTGACCGAAACTTGCATTTCAAAAAGTTTCGTAGAATCTAATTTTCAGATGATTTTTTGCAGGGACTTCCACCAAAACTTCACTCGTAAAATATATAAATTATCTGAAAAGTTTTCTAGCATTTCGAGCAGTCTTTGATTTAATTGATTTTTTGACCGAAACTAGTATAAACTAATGTATAATATATTACAATTTTTTTGACCGAAAGTTGTATTTCAAAAAGTTTCCTAGAATCTAAATTTCAAATGATTTTTTGCAAGGACTTCCATCATAACCTTCCCGCGTAACATATAGGAAGGATCTGAAAAGTTTTATATCGTTTAGAACAGTCTTCGATTTAATTTGATTTTTTTTCGCAAAGCTAGTATAAACTTTAGTATAATATATAATGATTTTTTGCCCGGAACTTGCATTACGAAAAGTTTCGTAGAATCAAATTTTCAGTTGATTTTTTGAATGGACTTCCATCATAACCTTCCCTCGTAAAATATATTAATTCTCTGAAAAGTTTTGTAGCATTTCGAACAGTCCTCGATTTAATTGATTTTTTGACCGAAACTAGTATAAACTAGTGTATAATATATAATGATTTTTTGACCGAAACTTGCATTTCAAAAAGTTTCATAGAATCTAATTTTCAGATGATTTTTTGCATGGACTTCCATAAAAACCTTCCCTCGTAACATATAAGAAGGATCTGAAAAGTTTTATATCGTTTCGTACAATCCTCGATTAATTTGATTTTTTGAGCAAACTAGTAATAACCTGTTTATAATGTATTATGATTTTTTTGACCAAAAGTTGCATTTCGAAAAGTTTCATAGAATCTAATTTTCAGATTATTTTTTGCATGGACTTCCATCATAACCTTCCCGCATAACATATAGGATGGATCTGAAAAGTTTTATATCATTTCGTACAGTCCTCGATTTACTTTGATATTTTAGCAAACTAGTATAAACTTGTGTATAATATGATTTTTGCCCGGTACTTGCATTTCGAAAAGTTTCGTAGAATCAAATTTTCAGTTGATTTTTTGCATGGACTTCCATCATAACCTTCCCTCGTAAAATATATTAATTCTCTGAAAAGTTTTATAGCATTTTGAACAGTCCTCAATTTAATTGATTTTTTGACCGAAACTAGTATAAACTAGTGTATAATTTATAATGATTTTTTGACCGAAACTTGCATTTCAAAAAGTTTCATAGAATCTAATTTTCAGATGATTTTTTGCATGGACTTCCATAAAAACCTTCCCTCGTAACATATAAGAAGGATCTGAAAAGTTTTATATCGTTTCGTACAATCCTCGATTAATTTGATTTTTTGAGCAAACTAGTATAAACCTGTTTATAATGTATTATGACTTTTTCGATCAAAAGTTGCATTTCGAAAAGTTTCATAGAATCTAATTTTCAGATGATTTTTTGCATGGACTTCCATCATAACCTTCCCGCATAACATATAGGAAGGATCTGAAAAGTTTTATATCATTTCGTACAGTCCTCGATTTAATTTGATTTTTTAGCAAACTAGTATAAACTTGTGTATAATATGATTTTTGCCCGGAACTTGCATTTCGAAAAGTTTCGTAGAATCAAATTTTCAGTTGATTTTTTTGCATGGACTTCCATCATAACCTTCCCTCGTAAAATATATAAATTCTATGAAAAGTTTTGTAGCATTTCGAACAATCATCGATTTAATTGATTTTTTTGACCGAAACTAGTATAAACTAGTGTATAATATATTAGGATTTTTTGAGCGAAACTTGCATTTCAAAAAGTTTCGTAGAATCTAATTTTCAGATGATTTTTTGCATTGACTTCCATCAAAACCTTCACTCGTAAAATATATAAATTATCTGAAAAGTTTTGTAGCATTTCGAGCAGTCTTTGATTTAATTGATTTTTTGAGCGAAACTATTATAAACTAATGTATAATATATTACAATTTTTTGACCGAAAGTTGTATTTCAAAAAGTTTCGTAGAATCTAAATTTCAAATGAGTTTTTGCAAGGGCTTCCATCATAACCTTTCCTCGTAACATATAAGATGGTTATGAAAAGCTTTGTATCGTTTCGAACAGTCCTCGATTTAATTTGATTTTTTTTTCCGCAAACTAGTATAAAATTGAGTATAATATATAATGATTTTTTGACCGAAACTTGCATTACGAAAAGTTTCATAAAATCAAATTTTAAGTTGATTTTTTTGAATGGACTTTCATCATAACATTCACTCCTAAAATATATAAATTATCTGAAAAGTTTTGTAGCATTTCGAACAGTCCTCGATTTAATTGATTTTTTGACCGAAACTAGTATAAACTAGTGTATAATATATAATGCTTTTTTGACCGAAACTTGCATTTCAAAAAGTTTCATAGAATCTAATTTTCAGATGATTTTTTGCATGGACTTCCATAAAAACCTTCCCTCGTAACATATAAGAAGGATCTGAAAAGTTTTATATTGTTTCGTACAATCCTCGATTAATTTGATTTTTTGAGCAAACTAGTATAAACCTGTTTATAATGTATTATGATTTTTTTGACCGAAAGTTGCATTTCGAAAAGTTTCGTAGAATCTAATTTTCAGATTATTTTTTGCATGGACTTCCATCATAACCTTCCCGCATAACATATAGGATGGATCTGAAAAGTTTTATATCATTTCGTACAGTCCTCGATTTACTTTGATTTTTTAGCAAACTAGTATAAACTTGTGTATAATATGATTTTTGCCCGGAACTTGCATTTCGAAAAGTTTCGTAGAATCAAATTTTCAGTTGATTTTTTGCATGGACTTCCATCATAACCTTCCCTCGTAAAATATATTAATTCTCTGAAAAATTTTGTAGCATTTCGAACAATCCTCGATTTAATTGATTTTTTGACCGAAACTAGTATAAACTAGTGTATAATATATAATGATTTTTTGACCGAAACTTGCATTTCAAAAAGTTTCATAGAATCTAATTTTCAGATGATTTTTTGCATGGACTTCCATAAAAACCTTCCCTCGTAACATATAAGAAGGATCTGAAAAGTTTTATATCGTTTCGTACAATCCTCGATTAATTTGATTTTTTGAGCAAACTAGTATAAACCTGTTTATAATGTATTATGATTTTTTTGACCAAAAGTTGCATTTCGAAAAGTTTCATAGAATCTAATTTTCAGATTATTTTTTGCATGGACTTCCATCATAACCTTCCCGCATAACATATAGGATGGATCTGAAAAGTTTTATATCATTTCGTACAGTCCTCGATTTACTTTGATTTTTTAGCAAACTACTATAAACTTGTGTATAATATGATTTTTGCCCGGAACTTGCATTTCGAAAAGTTTCGTCGAATCAAATTTCAGTTGATTTTTTTGCATGGACTTCCATCATAAACTTCCCTCGTAAAATATATAAATTCTCTGAAAAGTTTTGTAGCATTTCGAACAATCATCGATTTAATTGATTTTTTTGACCGAAACTAGTATAAACTAGTGTATAATATATTAGGATTTTTTGACCGAAACTTGCATTTCAAAAAGTTTCGTAGAATCTAATTTTCAGATGATTTTTTGCAGGGACTTCCATCAAAACTTCACTCGTAAAATATATAAATTATCTGAAAAGTTTTCTAGCATTTCGAGCAGTCTTTGATTTAATTGATTTTTTGACCGAAACTAGTATAAACTAATGTATAATATATTACAATTTTTTTGACCGAAAGTTGTATTTCAAAAAGTTTCGTAGAATCTAAATTTCAAATGATTTTTTGCAAGGACTTCCATCATAACCTTCCCGCGTAACATATAGGAAGGATCTGAAAAGTTTTATATCGTTTAGAACAGTCTTCGATTTAATTTGATTTTTTTTTCGCAAAGCTAGTATAAACTTTAGTATAATATATAATGATTTTTTGCCCGGAACTTGCATTACGAAAAGTTTCGTAGAATCAAATTTTCAGTTGATTTTTTGAATGGACTTCCATCATAACCTTCCCTCGTAAAATATATTAATTCTCTGAAAAGTTTTGTAGCATTTCGAACAGTCCTCGATTTAATTGATTTTTTGACCGAAACTAGTATAAACTAGTGTATAATATATAATGATTTTTTGACCGAAACTTGCATTTCAAAAAGTTTCATAGAATCTAATTTTCAGATGATTTTTTGCATGGACTTCCATAAAAACCTTCCCTCGTAACATATAAGAAGGATCTGAAAAGTTTTATATCGTTTCGTACAATCCTCGATTAATTTGATTTTTTGAGCAAACTAGTAATAACCTGTTTATAATGTATTATGATTTTTTTGACCAAAAGTTGCATTTCGAAAAGTTTCATAGAATCTAATTTTCAGATTATTTTTTGCATGGACTTCCATCATAACCTTCCCGCATAACATATAGGATGGATCTGAAAAGTTTTATATCATTTCGTACAGTCCTCGATTTACTTTGATATTTTAGCAAACTAGTATAAACTTGTGTATAATATGATTTTTGCCCGGTACTTGCATTTCGAAAAGTTTCGTAGAATCAAATTTTCAGTTGATTTTTTGCATGGACTTCCATCATAACCTTCCCTCGTAAAATATATTAATTCTCTGAAAAGTTTTATAGCATTTTGAACAGTCCTCAATTTAATTGATTTTTTGACCGAAACTAGTATAAACTAGTGTATAATTTATAATGATTTTTTGACCGAAACTTGCATTTCAAAAAGTTTCATAGAATCTAATTTTCAGATGATTTTTTGCATGGACTTCCATAAAAACCTTCCCTCGTAACATATAAGAAGGATCTGAAAAGTTTTATATCGTTTCGTACAATCCTCGATTAATTTGATTTTTTGAGCAAACTAGTATAAACCTGTTTATAATGTATTATGACTTTTTCGATCAAAAGTTGCATTTCGAAAAGTTTCATAGAATCTAATTTTCAGATGATTTTTTGCATGGACTTCCATCATAACCTTCCCGCATAACATATAGGAAGGATCTGAAAAGTTTTATATCATTTCGTACAGTCCTCGATTTAATTTGATTTTTTAGCAAACTAGTATAAACTTGTGTATAATATGATTTTTGCCCGGAACTTGCATTTCGAAAAGTTTCGTAGAATCAAATTTTCAGTTGATTTTTTTGCATGGACTTCCATCATAACCTTCCCTCGTAAAATATATAAATTCTATGAAAAGTTTTGTAGCATTTCGAACAATCATCGATTTAATTGATTTTTTTGACCGAAACTAGTATAAACTAGTGTATAATATATTAGGATTTTTTGAGCGAAACTTGCATTTCAAAAAGTTTCGTAGAATCTAATTTTCAGATGATTTTTTGCATTGACTTCCATCAAAACCTTCACTCGTAAAATATATAAATTATCTGAAAAGTTTTGTAGCATTTCGAGCAGTCTTTGATTTAATTGATTTTTTGAGCGAAACTATTATAAACTAATGTATAATATATTACAATTTTTTGACCGAAAGTTGTATTTCAAAAAGTTTCGTAGAATCTAAATTTCAAATGAGTTTTTGCAAGGGCTTCCATCATAACCTTTCCTCGTAACATATAAGATGGTTATGAAAAGCTTTGTATCGTTTCGAACAGTCCTCGATTTAATTTGATTTTTTTTTCCGCAAACTAGTATAAAATTGAGTATAATATATAATGATTTTTTGACCGAAACTTGCATTACGAAAAGTTTCATAAAATCAAATTTTAAGTTGATTTTTTTGAATGGACTTTCATCATAACATTCACTCCTAAAATATATAAATTATCTGAAAAGTTTTGTAGCATTTCGAACAGTCCTCGATTTAATTGATTTTTTGACCGAAACTAGTATAAACTAGTGTATAATATATAATGCTTTTTTGACCGAAACTTGCATTTCAAAAAGTTTCATAGAATCTAATTTTCAGATGATTTTTTGCATGGACTTCCATAAAAACCTTCCCTCGTAACATATAAGAAGGATCTGAAAAGTTTTATATTGTTTCGTACAATCCTCGATTAATTTGATTTTTTGAGCAAACTAGTATAAACCTGTTTATAATGTATTATGATTTTTTTGACCGAAAGTTGCATTTCGAAAAGTTTCGTAGAATCTAATTTTCAGATTATTTTTTGCATGGACTTCCATCATAACCTTCCCGCATAACATATAGGATGGATCTGAAAAGTTTTATATCATTTCGTACAGTCCTCGATTTACTTTGATTTTTTAGCAAACTAGTATAAACTTGTGTATAATATGATTTTTGCCCGGAACTTGCATTTCGAAAAGTTTCGTAGAATCAAATTTTCAGTTGATTTTTTGCATGGACTTCCATCATAACCTTCCCTCGTAAAATATATTAATTCTCTGAAAAGTTTTGTAGCATTTCGAACAATCCTCGATTTAATTGATTTTTTGACCGAAACTAGTATAAACTAGTGTATAATATATAATGATTTTTTGACCGAAACTTGCATTTCAAAAAGTTTCATAGAATCTAATTTTCAGATGATTTTTTGCATGGACTTCCATAAAAACCTTCCCTCGTAACATATAAGAAGGATCTGAAAAGTTTTATATCGTTTCGTACAATCCTCGATTAATTTGATTTTTTGAGCAAACTAGTATAAACCTGTTTATAATGTATTATGATTTTTTTGACCAAAAGTTGCATTTCGAAAAGTTTCATAGAATCTAATTTTCAGATTATTTTTTGCATGGACTTCCATCATAACCTTCCCGCATAACATATAGGATGGATCTGAAAAGTTTTATATCATTTCGTACAGTCCTCGATTTACTTTGATTTTTTAGCAAACTACTATAAACTTGTGTATAATATGATTTTTGCCCGGAACTTGCATTTCGAAAAGTTTCGTCGAATCAAATTTCAGTTGATTTTTTTGCATGGACTTCCATCATAAACTTCCCTCGTAAAATATATAAATTCTCTGAAAAGTTTTGTAGCATTTCGAACAATCATCGATTTAATTGATTTTTTTGACCGAAACTAGTATAAACTAGTGTATAATATATTAGGATTTTTTGACCGAAACTTGCATTTCAAAAAGTTTCGTAGAATCTAATTTTCAGATGATTTTTTGCAGGGACTTCCATCAAAACTTCACTCGTAAAATATATAAATTATCTGAAAAGTTTTCTAGCATTTCGAGCAGTCTTTGATTTAATTGATTTTTTGACCGAAACTAGTATAAACTAATGTATAATATATTACAATTTTTTTGACCGAAAGTTGTATTTCAAAAAGTTTCGTAGAATCTAAATTTCAAATGATTTTTTGCAAGGACTTCCATCATAACCTTCCCGCGTAACATATAGGAAGGATCTGAAAAGTTTTATATCGTTTAGAACAGTCTTCGATTTAATTTGATTTTTTTTTCGCAAAGCTAGTATAAACTTTAGTATAATATATAATGATTTTTTGCCCGGAACTTGCATTACGAAAAGTTTCGTAGAATCAAATTTTCAGTTGATTTTTTGAATGGACTTCCATCATAACCTTCCCTCGTAAAATATATTAATTCTCTGAAAAGTTTTGTAGCATTTCGAACAGTCCTCGATTTAATTGATTTTTTGACCGAAACTAGTATAAACTAGTGTATAATATATAATGATTTTTTGACCGAAACTTGCATTTCAAAAAGTTTCATAGAATCTAATTTTCAGATGATTTTTTGCATGGACTTCCATAAAAACCTTCCCTCGTAACATATAAGAAGGATCTGAAAAGTTTTATATCGTTTCGTACAATCCTCGATTAATTTGATTTTTTGAGCAAACTAGTAATAACCTGTTTATAATGTATTATGATTTTTTTGACCAAAAGTTGCATTTCGAAAAGTTTCATAGAATCTAATTTTCAGATTATTTTTTGCATGGACTTCCATCATAACCTTCCCGCATAACATATAGGATGGATCTGAAAAGTTTTATATCATTTCGTACAGTCCTCGATTTACTTTGATATTTTAGCAAACTAGTATAAACTTGTGTATAATATGATTTTTGCCCGGTACTTGCATTTCGAAAAGTTTCGTAGAATCAAATTTTCAGTTGATTTTTTGCATGGACTTCCATCATAACCTTCCCTCGTAAAATATATTAATTCTCTGAAAAGTTTTATAGCATTTTGAACAGTCCTCAATTTAATTGATTTTTTGACCGAAACTAGTATAAACTAGTGTATAATTTATAATGATTTTTTGACCGAAACTTGCATTTCAAAAAGTTTCATAGAATCTAATTTTCAGATGATTTTTTGCATGGACTTCCATAAAAACCTTCCCTCGTAACATATAAGAAGGATCTGAAAAGTTTTATATCGTTTCGTACAATCCTCGATTAATTTGATTTTTTGAGCAAACTAGTATAAACCTGTTTATAATGTATTATGACTTTTTCGATCAAAAGTTGCATTTCGAAAAGTTTCATAGAATCTAATTTTCAGATGATTTTTTGCATGGACTTCCATCATAACCTTCCCGCATAACATATAGGAAGGATCTGAAAAGTTTTATATCATTTCGTACAGTCCTCGATTTAATTTGATTTTTTAGCAAACTAGTATAAACTTGTGTATAATATGATTTTTGCCCGGAACTTGCATTTCGAAAAGTTTCGTAGAATCAAATTTTCAGTTGATTTTTTTGCATGGACTTCCATCATAACCTTCCCTCGTAAAATATATAAATTCTATGAAAAGTTTTGTAGCATTTCGAACAATCATCGATTTAATTGATTTTTTTGACCGAAACTAGTATAAACTAGTGTATAATATATTAGGATTTTTTGAGCGAAACTTGCATTTCAAAAAGTTTCGTAGAATCTAATTTTCAGATGATTTTTTGCATTGACTTCCATCAAAACCTTCACTCGTAAAATATATAAATTATCTGAAAAGTTTTGTAGCATTTCGAGCAGTCTTTGATTTAATTGATTTTTTGAGCGAAACTATTATAAACTAATGTATAATATATTACAATTTTTTGACCGAAAGTTGTATTTCAAAAAGTTTCGTAGAATCTAAATTTCAAATGAGTTTTTGCAAGGGCTTCCATCATAACCTTTCCTCGTAACATATAAGATGGTTATGAAAAGCTTTGTATCGTTTCGAACAGTCCTCGATTTAATTTGATTTTTTTTTCCGCAAACTAGTATAAAATTGAGTATAATATATAATGATTTTTTGACCGAAACTTGCATTACGAAAAGTTTCATAAAATCAAATTTTAAGTTGATTTTTTTGAATGGACTTTCATCATAACATTCACTCCTAAAATATATAAATTATCTGAAAAGTTTTGTAGCATTTCGAACAGTCCTCGATTTAATTGATTTTTTGACCGAAACTAGTATAAACTAGTGTATAATATATAATGCTTTTTTGACCGAAACTTGCATTTCAAAAAGTTTCATAGAATCTAATTTTCAGATGATTTTTTGCATGGACTTCCATAAAAACCTTCCCTCGTAACATATAAGAAGGATCTGAAAAGTTTTTTATCGTTTCGTACAATCCTCGATTAATTTGATTTTTTGAGCAAACTAGTATAAACCTGTTTATAATGTATTATGATTTTTTTGACCGAAAGTTGCATTTCGAAAAGTTTCGTAGAATCTAATTTTCAGATTATTTTTTGCATGGACTTCCATCATAACCTTCCCGCATAACATATAGGATGAATCTGAAAAGTTTTATATCATTTCGTACAGTCCTCGATTTACTTTGATTTTTTAGCAAACTAGTATAAACTTGTGTATAATATGATTTTTGCCCGGAACTTGCATTTCGAAAAGTTTCGTAGAATCAAATTTTCAGTTGATTTTTTGCATGGACTTCCATCATAACCTTCCCTCGTAAAATATATCAATTCTCTGAAAAGTTTTGTAGCATTTCGAACAATCCTCGATTTAATTGATTTTTTGACCGAAACTAGTATAAACTAGTGTATAATATATAATGATTTTTTGACCGAAACTTGCATTTCAAAAAGTTTCATAGAATCTAATTTTCAGATGATTTTTTGCATGGACTTCCATAAAAACCTTCCCTCGTAACATAAAAGAAGGATCTGAAAAGTTTTATATCGTTTCGTACAATCCTCGATTAATTTGATTTTTTGAGCAAACTAGTATAAACCTGTTTATAATGTATTATGATTTTTTTGACCAAAAGTTGCATTTCGAAAAGTTTCATAGAATCTAATTTTCAGATTATTTTTTGCATGGACTTCCATCATAACCTTCCCGCATAACATATAGGATGGATCTGAAATTTTTATATCATTTCGTACAGTCCTCGATTTACTTTGATTTTTTAGCAAACTAGTATAAACTTGTGTATAATATGATTTTTGCCCGGAACTTGCATTTCGAAAAGTTTCGTAGAATCAAATTTCAGTTGATTTTTTTGCATGGACTTCCATCATAAACTTCCCTCGTAAAATATATAAATTCTCTGAAAAGTTTTGTAGCATTTCGAACAATCATCGATTTAATTGATTTTTTTGACCGAAACTAGTATAAACTAGTGTATAATATATTTGGATTTTTTGACCGAAACTTGCATTTCAAAAAGTTTCGTAGAATCTAATTTTCAGATGATTTTTTGCAGGGACTTCCATCAAAACTTCACTCGTAAAATATATAAATTATCTGAAAAGTTTTCTAGCATTTCGAGCAGTCTTTGATTTAATTGATTTTTTGACCGAAACTAGTATAAACTAATGTATAATATATTACAATTTTTTTGACCGAAAGTTGTATTTCAAAAAGTTTCGTAGAATCTAAATTTCAAATGATTTTTTGCAAGGACTTCCATCATAACCTTCCCGCGTAACATATAGGAAGGATCTGAAAAGTTTTATATCGTTTAGAACAGTCTTCGATTTAATTTGATTTTTTTTTCGCAAAGCTAGTATAAACTTTAGTATAATATATAATGATTTTTTGCCCGGAACTTGCATTACGAAAAGTTTCGTAGAATCAAATTTTCAGTTGATTTTTTGAATGGACTTCCATCATAACATTCCCTCGTAAAATATATTAATTCTCTGAAAAGTTTTGTAGCATTTCGAACAGTCCTCGATTTAATTGATTTTTTGACCGAAACTAGTATAAACTAGTGTATAATATATAATGATTTTTTGACCGAAACTTGCATTTCAAAAAGTTTCATAGAATCTAATTTTCAGATGATTTTTTGCATGGACTTCCATAAAAACCTTCCCTCGTAACATATAAGAAGGATCTGAAAAGTTTTATATCGTTTCGTACAATCCTCGATTAATTTGATTTTTTGAGCAAACTAGTAATAACCTGTTTATAATGTATTATGATTTTTTTGACCAAAAGTTGCATTTCGAAAAGTTTCATAGAATCTAATTTTCAGATTATTTTTTGCATGGACTTCCATCATAACCTTCCCGCATAACATATAGGATGGATCTGAAAAGTTTTATATCATTTCGTACAGTCCTCGATTTACTTTGATATTTTAGCAAACTAGTATAAACTTGTGTATAATATGATTTTTGCCCGGTACTTGCATTTCGAAAAGTTTCGTAGAATCAAATTTTCAGTTGATTTTTTGCATGGACTTCCATCATAACCTTCCCTCGTAAAATATATTAATTCTCTGAAAAGTTTTATAGCATTTTGAACAGTCCTCGATTTAATTGATTTTTTGACCGAAACTAGTATAAACTAGTGTATAATTTATAATGATTTTTTGACCGAAACTTGCATTTCAAAAAGTTTCATAGAATCTAATTTTCAGATGATTTTTTGCATGGACTTCCATAAAAACCTTCCCTCGTAACATATAAGAAGGATCTGAAATGTTTTATATCGTTTCGTACAATCCTCGATTAATTTGATTTTTTGAGCAAACTAGTATAAACCTGTTTATAATGTATTATAACTTTTTCGATCAAAAGTTGCATTTCGAAAAGTTTCATAGAATCTAATTTTCAGATGATTTTTTGCATGGACTTCCATCATAACCTTCCCGCATAACATATAGGAAGGATCTGAAAAGTTTTATATCATTTCGTACAGTCCTCGATTTAATTTGATTTTTTAGCAAACTAGTATAAACTTGTGTATAATATGATTTTTGCCCGGAACTTGCATTTCGAAAAGTTTCGTAGAATCAAATTTTCAGTTGATTTTTTTGCATGGACTTCCATCATAACCTTCCCTCGTAAAATATATAAATTCTCTGAAAAGTTTTGTAGCATTTCGAACAATCATCGATTTAATTGATTTTTTTGACCGAAACTAGTATAAACTAGTGTATAATATATTAGGATTTTTTAAGCGAAACATGCATTTCAAAAAGTTTCGTAGAATCTAATTTTCAGATGATTTTTTGCATGGACTTCCATCAAAACCTTCACTCGTAAAATATATAAATTATCTGAAAAGTTTTGTAGCATTTCGAGCAGTCTTTGATTTAATTGATTTTTTGAGCGAAACTAGTATAAACTAATGTATAATATATTACAATTTTTTGATCGAAAGTTGTATTTCAAAAAGTTTCGTAGAATCTAAATTTCAAATGAGTTTTTGCAAGGGCTTCCATCATAACCTTTCCTCGTAACATATAAGATGGTTATGAAAAGCTTTGTATCGTTTCGAACAGTCCTCGATTTAATTTGATTTTTTTTCCGCAAACTAGTATAAAATTGAGTATAATATATAATGATTTTTTGACCGAAACTTGCATTACGAAAAGTTTCATAAAATCAAATTTTAAGTTGATTTTTTTGAATGGACTTTCATCATAACATTCACTCCTAAAATATATAAATTATCTGAAAAGTATTGTAGCATTTCGAACAGTCCTCGATTTAATTGATTTTTTCACCGAAACTAGTATAAACTAGTGTATAATATATAATGCTTTTTTGACCGAAACTTGCATTTCAAAAAGTTTCATAGAATCTAATTTTCAGATGATTTTTTGCATGGACTTCCATAAAAACCTTCCCTCGTAACATATAAGAAGGATCTGAAAAGTTTTATATCGTTTCGTACAATCCTCGATTAATTTGATTTTTTGAGCAAACTAGTATAAACCTGTTTATAATGTATTATGATTTTTTTGACCGAAAGTTGCATTTCGAAAAGTTTCGTAGAATCTAATTTTCAGATTATTTTTTGCATGGACTTCCATCATAACCTTCCCGCATAACATATAGGATGGATCTGAAAAGTTTTATATCATTTCGTACAGTCCTCGATTTACTTTGATTTTTTAGCAAACTAGTATAAACTTGTGTATAATATGATTTTTGCCCGGAACTTGCATTTCGAAAAGTTTCGTAGAATCAAATTTTCAGTTGATTTTTTGCATGGACTTCCATCATAACCTTCCCTCATAAAATATATTAATTCTCTGAAAAGTTTTGTAGCATTTCGAACAATCCTCGATTTAATTGATTTTTTGACCGAAACTAGTATAAACTAGTGTATAATATATAATGATTTTTTGACCGAAACTTGCATTTCAAAAAGTTTCATAGAATCTAATTTTCAGATGATTTTTTGCATGGACTTCCATAAAAACCTTCCCTCGTAACATAGAAGAAGGATCTGAAAAGTTTTATATCGTTTCGTACAATCCTCGATTAATTTGATTTTTTGAGCAAACTAGTATAAACCTGTTTATAATGTATTATGATTTTTTTGACCAAAAGTTGCATTTCGAAAAGTTTCATAGAATCTAATTTTCAGATTATTTTTTGCATGGACTTCCATCATAACCTTCCCGCATAACATATAGGATGGATCTGAAAAGTTTTATATCATTTCGTACAGTCCTCGATTTACTTTGATTTTTTAGCAAACTAGTATAAACTTGTGTATAATATGATTTTTGCCCGGAACTTGCATTTCGAAAAGTTTCGTAGAATCAAATTTCAGTTGATTTTTTTGCTTGGACTTCCATCATAAACTTCCCTCGTAAAATATATAAATTCTCTGAAAAGTTTTGTAGCATTTCGAACAATCATCGATTTAATTGATTTTTTTGACCGAAACTAGTATAAACTAGTGTATAATATATAAGGATTTTTTGAGCGAAACTTGCATTTCAAAAAGTTTCGTAGAATCTAAATTTCAAATGAGTTTTTGCAAGGGCTTCCATCATAACCTTTCCTCGTAACATATAAGATGGTTATGAAAAGTTTTGTATCGTTTCGAACAGTCCTCGATTTAATTTGATTTTTTTCCCGCAAACTAGTAGAAACTTGAGTATAATATATAATGATTTTTTGACCGAAACTTGCATTTCGAAAAGTTTCATAAAATAAAATTTTAAGTTGATTTTTTTGAATGGACTTTCATCATAACATTCACTCCTAAAATATATAAATTATCTGAAAAGTTTTGTAGCATTTCGAACAGTCCTCGATTTAATTGATTTTTTTGACCGAAACTAGTATAAACTAGTGTATAATATATAATGATTTTTTGACCGAAACTTGCATTTCAAAAAGTTTCATAGAATCTAATTTTCAGATGATTTTTTGCATGGACTTCCATAAAAACCTTCCCTCGTAACATATAAGAAGGATCTGAAAAGTTTTATATCGTTTAGAACAGTCTTCGATTTAATTTGATTTTTTTCGCAAAGCTAGTATAAACTTTAGTATAATATATAATGATTTTTTGCCCGGAACTTGCATTACGAAAAGTTTCGTAGAATCAAATTTTCAGTTGATTTTTTACATGGACTTCCACCATAACCTTCCCTCGTAAAATATATTAATTCTCTGAAAAGTTTTGTAGCATTTCGAACAATCCTCGATTTAATTGATTTTTTTGACCGAAACTAGTATAAACTAGTGTATAATATATAAAGCTTTATTGACCGAAACTTGCATTTCAAAAAGTTTCATAGAATCTAATTTTCAGATGATTTTTTTGCATGGACTTCCATAAAAACCTTCCCTCGTAACATATAAGAATGATCTGAAAAGTTTTATATCGTTTCGTACAATCCTCGATTTAATTTGATTTTTTGAGCAAACTAGTATAAACCTGTTTATAATGTATTATGATTTTTTTACCAAAAGTTGCATTTCGAAAAGTTTCATAGAATCTAATTTTCAGATTATTTTTTGCATGGACTTCCATCATAACCTTCCCGCATAACATATAGGAAGGATCTGAAAAGTTTTATATCATTTCGTACAGTCCTCGATTTACTTTGATTTTTTAGCAAACTAGTATAAACTTGTGTATAATATGATTTTTGCCCGGAACTTGCATTTCGAAAAGTTTCGTAGAATCAAATTTTCAGTTGACTTTTTTGCATGGACTTCCATCATAACCTTCCCTCTTAAAATATATAAATTCTCTGAATAGATTTGTAGCATTTCGAACAATCATCGATTTAATTGATTTTTTTGACCGAAACTAGTATAAACTAGTGTATAATATATTAGGATTTTTTGACCGAAACTTGCATTTCAAAAAGTTTTTTAGAATCTAAATTTCAGATGATTTTTTGCATGGACTTCCATCAAAACCTTCCCTCGTAACATATAAGATAATTATGAAATGTTTTGTATCATTTTGAACAGTCCCCGATTTAATTTTTTTTTGTTGCAAAACTAGTATAAACTAGTGTATAATATATAATGATTTTTTGAAAGAAACTTGCATTTCAAAAATTTCGCAGAATCAAATTTTCAGTTGAGTTTTTGCATGGACTTCCATCATAACATTCACTTGTAAAATATATCAATAATCTGAAAAGTTTTGTAGCATTTCGAACAATACTCGATTCAATTTGATTTTATTAGCAAAACTAGTTTAAACTAATGTATAATATATTACGATTTTTTGACCGAAATTCGTATTTCAAAAAGTTTCTTAGAATCTAATTTTCAAATGATTTTTTGTATCGACTTCCATCATAACCTTCCCGCGTAACATATACGAAGGATCTGAAAAGTTTTGTATCATTTCGAACAATACTCGATTCAATTTGATTTTTTTTAGCAAAACTGGTATAAACTAGTGTATAATATAATATGATTTTTTGACCGAAACTTGCATTCCAAAAAGTTTCATAGAATCTAATTTTCAGATGATTTTTTGCATGGACTTCCATCATGACCTTCCCTCGTAAAATATATTAATTATCTAAAAAGTTTTGTAGCATTTCGAACAGTCCTCGATTTAATTTATTTTTTGACCGAAACTATTATAAACTAGTGTATGAGCTCAACATGTCTAGAAGCACATGAGAACGTTCTTTTGCTGATATTATTACCAGTATTCGATACTGGATTATTCATAGAATTACAATACCCTCCCTATTCATTGCGGGTTGGTTATTTGTCAACACAGGTTTAACTTACGATGTATTTGGAAGCCCCCGTCCAAACGATTATTTTAAAGAAACCCGACAAGGAATTCATTTAATAACATGTAGTTTTGATTCTTTGGAACAACTCGATGAATTTAGTAGATCTTTTTAGGAGGCTCCAATGACCATAGATAGGACCTATCCCATTTTTACAGTACGATGGTTGGCTGTTCAAGGACTAGCGGTACCCACCGTTTCTTTTTTGCGATCAATATCAGCAATGCAGTTCATCAAACGATAAACCTAATCTGAATTTACGATTTTTTGACAGAAACTTGCATTTCAAAAAGTTTCGCAGAATCTAATTTTCAAATGTTTTTTTTGCATGGACATCCATCATAACCTTCCCTCGTAACATAAAAGATGGTTATGAAAAGTTTTGTATCGTTTCGAATTGTCCTCGATTTAATTTGATTTTTTTTATAGAAAAACTTGTGTAAACTATTGTATAATATATAATGATATTGTGACCGAAACTTGCATTTCAAAAAGTTTCGTAGAATTAAATTTTCAGATGATGTTTTACATGGACTTCCATCATAACCTTCACTCGTAAAATATATAAATTATCAGAAAATTTTTGTAGCATTTCGAGCAGTCTTTGATTTAATTGATTTTTTGACCGAAACTAGTATAAACTAATGTATAATATATTACAATTTTTTGACCGAAAGTCTTATTTCAAAAAGTTTCGTAGAATCTAAATTTCAAATGATTTTTTGCAAGGACTTCCATCATAACCTTCCCTCGTAACATATAAGATAATTATGAAATGTTTTGTTTCGTTTCGAACAGTCCCCGATTTAATTTGATTTTTTCAATAAAACTAGTATAAACTAGTGTATAATATAATATGATTTTTAGACCGAAACTTGTATTTCGAAAAGTTTCGCAGAATCAAATTTTTAGTTGATTTTTTTGCATGGACTTCCATCATAACCTTCACTCGTATAATATATAAATTATCTGAAAATATTTGTAGCATTTCGAGCAGTTTTTTATTTAATTGTTTTTTTTGACTGAAACTAGTATAAACTAATGTATAATATATTACAATTTTTTGACCCAAAGTCGTATTTCAAAAAGTTTAGTAGAATCTAAATTTCAAATGATATTTTGCAAGGACTTCCATCATAACCTTTCCTCGTAACATATAAGACGGTTATGAAAAGTTTTGTATCGTTTCGAACAATCCTCGATTTAATTTGATTTTTTTAGCAAAGCTAGTATAAACTTGTGTATAATATATAATGATTTTTTGACCAAAACTTTCATTTCGAAAAGTTTCGTAGAATCAAATTTTCAATTGATTTTTTGCATGGACTTCAATCATAACATTCACTTGTAAAATATATAAATTATCTGAAAAGTTTTGTAGCATTTCGAACAATCCTCGATTTAATTGATTTTTTGACCGAAACTAGTATAAACAAGTGTATAATATAATACGATTTTTTGACCGAAACTTGCATTTCAAAAAGTTTCATAGAATCTAATTTTCAGATGATTTTTTGCATGGAATTCAATCATAACCTTCCCTCGTATCATATAAGAAGGATCTGAAAAGTTTTGTATTGTTTTGAATAGTCCTCGATTTAATTTGATTTTTTGAACAAAACTAGTGTATAATATATAATGATTTTTTGAACGAAACTTGCATTTCAAAAAATTTCATAGAATCTAATTTTCAGTTGATTTTTTTGCATAGACTTCCATAATAATCTTCCCTCGTAAAATATAAGAAGGATCTGAAAAGTTTTATATCGTTTCGTACAATTCTCGATTTAATTTGATTTTTTGAGCAAACTAGTATAAACTTGTTTATAATGTAGATCTTTTTAGGAGGCTCCAATGACCATAGATAGGACCTATCCCAATTTTACAGTACGATGGTTGGCTGTTCAAGGACTAGCGGTACCCACCGTTTCTTTTTTGCGATCAATATCAGCAATGCAGTTCATCAAACGATAAACCTAATCTGAATTTACGATTTTTTGACAGAAACTTGCATTTCAAAAAGTTTCGCAGAATCTAATTTTCAAATGTTTTTTTTGCATGGACATCCATCATAACCTTCCCTCGTAACATATAAGATGGTTATGAAAAGTTTTGTATCGTTTCGAATTGTCCTCGATTTAATTTGATTTTTTTATAGAAAAACTTGTGTAAACTATTGTATCGTTTCGTACAATTCTCGATTTAATTTGATTTTTTGAGCAAACTAGTATAAACTTGTTTATAATGTATTATGATTTATTTGACCAAATGTTGCATTTTGAAAAGTTTCATAGAATCTAATTCTCCGATGATTTTTTGCATGGACTTCCATCATAACCTTCCCGCGTAACATATAGGAAGGATCTGAAAAGTTTTATATCGTTTCGTACAGTCCTCAATTTAATTTGATTTTTTTAGCAAACTAGTATAAACTTGTGTATCATATGATTTTTGCCCGGAACATGCATTTCGAAAAGTTTCGTAGAATCAAATTTTCAGTTGATTTTTTTGCGTGAACTTTAATCATAACCTTCCCTCGTAAAATATATAAATTCTCTGAAAAGTTTTGTAGCATTTCGAACAGTCATCGATTCAATTGATTTTTTTGACCGAAACTAGTATAAACTAGTGTATAATATATTAGAATTTTTTGACCGAAACTTGCGTTTCAGAAAGTTTCGTAGAATCTAATTTTCAGATGAATTTTTGCATGGACTTCCATAAAAACCTTCCCTCGTAACATATAAGATAATTATGAAATGTTTTGTTTCGTTTCGAACAGTCCCCGATTTAATTTGATTTTTTCAATAAAACTAGTATAAACTAGTGTATAATATAATATGATTTTTAGACCGAAACTTGTATTTCGAAAAGTTTCGCAGAATCAAATTTTTAGTTGATTTTTTTGCATGGACTTCCATCATAACCTTCACTCGTATAATATATAAATTATCTGAAAATATTTGTAGCATTTCGAGCAGTTTTTTATTTAATTGTTTTTTTGACTGAAACTAGTATAAACTAATGTATAATATATTACAATTTTTTGACCCAAAGTCGTATTTCAAAAAGTTTAGTAGAATCTAAATTTCAAATGATATTTTGCAAGGACTTCCATCATAACCTTTCCTCGTAACATATAAGACGGTTATGAAAAGTTTTGTATCGTTTCGAACAATCCTCGATTTAATTTGATTTTTTTAGCAAAGCTAGTATAAACTTGTGTATAATATATAATGATTTTTTGACCGAAACTTTCATTTCGAAAAGTTTCGTAGAATCAAATTTTCAATTGATTTTTTGCATGGACTTCAATCATAACATTCACTTGTAAAATATATAAATTATCTGAAAAGTTTTGTAGCATTTCGAACAATCCTCGATTTAATTGATTTTTTGACCGAAACTAGTATAAACAAGTGTATAATATAATACGATTTTTTGACCGAAACTTGCATTTCAAAAAGTTTCATAGAATCTAATTTTCAGATGATTTTTTGCATGGAATTCAATCATAACCTTCCCTCGTATCATATAAGAAGGATCTGAAAAGTTTTGTATTGTTTTGAATAGTCCTCGATTTAATTTGATTTTTTGAACAAAACTAGTGTATAATATATAATGATTTTTTGAACGAAACTTGCATTTCAAAAAATTTCATAGAATCTAATTTTCAGTTGATTTTTTTGCATAGACTTCCATAATAATCTTCCCTCGTAAAATATAAGAAGGATCTGAAAAGTTTTATATCGTTTCGTACAATTCTCGATTTAATTTGATTTTTTGAGCAAACTAGTATAAACTTGTTTATAATGTATTATGATTTATTTGACCAAATGTTGCATTTTGAAAAGTTTCATAGAATCTAATTCTCCGATGATTTTTTGCATGGACTTCCATCATAACCTTCCCGCGTAACATATAGGAAGGATCTGAAAAGTTTTATATCGTTTCGTACAGTCCTCAATTTAATTTGATTTTTTTAGCAAACTAGTATAAACTTGTGTATCATATGATTTTTGCCCGGAACATGCATTTCGAAAAGTTTCGTAGAATCAAATTTTCAGTTGATTTTTTTGCGTGAACTTTAATCATAACCTTCCCTCGTAAAATATATAAATTCTCTGAAAAGTTTTGTAGCATTTCGAACAGTCATCGATTTAATTGATTTTTTTGACCGAAACTAGTATAAACTAGTGTATAATATATTAGAATTTTTTGACCGAAACTTGCGTTTCAGAAAGTTTCGTAGAATCTAATTTTCAGATGAATTTTTGCATGGACTTCCATAAAAACCTTCCCTCGTAACATATAAGATAATTATGAAATGTTTTGTATCGTTTCGAACAGTCCCCGATTTAATTTGATTTTTTCAATAAAACTAGTATAAACTAGTGTATAATATAATATGATTTTTAGACCGAAACTTGTATTTCGAAAAGTTTCGCAGAATCAAATTTTTAGTTGATTTTTTTGCATGGACTTCCATCATAACCTTCACTCGTATAATATATAAATTATCTGAAAATATTTGTAGCATTTCGAGCAGTTTTTTATTTAATTGTTTTTTTTTGACTGAAACTAGTATAAACTAATGTATAATATATTACAATTTTTTGACCCAAAGTCGTATTTCAAAAAGCTTAGTAGAATCTAAATTTCAAATGATATTTTGCAAGGACTTCCATCATAACCTTTCCTCGTAACATATAAGACGGTTATGAAAAGTTTTGTATCGTTTCGAACAATCCTCGATTTAATTTGATTTTTTTAGCAAAGCTAGTATAAACTTGTGTATAATATATAATGATTTTTTGACCGAAACTTTCATTTCGAAAAGTTTCGTAGAATCAAATTTTCAATTGATTTTTTGCATGGACTTCAATCATAACATTCACTTGTAAAATATATAAATTATCTGAAAAGTTTTGTAGCATTTCGAACAATCCTCGATTTAATTGATTTTTTGACCGAAACTAGTATAAACAAGTGTATAATATAATACGATTTTTTGACCGAAACTTGCATTTCAAAAAGTTTCATAGAATCTAATTTTCAGATGATTTTTTGCATGGAATTCAATCATAACCTTCCCTCGTATCATATAAGAAGGATCTGAAAAGTTTTGTATTGTTTTGAATAGTCCTCGATTTAATTTGATTTTTTGAACAAAACTAGTGTATAATATATAATGATTTTTTGAACGAAACTTGCATTTCAAAAAATTTCATAGAATCTAATTTTCAGTTGATTTTTTTGCATAGACTTCCATAATAATCTTCCCTCGTAAAATATAAGAAGGATCTGAAAAGTTTTATATCGTTTCGTACAATTCTCGATTTAATTTGATTTTTTGAGCAAACTAGTATAAACTTGTTTATAATGTATTATGATTTATTTGACCAAATGTTGCATTTTGAAAAGTTTCATAGAATCTAATTCTCCGATGATTTTTTGCATGGACTTCCATCATAACCTTCCCGCGTAACATATAGGAAGGATCTGAAAAGTTTTATATCGTTTCGTACAGTCCTCAATTTAATTTGATTTTTTTAGCAAACTAGTATAAACTTGTGTATCATATGATTTTTGCCCGGAACATGCATTTCGAAAAGTTTCGTAGAATCAAATTTTCAGTTGATTTTTTTGCGTGAACTTTAATCATAACCTTCCCTCGTAAAATATATAAATTCTCTGAAAAGTTTTGTAGCATTTCGAACAGTCATCGATTTAATTGATTTTTTTGACCGAAACTAGTATAAACTAGTGTATAATATATTAGAATTTTTTGACCGAAACTTGCGTTTCAGAAAGTTTCGTAGAATCTAATTTTCAGATGAATTTTTGCATGGACTTCCATAAAAACCTTCCCTCGTAACATATAAGATAATTATGAAATGTTTTGTATCGTTTCGAACAGTCCCCGATTTAATTTGATTTTTTCAATAAAACTAGTATAAACTAGTGTATAATATAATATGATTTTTAGACCGAAACTTGTATTTCGAAAAGTTTCGCAGAATCAAATTTTTAGTTGATTTTTTTGCATGGACTTCCATCATAACCTTCACTCGTATAATATATAAATTATCTGAAAATATTTGTAGCATTTCGAGCAGTTTTTTATTTAATTGTTTTTTTTTGACTGAAACTAGTATAAACTAATGTATAATATATTACAATTTTTTGACCCAAAGTCGTATTTCAAAAAGCTTAGTAGAATCTAAATTTCAAATGATATTTTGCAAGGACTTCCATCATAACCTTTCCTCGTAACATATAAGACGGTTATGAAAAGTTTTGTATCGTTTCGAACAATCCTCGATTTAATTTGATTTTTTTAGCAAAGCTAGTATAAACTTGTGTATAATATATAATGATTTTTTGACCGAAACTTTCATTTCGAAAAGTTTCGTAGAATCAAATTTTCAATTGATTTTTTGCATGGACTTCAATCATAACATTCACTTGTAAAATATATAAATTATCTGAAAAGTTTTGTAGCATTTCGAACAATCCTCGATTTAATTGATTTTTTGACCGAAACTAGTATAAACAAGTGTATAATATAATACGATTTTTTGACCGAAACTTGCATTTCAAAAAGTTTCATAGAATCTAATTTTCAGATGATTTTTTGCATGGAATTCAATCATAACCTTCCCTCGTATCATATAAGAAGGATCTGAAAAGTTTTGTATTGTTTTGAATAGTCCTCGATTTAATTTGATTTTTTGAACAAAACTAGTGTATAATATATAATGATTTTTTGAACGAAACTTGCATTTCAAAAAATTTCATAGAATCTAATTTTCAGTTGATTTTTTTGCATAGACTTCCATAATAATCTTCCCTCGTAAAATATAAGAAGGATCTGAAAAGTTTTATATCGTTTCGTAAAATTCTCGATTTAATTTGATTTTTTGAGCAAACTAGTATAAACTTGTTTATAATGTATTATGATTTATTTGACCAAATGTTGCATTTTGAAAAGTTTCATAGAATCTAATTCTCCGATGATTTTTTGCATGGACTTCCATCATAACCTTCCCGCGTAACATATAGGAAGGATCTGAAAAGTTTTATATCGTTTCGTACAGTCCTCAATTTAATTTGATTTTCTTAGCAAACTAGTATAAACTTGTGTATCATATGATTTTTGCCCGGAACATGCATTTCGAAAAGTTTCGTAGAATCAAATTTTCAGTTGATTTTTTTGCGTGAACTTTAATCATAACCTTCCCTCGTAAAATATATAAATTCTCTGAAAAGTTTTGTAGCATTTCGAACAGTCATCGATTTAATTGATTTTTTTGACCGAAACTAGTATAAACTAGTGTATAATATATTAGAATTTTTTGACCGAAACTTGCGTTTCAGAAAGTTTCGTAGAATCTAATTTTCAGATGAATTTTTGCATGGACTTCCATAAAAACCTTCCCTCGTAACATATAAGATAA
This sequence comes from Lathyrus aphaca, assembly GCA_963966055.1. NCBI lineage: Eukaryota > Viridiplantae > Streptophyta > Magnoliopsida > Fabales > Fabaceae > Lathyrus > Lathyrus aphaca. The sequence goes on along the minus strand of OZ014523.1, from coordinate 548,238,018 downwards.
TTATGAAATGTTTTGTATCGTTTCGAACAGTCCCCGATTTAATTTGATTTTTTCAATAAAACTAGTATAAACTAGTGTATAATATAATATGATTTTTAGACCGAAACTTGTATTTCGAAAAGTTTCGCAGAATCAAATTTTTAGTTGATTTTTTTGCATGGACTTCCATCATAACCTTCACTCGTATAATATATAAATTATCTGAAAATATTTGTAGCATTTCGAGCAGTTTTTTATTTAATTGTTTTTTTTTGACTGAAACTAGTATAAACTAATGTATAATATATTACAATTTTTTGACCCAAAGTCGTATTTCAAAAAGCTTAGTAGAATCTAAATTTCAAATGATATTTTGCAAGGACTTCCATCATAACCTTTCCTCGTAACATATAAGACGGTTATGAAAAGTTTTGTATCGTTTCGAACAATCCTCGATTTAATTTGATTTTTTTAGCAAAGCTAGTATAAACTTGTGTATAATATATAATGATTTTTTGACCGAAACTTTCATTTCGAAAAGTTTCGTAGAATCAAATTTTCAATTGATTTTTTGCATGGACTTCAATCATAACATTCACTTGTAAAATATATAAATTATCTGAAAAGTTTTGTAGCATTTCGAACAATCCTCGATTTAATTGATTTTTTGACCGAAACTAGTATAAACAAGTGTATAATATAATACGATTTTTTGACCGAAACTTGCATTTCAAAAAGTTTCATAGAATCTAATTTTCAGATGATTTTTTGCATGGAATTCAATCATAACCTTCCCTCGTATCATATAAGAAGGATCTGAAAAGTTTTGTATTGTTTTGAATAGTCCTCGATTTAATTTGATTTTTTGAACAAAACTAGTGTATAATATATAATGATTTTTTGAACGAAACTTGCATTTCAAAAAATTTCATAGAATCTAATTTTCAGTTGATTTTTTTGCATAGACTTCCATAATAATCTTCCCTCGTAAAATATAAGAAGGATCTGAAAAGTTTTATATCGTTTCGTAAAATTCTCGATTTAATTTGATTTTTTGAGCAAACTAGTATAAACTTGTTTATAATGTATTATGATTTATTTGACCAAATGTTGCATTTTGAAAAGTTTCATAGAATCTAATTCTCCGATGATTTTTTGCATGGACTTCCATCATAACCTTCCCGCGTAATATATAGGAAGGATCTGAAAAGTTTTATATCGTTTCGTACAGTCCTCAATTTAATTTGATTTTCTTAGCAAACTAGTATAAACTTGTGTATCATATGATTTTTGCCCGGAACATGCATTTCGAAAAGTTTCGTAGAATCAAATTTTCAGTTGATTTTTTTGCGTGAACTTTAATCATAACCTTCCCTCGTAAAATATATAAATTCTCTGAAAAGTTTTGTAGCATTTCGAACAGTCATCGATTTAATTGATTTTTTTGACCGAAACTAGTATAAACTAGTGTATAATATATTAGAATTTTTTGACCGAAACTTGCGTTTCAGAAAGTTTCGTAGAATCTAATTTTCAGATGAATTTTTGCATGGACTTCCATAAAAACCTTCCCTCGTAACATATAAGATAATTATGAAATGTTTTGTTTCGTTTCGAACAGTCCCCGATTTAATTTGATTTTTTCAATAAAACTAGTATAAACTAGTGTATAATATAATATGATTTTTAGACCGAAACTTGTATTTCGAAAAGTTTCGCAGAATCAAATTTTTAGTTGATTTTTTTGCATGGACTTCCATCATAACCTTCACTCGTATAATATATAAATTATCTGAAAATATTTGTAGCATTTCGAGCAGTTTTTTATTTAATTGTTTTTTTTGACTGAAACTAGTATAAACTAATGTATAATATATTACAATTTTTTGACCCAAAGTCGTATTTCAAAAAGTTTAGTAGAATCTAAATTTCAAATGATATTTTGCAAGGACTTCCATCATAACCTTTCCTCGTAACATATAAGACGGTTATGAAAAGTTTTGTATCGTTTCGAACAATCCTCGATTTAATTTGATTTTTTTAGCAAAGCTAGTATAAACTTGTGTATAATATATAATGATTTTTTGACCGAAACTTTCATTTCGAAAAGTTTCGTAGAATCAAATTTTCAATTGATTTTTTGCATGGACTTCAATCATAACATTCACTTGTAAAATATATAAATTATCTGAAAAGTTTTGTAGCATTTCGAACAATCCTCGATTTAATTGATTTTTTGACCGAAACTAGTATAAACAAGTGTATAATATAATACGATTTTTTGACCGAAACTTGCATTTCAAAAAGTTTCATAGAATCTAATTTTCAGATGATTTTTTGCATGGAATTCAATCATAACCTTCCCTCGTATCATATAAGAAGGATCTGAAAAGTTTTGTATTGTTTTGAATAGTCCTCGATTTAATTTGATTTTTTGAACAAAACTAGTGTATAATATATAATGATTTTTTGAACGAAACTTGCATTTCAAAAAATTTCATAGAATCTAATTTTCAGTTTATTTTTTTGCATAGACTTCCATAATAATCTTCCCTCGTAAAATATAAGAAGGATCTGAAAAGTTTTATATCGTTTCGTAAAATTCTCGATTTAATTTGATTTTTTGAGCAAACTAGTATAAACTTGTTTATAATGTATTATGATTTATTTGACCAAATGTTGCATTTTGAAAAGTTTCATAGAATCTAATTCTCCGATGATTTTTTGCATGGACTTCCATCATAACCTTCCCGCGTAATATATAGGAAGGATCTGAAAAGTTTTATATCGTTTCGTACAGTCCTCAATTTAATTTGATTTTCTTAGCAAACTAGTATAAACTTGTGTATCATATGATTTTTGCCCGGAACATGCATTTCGAAAAGTTTCGTAGAATCAAATTTTCAGTTGATTTTTTTGCGTGAACTTTAATCATAACCTTCCCTCGTAAAATATATAAATTCTCTGAAAAGTTTTGTAGCATTTCGAACAGTCATCGATTTAATTGATTTTTTTGACCGAAACTAGTATAAACTAGTGTATAATATATTAGAATTTTTTGACCGAAACTTGCGTTTCAGAAAGTTTCGTAGAATCTAATTTTCAGATGAATTTTTGCATGGACTTCCATAAAAACCTTCCCTCGTAACATATAAGATAATTATGAAATGTTTTGTTTCGTTTCGAACAGTCCCCGATTTAATTTGATTTTTTCAATAAAACTAGTATAAACTAGTGTATAATATAATATGATTTTTAGACCGAAACTTGTATTTCGAAAAGTTTCGCAGAATCAAATTTTTAGTTGATTTTTTTGCATGGACTTCCATCATAACCTTCACTCGTATAATATATAAATTATCTGAAAATATTTGTAGCATTTCGAGCAGTTTTTTATTTAATTGTTTTTTTTGACTGAAACTAGTATAAACTAATGTATAATATATTACAATTTTTTGACCCAAAGTCGTATTTCAAAAAGTTTAGTAGAATCTAAATTTCAAATGATATTTTGCAAGGACTTCCATCATAACCTTTCCTCGTAACATATAAGACGGTTATGAAAAGTTTTGTATCGTTTCGAACAATCCTCGATTTAATTTGATTTTTTTAGCAAAGCTAGTATAAACTTGTGTATAATATATAATGATTTTTTGACCGAAACTTTCATTTCGAAAAGTTTCGTAGAATCAAATTTTCAATTGATTTTTTGCATGGACTTCAATCATAACATTCACTTGTAAAATATATAAATTATCTGAAAAGTTTTGTAGCATTTCGAACAATCCTCGATTTAATTGATTTTTTGACCGAAACTAGTATAAACAAGTGTATAATATAATACGATTTTTTGACCGAAACTTGCATTTCAAAAAGTTTCATAGAATCTAATTTTCAGATGATTTTTTGCATGGAATTCAATCATAACCTTCCCTCGTATCATATAAGAAGGATCTGAAAAGTTTTGTATTGTTTTGAATAGTCCTCGATTTAATTTGATTTTTTGAACAAAACTAGTGTATAATATATAATGATTTTTTGAACGAAACTTGCATTTCAAAAAATTTCATAGAATCTAATTTTCAGTTTATTTTTTTGCATAGACTTCCATAATAATCTTCCCTCGTAAAATATAAGAAGGATCTGAAAAGTTTTATATCGTTTCGTACAATTCTCGATTTAATTTGATTTTTTGAGCGAACTAGTATAAACTTGTTTATAATGTATTATGATTTATTTGACCAAATGTTGCATTTTGAAAAGTTTCATAGAATCTAATTCTCCGATGATTTTTTGCATGGACTTCCATCATAACCTTCCCGCGTAACATATAGGAAGGATCTGAAAAGTTTTATATCGTTTCGTACAGTCCTCAATTTAATTTGATTTTTTTAGCAAACTAGTATAAACTTGTGTATCATATGATTTTTGCCCGGAACATGCATTTCGAAAAGTTTCGTAGAATCAAATTTTCAGTTGATTTTTTTGCGTGAACTTTAATCATAACCTTCCCTCGTAAAATATATAAATTCTCTGAAAAGTTTTGTAGCATTTCGAACAGTCATCGATTTAATTGATTTTTTTGACCGAAACTAGTATAAACTAGTGTATAATATATTAGAATTTTTTGACCGAAACTTGCGTTTCAGAAAGTTTCGTAGAATCTAATTTTCAGATGAATTTTTGCATGGACTTCCATAAAAACCTTCCCTCGTAACATATAAGATAATTATGAAATGTTTTGTTTCGTTTCGAACAGTCCCCGATTTAATTTGATTTTTTCAATAAAACTAGTATAAACTAGTGTATAATATAATATGATTTTTAGACCGAAACTTGTATTTCGAAAAGTTTCGCAGAATCAAATTTTTAGTTGATTTTTTTGCATGGACTTCCATCATAACCTTCACTCGTATAATATATAAATTATCTGAAAATATTTGTAGCATTTCGAGCAGTTTTTTATTTAATTGTTTTTTTTTGACTGAAACTAGTATAAACTAATGTATAATATATTACAATTTTTTGACCCAAAGTTGTATTTCAAAAAGCTTAGTAGAATCTAAATTTCAAATGATATTTTGCAAGGACTTCCATCATAACCTTTCCTCGTAACATATAAGACGGTTATGAAAAGTTTTGTATCGTTTCGAACAATCCTCGATTTAATTTGATTTTTTTAGCAAAGCTAGTATAAACTTGTGTATAATATATAATGATTTTTTGACCGAAACTTTCATTTCGAAAAGTTTCGTAGAATCAAATTTTCAATTGATTTTTTGCATGGACTTCAATCATAACATTCACTTGTAAAATATATAAATTATCTGAAAAGTTTTGTAGCATTTCGAACAATCCTCGATTTAATTGATTTTTTGACCGAAACTAGTATAAACAAGTGTATAATATAATACGATTTTTTGACCGAAACTTGCATTTCAAAAAGTTTCATAGAATCTAATTTTCAGATGATTTTTTGCATGGAATTCAATCATAACCTTCCCTCGTATCATATAAGAAGGATCTGAAAAGTTTTGTATTGTTTTGAATAGTCCTCGATTTAATTTGATTTTTTGAACAAAACTAGTGTATAATATATAATGATTTTTTGAACGAAACTTGCATTTCAAAAAATTTCATAGAATCTAATTTTCAGTTGATTTTTTTGCATAGACTTCCATAATAATCTTCCCTCGTAAAATATAAGAAGGATCTGAAAAGTTTTATATCGTTTCGTAAAATTCTCGATTTAATTTGATTTTTTGAGCAAACTAGTATAAACTTGTTTATAATGTATTATGATTTATTTGACCAAATGTTGCATTTTGAAAAGTTTCATAGAATCTAATTCTCCGATGATTTTTTGCATGGACTTCCATCATAACCTTCCCGCGTAATATATAGGAAGGATCTGAAAAGTTTTATATCGTTTCGTACAGTCCTCAATTTAATTTGATTTTCTTAGCAAACTAGTATAAACTTGTGTATCATATGATTTTTGCCCGGAACATGCATTTCGAAAAGTTTCGTAGAATCAAATTTTCAGTTGATTTTTTTGCGTGAACTTTAATCATAACCTTCCCTCGTAAAATATATAAATTCTCTGAAAAGTTTTGTAGCATTTCGAACAGTCATCGATTTAATTGATTTTTTTGACCGAAACTAGTATAAACTAGTGTATAATATATTAGAATTTTTTGACCGAAACTTGCGTTTCAGAAAGTTTCGTAGAATCTAATTTTCAGATGAATTTTTGCATGGACTTCCATAAAAACCTTCCCTCGTAACATATAAGATAATTATGAAATGTTTTGTTTCGTTTCGAACAGTCCCCGATTTAATTTGATTTTTTCAATAAAACTAGTATAAACTAGTGTATAATATAATATGATTTTTAGACCGAAACTTGTATTTCGAAAAGTTTCGCAGAATCAAATTTTTAGTTGATTTTTTTGCATGGACTTCCATCATAACCTTCACTCGTATAATATATAAATTATCTGAAAATATTTGTAGCATTTCGAGCAGTTTTTTATTTAATTGTTTTTTTTTGACTGAAACTAGTATAAACTAATGTATAATATATTACAATTTTTTGACCCAAAGTTGTATTTCAAAAAGCTTAGTAGAATCTAAATTTCAAATGATATTTTGCAAGGACTTCCATCATAACCTTTCCTCGTAACATATAAGACGGTTATGAAAAGTTTTGTATCGTTTCGAACAATCCTCGATTTAATTTGATTTTTTTAGCAAAGCTAGTATAAACTTGTGTATAATATATAATGATTTTTTGACCGAAACTTTCATTTCGAAAAGTTTCGTAGAATCAAATTTTCAATTGATTTTTTGCATGGACTTCAATCATAACATTCACTTGTAAAATATATAAATTATCTGAAAAGTTTTGTAGCATTTCGAACAATCCTCGATTTAATTGATTTTTTGACCGAAACTAGTATAAACAAGTGTATAATATAATACGATTTTTTGACCGAAACTTGCATTTCAAAAAGTTTCATAGAATCTAATTTTCAGATGATTTTTTGCATGGAATTCAATCATAACCTTCCCTCGTATCATATAAGAAGGATCTGAAAAGTTTTGTATTGTTTTGAATAGTCCTCGATTTAATTTGATTTTTTGAACAAAACTAGTGTATAATATATAATGATTTTTTGAACGAAACTTGCATTTCAAAAAATTTCATAGAATCTAATTTTCAGTTGATTTTTTTGCATAGACTTCCATAATAATCTTCCCTCGTAAAATATAAGAAGGATCTGAAAAGTTTTATATCGTTTCGTAAAATTCTCGATTTAATTTGATTTTTTGAGCAAACTAGTATAAACTTGTTTATAATGTATTATGATTTATTTGACCAAATGTTGCATTTTGAAAAGTTTCATAGAATCTAATTCTCCGATGATTTTTTGCATGGACTTCCATCATAACCTTCCCGCGTAATATATAGGAAGGATCTGAAAAGTTTTATATCGTTTCGTACAGTCCTCAATTTAATTTGATTTTCTTAGCAAACTAGTATAAACTTGTGTATCATATGATTTTTGCCCGGAACATGCATTTCGAAAAGTTTCGTAGAATCAAATTTTCAGTTGATTTTTTTGCGTGAACTTTAATCATAACCTTCCCTCGTAAAATATATAAATTCTCTGAAAAGTTTTGTAGCATTTCGAACAGTCATCGATTTAATTGATTTTTTTGACCGAAACTAGTATAAACTAGTGTATAATATATTAGAATTTTTTGACCGAAACTTGCGTTTCAGAAAGTTTCGTAGAATCTAATTTTCAGATGAATTTTTGCATGGACTTCCATAAAAACCTTCCCTCGTAACATATAAGATAATTATGAAATGTTTTGTTTCGTTTCGAACAGTCCCCGATTTAATTTGATTTTTTCAATAAAACTAGTATAAACTAGTGTATAATATAATATGATTTTTAGACCGAAACTTGTATTTCGAAAAGTTTCGCAGAATCAAATTTTTAGTTGATTTTTTTGCATGGACTTCCATCATAACCTTCACTCGTATAATATATAAATTATCTGAAAATATTTGTAGCATTTCGAGCAGTTTTTTATTTAATTGTTTTTTTTGACTGAAACTAGTATAAACTAATGTATAATATATTACAATTTTTTGACCCAAAGTCGTATTTCAAAAAGTTTAGTAGAATCTAAATTTCAAATGATATTTTGCAAGGACTTCCATCATAACCTTTCCTCGTAACATATAAGACGGTTATGAAAAGTTTTGTATCGTTTCGAACAATCCTCGATTTAATTTGATTTTTTTAGCAAAGCTAGTATAAACTTGTGTATAATATATAATGATTTTTTGACCGAAACTTTCATTTCGAAAAGTTTCGTAGAATCAAATTTTCAATTGATTTTTTGCATGGACTTCAATCATAACATTCACTTGTAAAATATATAAATTATCTGAAAAGTTTTGTAGCATTTCGAACAATCCTCGATTTAATTGATTTTTTGACCGAAACTAGTATAAACAAGTGTATAATATAATACGATTTTTTGACCGAAACTTGCATTTCAAAAAGTTTCATAGAATCTAATTTTCAGATGATTTTTTGCATGGAATTCAATCATAACCTTCCCTCGTATCATATAAGAAGGATCTGAAAAGTTTTGTATTGTTTTGAATAGTCCTCGATTTAATTTGATTTTTTGAACAAAACTAGTGTATAATATATAATGATTTTTTGAACGAAACTTGCATTTCAAAAAATTTCATAGAATCTAATTTTCAGTTGATTTTTTTGCATAGACTTCCATAATAATCTTCCCTCGTAAAATATAAGAAGGATCTGAAAAGTTTTATATCGTTTCGTAAAATTCTCGATTTAATTTGATTTTTTGAGCAAACTAGTATAAACTTGTTTATAATGTATTATGATTTATTTGACCAAATGTTGCATTTTGAAAAGTTTCATAGAATCTAATTCTCCGATGATTTTTTGCATGGACTTCCATCATAACCTTCCCGCGTAACATATAGGAAGGATCTGAAAAGTTTTATATCGTTTCGTACAGTCCTCAATTTAATTTGATTTTCTTAGCAAACTAGTATAAACTTGTGTATCATATGATTTTTGCCCGGAACATGCATTTCGAAAAGTTTCGTAGAATCAAATTTTCAGTTGATTTTTTTGCGTGAACTTTAATCATAACCTTCCCTCGTAAAATATATAAATTCTCTGAAAAGTTTTGTAGCATTTCGAACAGTCATCGATTTAATTGATTTTTTTGACCGAAACTAGTATAAACTAGTGTATAATATATTAGAATTTTTTGACCGAAACTTGCGTTTCAGAAAGTTTCGTAGAATCTAATTTTCAGATGAATTTTTGCATGGACTTCCATAAAAACCTTCCCTCGTAACATATAAGATAATTATGAAATGTTTTGTTTCGTTTCGAACAGTCCCCGATTTAATTTGATTTTTTCAATAAAACTAGTATAAACTAGTGTATAATATAATATGATTTTTAGACCGAAACTTGTATTTCGAAAAGTTTCGCAGAATCAAATTTTTAGTTGATTTTTTTGCATGGACTTCCATCATAACCTTCACTCGTATAATATATAAATTATCTGAAAATATTTGTAGCATTTCGAGCAGTTTTTTATTTAATTGTTTTTTTTTGACTGAAACTAGTATAAACTAATGTATAATATATTACAATTTTTTGACCCAAAGTTGTATTTCAAAAAGCTTAGTAGAATCTAAATTTCAAATGATATTTTGCAAGGACTTCCATCATAACCTTTCCTCGTAACATATAAGACGGTTATGAAAAGTTTTGTATCGTTTCGAACAATCCTCGATTTAATTTGATTTTTTTAGCAAAGCTAGTATAAACTTGTGTATAATATATAATGATTTTTTGACCGAAACTTTCATTTCGAAAAGTTTCGTAGAATCAAATTTTCAATTGATTTTTTGCATGGACTTCAATCATAACATTCACTTGTAAAATATATAAATTATCTGAAAAGTTTTGTAGCATTTCGAACAATCCTCGATTTAATTGATTTTTTGACCGAAACTAGTATAAACAAGTGTATAATATAATACGATTTTTTGACCGAAACTTGCATTTCAAAAAGTTTCATAGAATCTAATTTTCAGATGATTTTTTGCATGGAATTCAATCATAACCTTCCCTCGTATCATATAAGAAGGATCTGAAAAGTTTTGTATTGTTTTGAATAGTCCTCGATTTAATTTGATTTTTTGAACAAAACTAGTGTATAATATATAATGATTTTTTGAACGAAACTTGCATTTCAAAAAATTTCATAGAATCTAATTTTCAGTTGATTTTTTTGCATAGACTTCCATAATAATCTTCCCTCGTAAAATATAAGAAGGATCTGAAAAGTTTTATATCGTTTCGTAAAATTCTCGATTTAATTTGATTTTTTGAGCAAACTAGTATAAACTTGTTTATAATGTATTATGATTTATTTGACCAAATGTTGCATTTTGAAAAGTTTCATAGAATCTAATTCTCCGATGATTTTTTGCATGGACTTCCATCATAACCTTCCCGCGTAATATATAGGAAGGATCTGAAAAGTTTTATATCGTTTCGTACAGTCCTCAATTTAATTTGATTTTCTTAGCAAACTAGTATAAACTTGTGTATCATATGATTTTTGCCCGGAACATGCATTTCGAAAAGTTTCGTAGAATCAAATTTTCAGTTGATTTTTTTGCGTGAACTTTAATCATAACCTTCCCTCGTAAAATATATAAATTCTCTGAAAAGTTTTGTAGCATTTCGAACAGTCATCGATTTAATTGATTTTTTTGACCGAAACTAGTATAAACTAGTGTATAATATATTAGAATTTTTTGACCGAAACTTGCGTTTCAGAAAGTTTCGTAGAATCTAATTTTCAGATGAATTTTTGCATGGACTTCCATAAAAACCTTCCCTCGTAACATATAAGATAATTATGAAATGTTTTGTTTCGTTTCGAACAGTCCCCGATTTAATTTGATTTTTTCAATAAAACTAGTATAAACTAGTGTATAATATAATATGATTTTTAGACCGAAACTTGTATTTCGAAAAGTTTCGCAGAATCAAATTTTTAGTTGATTTTTTTGCATGGACTTCCATCATAACCTTCACTCGTATAATATATAAATTATCTGAAAATATTTGTAGCATTTCGAGCAGTTTTTTATTTAATTGTTTTTTTTTACTGAAACTAGTATAAACTAATGTATAATATATTACAATTTTTTGACCCAAAGTCGTATTTCAAAAAGTTTAGTAGAATCTAAATTTCAAATGATATTTTGCAAGGACTTCCATCATAACCTTTCCTCGTAACATATAAGACGGTTATGAAAAGTTTTGTATCGTTTCGAACAATCCTCGATTTAATTTGATTTTTTTAGCAAAGCTAGTATAAACTTGTGTATAATATATAATGATTTTTTGACCGAAACTTTCATTTCGAAAAGTTTCGTAGAATCAAATTTTCAATTGATTTTTTGCATGGACTTCAATCATAACATTCACTTGTAAAATATATAAATTATCTGAAAAGTTTTGTAGCATTTCGAACAATCCTCGATTTAATTGATTTTTTGACCGAAACTAGTATAAACAAGTGTATAATATAATACGATTTTTTGACCGAAACTTGCATTTCAAAAAGTTTCATAGAATCTAATTTTCAGATGATTTTTTGCATGGAATTCAATCATAACCTTCCCTCGTATCATATAAGAAGGATCTGAAAAGTTTTGTATTGTTTTGAATAGTCCTCGATTTAATTTGATTTTTTGAACAAAACTAGTGTATAATATATAATGATTTTTTGAACGAAACTTGCATTTCAAAAAATTTCATAGAATCTAATTTTCAGTTGATTTTTTTGCATAGACTTCCATAATAATCTTCCCTCGTAAAATATAAGAAGGATCTGAAAAGTTTTATATCGTTTCGTAAAATTCTCGATTTAATTTGATTTTTTGAGCAAACTAGTATAAACTTGTTTATAATGTATTATGATTTATTTGACCAAATGTTGCATTTTGAAAAGTTTCATAGAATCTAATTCTCCGATGATTTTTTGCATGGACTTCCATCATAACCTTCCCGCGTAACATATAGGAAGGATCTGAAAAGTTTTATATCGTTTCGTACAGTCCTCAATTTAATTTGATTTTTTTAGCAAACTAGTATAAACTTGTGTATCATATGATTTTTGCCCGGAACATGCATTTCGAAAAGTTTCGTAGAATCAAATTTTCAGTTGATTTTTTTGCGTGAACTTTAATCATAACCTTCCCTCGTAAAATATATAAATTCTCTGAAAAGTTTTGTAGCATTTCGAACAGTCATCGATTTAATTGATTTTTTTGACCGAAACTAGTATAAACTAGTGTATAATATATTAGAATTTTTTGACCGAAACTTGCGTTTCAGAAAGTTTCGTAGAATCTAATTTTCAGATGAATTTTTGCATGGACTTCCATAAAAACCTTCCCTCGTAACATATAAGATAATTATGAAATGTTTTGTTTCGTTTCGAACAGTCCCCGATTTAATTTGATTTTTTCAATAAAACTAGTATAAACTAGTGTATAATATAATATGATTTTTAGACCGAAACTTGTATTTCGAAAAGTTTCGCAGAATCAAATTTTTAGTTGATTTTTTTGCATGGACTTCCATCATAACCTTCACTCGTATAATATATAAATTATCTGAAAATATTTGTAGCATTTCGAGCAGTTTTTTATTTAATTGTTTTTTTTTGACTGAAACTAGTATAAACTAATGTATAATATATTACAATTTTTTGACCCAAAGTTGTATTTCAAAAAGCTTAGTAGAATCTAAATTTCAAATGATATTTTGCAAGGACTTCCATCATAACCTTTCCTCGTAACATATAAGACGGTTATGAAAAGTTTTGTATCGTTTCGAACAATCCTCGATTTAATTTGATTTTTTTAGCAAAGCTAGTATAAACTTGTGTATAATATATAATGATTTTTTGACCGAAACTTTCATTTCGAAAAGTTTCGTAGAATCAAATTTTCAATTGATTTTTTGCATGGACTTCAATCATAACATTCACTTGTAAAATATATAAATTATCTGAAAAGTTTTGTAGCATTTCGAACAATCCTCGATTTAATTGATTTTTTGACCGAAACTAGTATAAACAAGTGTATAATATAATACGATTTTTTGACCGAAACTTGCATTTCAAAAAGTTTCATAGAATCTAATTTTCAGATGATTTTTTGCATGGAATTCAATCATAACCTTCCCTCGTATCATATAAGAAGGATCTGAAAAGTTTTGTATTGTTTTGAATAGTCCTCGATTTAATTTGATTTTTTGAACAAAACTAGTGTATAATATATAATGATTTTTTGAACGAAACTTGCATTTCAAAAAATTTCATAGAATCTAATTTTCAGTTTATTTTTTTGCATAGACTTCCATAATAATCTTCCCTCGTAAAATATAAGAAGGATCTGAAAAGTTTTATATCGTTTCGTAAAATTCTCGATTTAATTTGATTTTTTGAGCAAACTAGTATAAACTTGTTTATAATGTATTATGATTTATTTGACCAAATGTTGCATTTTGAAAAGTTTCATAGAATCTAATTCTCCGATGATTTTTTGCATGGACTTCCATCATAACCTTCCCGCGTAATATATAGGAAGGATCTGAAAAGTTTTATATCGTTTCGTACAGTCCTCAATTTAATTTGATTTTCTTAGCAAACTAGTATAAACTTGTGTATCATATGATTTTTGCCCGGAACATGCATTTCGAAAAGTTTCGTAGAATCAAATTTTCAGTTGATTTTTTTGCGTGAACTTTAATCATAACCTTCCCTCGTAAAATATATAAATTCTCTGAAAAGTTTTGTAGCATTTCGAACAGTCATCGATTTAATTGATTTTTTTGACCGAAACTAGTATAAACTAGTGTATAATATATTAGAATTTTTTGACCGAAACTTGCGTTTCAGAAAGTTTCGTAGAATCTAATTTTCAGATGAATTTTTGCATGGACTTCCATAAAAACCTTCCCTCGTAACATATAAGATAATTATGAAATGTTTTGTTTCGTTTCGAACAGTCCCCGATTTAATTTGATTTTTTCAATAAAACTAGTATAAACTAGTGTATAATATAATATGATTTTTAGACCGAAACTTGTATTTCGAAAAGTTTCGCAGAATCAAATTTTTAGTTGATTTTTTTGCATGGACTTCCATCATAACCTTCACTCGTATAATATATAAATTATCTGAAAATATTTGTAGCATTTCGAGCAGTTTTTTATTTAATTGTTTTTTTTGACTGAAACTAGTATAAACTAATGTATAATATATTACAATTTTTTGACCCAAAGTCGTATTTCAAAAAGTTTAGTAGAATCTAAATTTCAAATGATATTTTGCAAGGACTTCCATCATAACCTTTCCTCGTAACATATAAGACGGTTATGAAAAGTTTTGTATCGTTTCGAACAATCCTCGATTTAATTTGATTTTTTTAGCAAAGCTAGTATAAACTTGTGTATAATATATAATGATTTTTTGACCGAAACTTTCATTTCGAAAAGTTTCGTAGAATCAAATTTTCAATTGATTTTTTGCATGGACTTCAATCATAACATTCACTTGTAAAATATATAAATTATCTGAAAAGTTTTGTAGCATTTCGAACAATCCTCGATTTAATTGATTTTTTGACCGAAACTAGTATAAACAAGTGTATAATATAATACGATTTTTTGACCGAAACTTGCATTTCAAAAAGTTTCATAGAATCTAATTTTCAGATGATTTTTTGCATGGAATTCAATCATAACCTTCCCTGGTATCATATAAGAAGGATCTGAAAAGTTTTGTATTGTTTTGAATAGTCCTCGATTTAATTTGATTTTTTGAACAAAACTAGTGTATAATATATAATGATTTTTTGAACGAAACTTGCATTTCAAAAAATTTCATAGAATCTAATTTTCAGTTGATTTTTTTGCATAGACTTCCATAATAATCTTCCCTCGTAAAATATAAGAAGGATCTGAAAAGTTTTATATCGTTTCGTAAAATTCTCGATTTAATTTGATTTTTTGAGCAAACTAGTATAAACTTGTTTATAATGTATTATGATTTATTTGACCAAATGTTGCATTTTGAAAAGTTTCATAGAATCTAATTCTCCGATGATTTTTTGCATGGACTTCCATCATAACCTTCCCGCGTAATATATAGGAAGGATCTGAAAAGTTTTATATCGTTTCGTACAGTCCTCAATTTAATTTGATTTTCTTAGCAAACTAGTATAAACTTGTGTATCATATGATTTTTGCCCGGAACATGCATTTCGAAAAGTTTCGTAGAATCAAATTTTCAGTTGATTTTTTTGCGTGAACTTTAATCATAACCTTCCCTCGTAAAATATATAAATTCTCTGAAAAGTTTTGTAGCATTTCGAACAGTCATCGATTTAATTGATTTTTTTGACCGAAACTAGTATAAACTAGTGTATAATATATTAGAATTTTTTGACCGAAACTTGCGTTTCAGAAAGTTTCGTAGAATCTAATTTTCAGATGAATTTTTGCATGGACTTCCATAAAAACCTTCCCTCGTAACATATAAGATAATTATGAAATGTTTTGTTTCGTTTCGAACAGTCCCCGATTTAATTTGATTTTTTCAATAAAACTAGTATAAACTAGTGTATAATATAATATGATTTTTAGACCGAAACTTGTATTTCGAAAAGTTTCGCAGAATCAAATTTTTAGTTGATTTTTTTGCATGGACTTCCATCATAACCTTCACTCGTATAATATATAAATTATCTGAAAATATTTGTAGCATTTCGAGCAGTTTTTTATTTAATTGTTTTTTTTGACTGAAACTAGTATAAACTAATGTATAATATATTACAATTTTTTGACCCAAAGTCGTATTTCAAAAAGTTTAGTAGAATCTAAATTTCAAATGATATTTTGCAAGGACTTCCATCATAACCTTTCCTCGTTACATATAAGACGGTTATGAAAAGTTTTGTATCGTTTCGAACAATCCTCGATTTAATTTGATTTTTTTAGCAAAGCTAGTATAAACTTGTGTATAATATATAATGATTTTTTGACCGAAACTTTCATTTCGAAAAGTTTCGTAGAATCAAATTTTCAATTGATTTTTTGCATGGACTTCAATCATAACATTCACTTGTAAAATATATAAATTATCTGAAAAGTTTTGTAGCATTTCGAACAATCCTCGATTTAATTGATTTTTTGACCGAAACTAGTATAAACAAGTGTATAATATAATACGATTTTTTGACCGAAACTTGCATTTCAAAAAGTTTCATAGAATCTAATTTTCAGATGATTTTTTGCATGGAATTCAATCATAACCTTCCCTCGTATCATATAAGAAGGATCTGAAAAGTTTTGTATTGTTTTGAATAGTCCTCGATTTAATTTGATTTTTTGAACAAAACTAGTGTATAATATATAATGATTTTTTGAACGAAACTTGCATTTCAAAAAATTTCATAGAATCTAATTTTCAGTTTATTTTTTTGCATAGACTTCCATAATAATCTTCCCTCGTAAAATATAAGAAGGATCTGAAAAGTTTTATATCGTTTCGTAAAATTCTCGATTTAATTTGATTTTTTGAGCGAACTAGTATAAACTTGTTTATAATGTATTATGATTTATTTGACCAAATGTTGCATTTTGAAAAGTTTCATAGAATCTAATTCTCCGATGATTTTTTGCATGGACTTCCATCATAACCTTCCCGCGTAATATATAGGAAGGATCTGAAAAGTTTTATATCGTTTCGTACAGTCCTCAATTTAATTTGATTTTCTTAGCAAACTAGTATAAACTTGTGTATCATATGATTTTTGCCCGGAACATGCATTTCGAAAAGTTTCGTAGAATCAAATTTTCAGTTGATTTTTTTGCGTGAACTTTAATCATAACCTTCCCTCGTAAAATATATAAATTCTCTGAAAAGTTTTGTAGCATTTCGAACAGTCATCGATTTAATTGATTTTTTTGACCGAAACTAGTATAAACTAGTGTATAATATATTAGAATTTTTTGACCGAAACTTGCGTTTCAGAAAGTTTCGTAGAATCTAATTTTCAGATGAATTTTTGCATGGACTTCCATAAAAACCTTCCCTCGTAACATATAAGATAATTATGAAATGTTTTGTTTCGTTTCGAACAGTCCCCGATTTAATTTGATTTTTTCAATAAAACTAGTATAAACTAGTGTATAATATAATATGATTTTTAGACCGAAACTTGTATTTCGAAAAGTTTCGCAGAATCAAATTTTTAGTTGATTTTTTTGCATGGACTTCCATCATAACCTTCACTCGTATAATATATAAATTATCTGAAAATATTTGTAGCATTTCGAGCAGTTTTTTATTTAATTGTTTTTTTTGACTGAAACTAGTATAAACTAATGTATAATATATTACAATTTTTTGACCCAAAGTCGTATTTCAAAAAGTTTAGTAGAATCTAAATTTCAAATGATATTTTGCAAGGACTTCCATCATAACCTTTCCTCGTTACATATAAGACGGTTATGAAAAGTTTTGTATCGTTTCGAACAATCCTCGATTTAATTTGATTTTTTTAGCAAAGCTAGTATAAACTTGTGTATAATATATAATGATTTTTTGACCGAAACTTTCATTTCGAAAAGTTTCGTAGAATCAAATTTTCAATTGATTTTTTGCATGGACTTCAATCATAACATTCACTTGTAAAATATATAAATTATCTGAAAAGTTTTGTAGCATTTCGAACAATCCTCGATTTAATTGATTTTTTGACCGAAACTAGTATAAACAAGTGTATAATATAATACGATTTTTTGACCGAAACTTGCATTTCAAAAAGTTTCATAGAATCTAATTTTCAGATGATTTTTTGCATGGAATTCAATCATAACCTTCCCTCGTATCATATAAGAAGGATCTGAAAAGTTTTGTATTGTTTTGAATAGTCCTCGATTTAATTTGATTTTTTGAACAAAACTAGTGTATAATATATAATGATTTTTTGAACGAAACTTGCATTTCAAAAAATTTCATAGAATCTAATTTTCAGTTTATTTTTTTGCATAGACTTCCATAATAATCTTCCCTCGTAAAATATAAGAAGGATCTGAAAAGTTTTATATCGTTTCGTACAATTCTCGATTTAATTTGATTTTTTGAGCAAACTAGTATAAACTTGTTTATAATGTATTATGATTTATTTGACCAAATGTTGCATTTTGAAAAGTTTCATAGAATCTAATTCTCCGATGATTTTTTGCATGGACTTCCATCATAACCTTCCCGCGTAACATATAGGAAGGATCTGAAAAGTTTTATATCGTTTCGTACAGTCCTCAATTTAATTTGATTTTTTTAGCAAACTAGTATAAACTTGTGTATCATATGATTTTTGCCCGGAACATGCATTTCGAAAAGTTTCGTAGAATCAAATTTTCAGTTGATTTTTTTGCGTGAACTTTAATCATAACCTTCCCTCGTAAAATATATAAATTCTCTGAAAAGTTTTGTAGCATTTCGAACAGTCATCGATTTAATTGATTTTTTTGACCGAAACTAGTATAAACTAGTGTATAATATATTAGAATTTTTTGACCGAAACTTGCGTTTCAGAAAGTTTCGTAGAATCTAATTTTCAGATGAATTTTTGCATGGACTTCCATAAAAACCTTCCCTCGTAACATATAAGATAATTATGAAATGTTTTGTTTCGTTTCGAACAGTCCCCGATTTAATTTGATTTTTTCAATAAAACTAGTATAAACTAGTGTATAATATAATATGATTTTTAGACCGAAACTTGTATTTCGAAAAGTTTCGCAGAATCAAATTTTTAGTTGATTTTTTTGCATGGACTTCCATCATAACCTTCACTCGTATAATATATAAATTATCTGAAAATATTTGTAGCATTTCGAGCAGTTTTTTATTTAATTGTTTTTTTTTGACTGAAACTAGTATAAACTAATGTATAATATATTACAATTTTTTGACCCAAAGTTGTATTTCAAAAAGCTTAGTAGAATCTAAATTTCAAATGATATTTTGCAAGGACTTCCATCATAACCTTTCCTCGTAACATATAAGACGGTTATGAAAAGTTTTGTATCGTTTCGAACAATCCTCGATTTAATTTGATTTTTTTAGCAAAGCTAGTATAAACTTGTGTATAATATATAATGATTTTTTGACCGAAACTTTCATTTCGAAAAGTTTCGTAGAATCAAATTTTCAATTGATTTTTTGCATGGACTTCAATCATAACATTCACTTGTAAAATATATAAATTATCTGAAAAGTTTTGTAGCATTTCGAACAATCCTCGATTTAATTGATTTTTTGACCGAAACTAGTATAAACAAGTGTATAATATAATACGATTTTTTGACCGAAACTTGCATTTCAAAAAGTTTCATAGAATCTAATTTTCAGATGATTTTTTGCATGGAATTCAATCATAACCTTCCCTCGTATCATATAAGAAGGATCTGAAAAGTTTTGTATTGTTTTGAATAGTCCTCGATTTAATTTGATTTTTTGAACAAAACTAGTGTATAATATATAATGATTTTTTGAACGAAACTTGCATTTCAAAAAATTTCATAGAATCTAATTTTCAGTTGATTTTTTTTGCATAGACTTCCATAATAATCTTCCCTCGTAAAATATAAGAAGGATCTGAAAAGTTTTATATCGTTTCGTAAAATTCTCGATTTAATTTGATTTTTTGAGCAAACTAGTATAAACTTGTTTATAATGTATTATGATTTATTTGACCAAATGTTGCATTTTGAAAAGTTTCATAGAATCTAATTCTCCGATGATTTTTTGCATGGACTTCCATCATAACCTTCCCGCGTAACATATAGGAAGGATCTGAAAAGTTTTATATCGTTTCGTACAGTCCTCAATTTAATTTGATTTTCTTAGCAAACTAGTATAAACTTGTGTATCATATGATTTTTGCCCGGAACATGCATTTCGAAAAGTTTCGTAGAATCAAATTTTCAGTTGATTTTTTTGCGTGAACTTTAATCATAACCTTCCCTCGTAAAATATATAAATTCTCTGAAAAGTTTTGTAGCATTTCGAACAGTCATCGATTTAATTGATTTTTTTGACCGAAACTAGTATAAACTAGTGTATAATATATTAGAATTTTTTGACCGAAACTTGCGTTTCAGAAAGTTTCGTAGAATCTAATTTTCAGATGAATTTTTGCATGGACTTCCATAAAAACCTTCCCTCGTAACATATAAGATAATTATGAAATGTTTTGTTTCGTTTCGAACAGTCCCCGATTTAATTTGATTTTTTCAATAAAACTAGTATAAACTAGTGTATAATATAATATGATTTTTAGACCGAAACTTGTATTTCGAAAAGTTTCGCAGAATCAAATTTTTAGTTGATTTTTTTGCATGGACTTCCATCATAACCTTCACTCGTATAATATATAAATTATCTGAAAATATTTGTAGCATTTCGAGCAGTTTTTTATTTAATTGTTTTTTTTGACTGAAACTAGTATAAACTAATGTATAATATATTACAATTTTTTGACCCAAAGTCGTATTTCAAAAAGTTTAGTAGAATCTAAATTTCAAATGATATTTTGCAAGGACTTCCATCATAACCTTTCCTCGTAACATATAAGACGGTTATGAAAAGTTTTGTATCGTTTCGAACAATCCTCGATTTAATTTGATTTTTTTAGCAAAGCTAGTATAAACTTGTGTATAATATATAATGATTTTTTGACCGAAACTTTCATTTCGAAAAGTTTCGTAGAATCAAATTTTCAATTGATTTTTTGCATGGACTTCAATCATAACATTCACTTGTAAAATATATAAATTATCTGAAAAGTTTTGTAGCATTTCGAACAATCCTCGATTTAATTGATTTTTTGACCGAAACTAGTATAAACAAGTGTATAATATAATACGATTTTTTGACCGAAACTTGCATTTCAAAAAGTTTCATAGAATCTAATTTTCAGATGATTTTTTGCATGGAATTCAATCATAACCTTCCCTCGTATCATATAAGAAGGATCTGAAAAGTTTTGTATTGTTTTGAATAGTCCTCGATTTAATTTGATTTTTTGAACAAAACTAGTGTATAATATATAATGATTTTTTGAACGAAACTTGCATTTCAAAAAATTTCATAGAATCTAATTTTCAGTTGATTTTTTTGCATAGACTTCCATAATAATCTTCCCTCGTAAAATATAAGAAGGATCTGAAAAGTTTTATATCGTTTCGTAAAATTCTCGATTTAATTTGATTTTTTGAGCAAACTAGTATAAACTTGTTTATAATGTATTATGATTTATTTGACCAAATGTTGCATTTTGAAAAGTTTCATAGAATCTAATTCTCCGATGATTTTTAGCATGGACTTCCATCATAACCTTCCCGCGTAATATATAGGAAGGATCTGAAAAGTTTTATATCGTTTCG
Organism: Lathyrus aphaca; assembly: GCA_963966055.1. Lineage (NCBI taxonomy): Eukaryota > Viridiplantae > Streptophyta > Magnoliopsida > Fabales > Fabaceae > Lathyrus > Lathyrus aphaca. Next base: position 548,216,410 of record OZ014523.1, on the reverse strand, counting down.
TACAGTCCTCAATTTAATTTGATTTTCTTAGCAAACTAGTATAAACTTGTGTATCATATGATTTTTGCCCGGAACATGCATTTCGAAAAGTTTCGTAGAATCAAATTTTCAGTTGATTTTTTTGCGTGAACTTTAATCATAACCTTCCCTCGTAAAATATATAAATTCTCTGAAAAGTTTTGTAGCATTTCGAACAGTCATCGATTTAATTGATTTTTTTGACCGAAACTAGTATAAACTAGTGTATAATATATTAGAATTTTTTGACCGAAACTTGCGTTTCAGAAAGTTTCGTAGAATCTAATTTTCAGATGAATTTTTGCATGGACTTCCATAAAAACCTTCCCTCGTAACATATAAGATAATTATGAAATGTTTTGTTTCGTTTCGAACAGTCCCCGATTTAATTTGATTTTTTCAATAAAACTAGTATAAACTAGTGTATAATATAATATGATTTTTAGACCGAAACTTGTATTTCGAAAAGTTTCGCAGAATCAAATTTTTAGTTGATTTTTTTGCATGGACTTCCATCATAACCTTCACTCGTATAATATATAAATTATCTGAAAATATTTGTAGCATTTCGAGCAGTTTTTTATTTAATTGTTTTTTTTGACTGAAACTAGTATAAACTAATGTATAATATATTACAATTTTTTGACCCAAAGTCGTATTTCAAAAAGTTTAGTAGAATCTAAATTTCAAATGATATTTTGCAAGGACTTCCATCATAACCTTTCCTCGTAACATATAAGACGGTTATGAAAAGTTTTGTATCGTTTCGAACAATCCTCGATTTAATTTGATTTTTTTAGCAAAGCTAGTATAAACTTGTGTATAATATATAATGATTTTTTGACCGAAACTTTCATTTCGAAAAGTTTCGTAGAATCAAATTTTCAATTGATTTTTTGCATGGACTTCAATCATAACATTCACTTGTAAAATATATAAATTATCTGAAAAGTTTTGTAGCATTTCGAACAATCCTCGATTTAATTGATTTTTTGACCGAAACTAGTATAAACAAGTGTATAATATAATACGATTTTTTGACCGAAACTTGCATTTCAAAAAGTTTCATAGAATCTAATTTTCAGATGATTTTTTGCATGGAATTCAATCATAACCTTCCCTCGTATCATATAAGAAGGATCTGAAAAGTTTTGTATTGTTTTGAATAGTCCTCGATTTAATTTGATTTTTTGAACAAAACTAGTGTATAATATATAATGATTTTTTGAACGAAACTTGCATTTCAAAAAATTTCATAGAATCTAATTTTCAGTTGATTTTTTTGCATAGACTTCCATAATAATCTTCCCTCGTAAAATATAAGAAGGATCTGAAAAGTTTTATATCGTTTCGTAAAATTCTCGATTTAATTTGATTTTTTGAGCAAACTAGTATAAACTTGTTTATAATGTATTATGATTTATTTGACCAAATGTTGCATTTTGAAAAGTTTCATAGAATCTAATTCTCCGATGATTTTTAGCATGGACTTCCATCATAACCTTCCCGCGTAATATATAGGAAGGATCTGAAAAGTTTTATATCGTTTCGTACAGTCCTCAATTTAATTTGATTTTCTTAGCAAACTAGTATAAACTTGTGTATCATATGATTTTTGCCCGGAACATGCATTTCGAAAAGTTTCGTAGAATCAAATTTTCAGTTGATTTTTTTGCGTGAACTTTAATCATAACCTTCCCTCGTAAAATATATAAATTCTCTGAAAAGTTTTGTAGCATTTCGAACAGTCATCGATTTAATTGATTTTTTTGACCGAAACTAGTATAAACTAGTGTATAATATATTAGAATTTTTTGACCGAAACTTGCGTTTCAGAAAGTTTCGTAGAATCTAATTTTCAGATGAATTTTTGCATGGACTTCCATAAAAACCTTCCCTCGTAACATATAAGATAATTATGAAATGTTTTGTTTCGTTTCGAACAGTCCCCGATTTAATTTGATTTTTTCAATAAAACTAGTATAAACTAGTGTATAATATAATATGATTTTTAGACCGAAACTTGTATTTCGAAAAGTTTCGCAGAATCAAATTTTTAGTTGATTTTTTTGCATGGACTTCCATCATAACCTTCACTCGTATAATATATAAATTATCTGAAAATATTTGTAGCATTTCGAGCAGTTTTTTATTTAATTGTTTTTTTTGACTGAAACTAGTATAAACTAATGTATAATATATTACAATTTTTTGACCCAAAGTTGTATTTCAAAAAGTTTAGTAGAATCTAAATTTCAAATGATATTTTGCAAGGACTTCCATCATAACCTTTCCTCGTAACATATAAGACGGTTATGAAAAGTTTTGTATCGTTTCGAACAATCCTCGATTTAATTTGATTTTTTTAGCAAAGCTAGTATAAACTTGTGTATAATATATAATGATTTTTTGACCGAAACTTTCATTTCGAAAAGTTTCGTAGAATCAAATTTTCAATTGATTTTTTGCATGGACTTCAATCATAACATTCACTTGTAAAATATATAAATTATCTGAAAAGTTTTGTAGCATTTCGAACAATCCTCGATTTAATTGATTTTTTGACCGAAACTAGTATAAACAAGTGTATAATATAATACGATTTTTTGACCGAAACTTGCATTTCAAAAAGTTTCATAGAATCTAATTTTCAGATGATTTTTTGCATGGAATTCAATCATAACCTTCCCTCGTATCATATAAGAAGGATCTGAAAAGTTTTGTATTGTTTTGAATAGTCCTCGATTTAATTTGATTTTTTGAACAAAACTAGTGTATAATATATAATGATTTTTTGAACGAAACTTGCATTTCAAAAAATTTCATAGAATCTAATTTTCAGTTGATTTTTTTGCATAGACTTCCATAATAATCTTCCCTCGTAAAATATAAGAAGGATCTGAAAAGTTTTATATCGTTTCGTACAATTCTCGATTTAATTTGATTTTTTGAGCGAACTAGTATAAACTTGTTTATAATGTATTATGATTTATTTGACCAAATGTTGCATTTTGAAAAGTTTCATAGAATCTAATTCTCCGATGATTTTTTGCATGGACTTCCATCATAACCTTCCCGCGTAACATATAGGAAGGATCTGAAAAGTTTTATATCGTTTCGTACAGTCCTCAATTTAATTTGATTTTCTTAGCAAACTAGTATAAACTTGTGTATCATATGATTTTTGCCCGGAACATGCATTTCGAAAAGTTTCGTAGAATCAAATTTTCAGTTGATTTTTTTGCGTGAACTTTAATCATAACCTTCCCTCGTAAAATATATAAATTCTCTGAAAAGTTTTGTAGCATTTCGAACAGTCATCGATTTAATTGATTTTTTTGACCGAAACTAGTATAAACTAGTGTATAATATATTAGAATTTTTTGACCGAAACTTGCGTTTCAGAAAGTTTCGTAGAATCTAATTTTCAGATGAATTTTTGCATGGACTTCCATAAAAACCTTCCCTCGTAACATATAAGATAATTATGAAATGTTTTGTTTCGTTTCGAACAGTCCCCGATTTAATTTGATTTTTTCAATAAAACTAGTATAAACTAGTGTATAATATAATATGATTTTTAGACCGAAACTTGTATTTCGAAAAGTTTCGCAGAATCAAATTTTTAGTTGATTTTTTTGCATGGACTTCCATCATAACCTTCACTCGTATAATATATAAATTATCTGAAAATATTTGTAGCATTTCGAGCAGTTTTTTATTTAATTGTTTTTTTTGACTGAAACTAGTATAAACTAATGTATAATATATTACAATTTTTTGACCCAAAGTCGTATTTCAAAAAGTTTAGTAGAATCTAAATTTCAAATGATATTTTGCAAGGACTTCCATCATAACCTTTCCTCGTAACATATAAGACGGTTATGAAAAGTTTTGTATCGTTTCGAACAATCCTCGATTTAATTTGATTTTTTTAGCAAAGCTAGTATAAACTTGTGTATAATATATAATGATTTTTTGACCGAAACTTTCATTTCGAAAAGTTTCGTAGAATCAAATTTTCAATTGATTTTTTGCATGGACTTCAATCATAACATTCACTTGTAAAATATATAAATTATCTGAAAAGTTTTGTAGCATTTCGAACAATCCTCGATTTAATTGATTTTTTGACCGAAACTAGTATAAACAAGTGTATAATATAATACGATTTTTTGACCGAAACTTGCATTTCAAAAAGTTTCATAGAATCTAATTTTCAGATGATTTTTTGCATGGAATTCAATCATAACCTTCCCTCGTATCATATAAGAAGGATCTGAAAAGTTTTGTATTGTTTTGAATAGTCCTCGATTTAATTTGATTTTTTGAACAAAACTAGTGTATAATATATAATGATTTTTTGAACGAAACTTGCATTTCAAAAAATTTCATAGAATCTAATTTTCAGTTGATTTTTTTGCATAGACTTCCATAATAATCTTCCCTCGTAAAATATAAGAAGGATCTGAAAAGTTTTATATTGTTTCGTACAATTCTCGATTTAATTTGATTTTTTGAGCGAACTAGTATAAACTTGTTTATAATGTATTATGATTTATTTGACCAAATGTTGCATTTTGAAAAGTTTCATAGAATCTAATTCTCCGATGATTTTTTGCATGGACTTCCATCATAACCTTCCCGCGTAACATATAGGAAGGATCTGAAAAGTTTTATATCGTTTCGTACAGTCCTCAATTTAATTTGATTTTCTTAGCAAACTAGTATAAACTTGTGTATCATATGATTTTTGCCCGGAACATGCATTTCGAAAAGTTTCGTAGAATCAAATTTTCAGTTGATTTTTTTGCGTGAACTTTAATCATAACCTTCCCTCGTAAAATATATAAATTCTCTGAAAAGTTTTGTAGCATTTCGAACAGTCATCGATTTAATTGATTTTTTTGACCGAAACTAGTATAAACTAGTGTATAATATATTAGAATTTTTTGACCGAAACTTGCGTTTCAGAAAGTTTCGTAGAATCTAATTTTCAGATGAATTTTTGCATGGACTTCCATAAAAACCTTCCCTCGTAACATATAAGATAATTATGAAATGTTTTGTTTCGTTTCGAACAGTCCCCGATTTAATTTGATTTTTTCAATAAAACTAGTATAAACTAGTGTATAATATAATATGATTTTTAGACCGAAACTTGTATTTCGAAAAGTTTCGCAGAATCAAATTTTTAGTTGATTTTTTTGCATGGACTTCCATCATAACCTTCACTCGTATAATATATAAATTATCTGAAAATATTTGTAGCATTTCGAGCAGTTTTTTATTTAATTGTTTTTTTTGACTGAAACTAGTATAAACTAATGTATAATATATTACAATTTTTTGACCCAAAGTCGTATTTCAAAAAGTTTAGTAGAATCTAAATTTCAAATGATATTTTGCAAGGACTTCCATCATAACCTTTCCTCGTAACATATAAGACGGTTATGAAAAGTTTTGTATCGTTTCGAACAATCCTCGATTTAATTTGATTTTTTTAGCAAAGCTAGTATAAACTTGTGTATAATATATAATGATTTTTTGACCGAAACTTTCATTTCGAAAAGTTTCGTAGAATCAAATTTTCAATTGATTTTTTGCATGGACTTCAATCATAACATTCACTTGTAAAATATATAAATTATCTGAAAAGTTTTGTAGCATTTCGAACAATCCTCGATTTAATTGATTTTTTGACCGAAACTAGTATAAACAAGTGTATAATATAATACGATTTTTTGACCGAAACTTGCATTTCAAAAAGTTTCATAGAATCTAATTTTCAGATGATTTTTTGCATGGAATTCAATCATAACCTTCCCTCGTATCATATAAGAAGGATCTGAAAAGTTTTGTATTGTTTTGAATAGTCCTCGATTTAATTTGATTTTTTGAACAAAACTAGTGTATAATATATAATGATTTTTTGAACGAAACTTGCATTTCAAAAAATTTCATAGAATCTAATTTTCAGTTGATTTTTTTGCATAGACTTCCATAATAATCTTCCCTCGTAAAATATAAGAAGGATCTGAAAAGTTTTATATTGTTTCGTACAATTCTCGATTTAATTTGATTTTTTGAGCGAACTAGTATAAACTTGTTTATAATGTATTATGATTTATTTGACCAAATGTTGCATTTTGAAAAGTTTCATAGAATCTAATTCTCCGATGATTTTTTGCATGGACTTCCATCATAACCTTCCCGCGTAACATATAGGAAGGATCTGAAAAGTTTTATATCGTTTCGTACAGTCCTCAATTTAATTTGATTTTTTTAGCAAACTAGTATAAACTTGTGTATCATATGATTTTTGCCCGGAACATGCATTTCGAAAAGTTTCGTAGAATCAAATTTTCAGTTGATTTTTTTGCGTGAACTTTAATCATAACCTTCCCTCGTAAAATATATAAATTCTCTGAAAAGTTTTGTAGCATTTCGAACAGTCATCGATTTAATTGATTTTTTTGACCGAAACTAGTATAAACTAGTGTATAATATATTAGAATTTTTTGACCGAAACTTGCGTTTCAGAAAGTTTCGTAGAATCTAATTTTCAGATGAATTTTTGCATGGACTTCCATAAAAACCTTCCCTCGTAACATATAAGATAATTATGAAATGTTTTGTTTCGTTTCGAACAGTCCCCGATTTAATTTGATTTTTTCAATAAAACTAGTATAAACTAGTGTATAATATAATATGATTTTTAGACCGAAACTTGTATTTCGAAAAGTTTCGCAGAATCAAATTTTTAGTTGATTTTTTTGCATGGACTTCCATCATAACCTTCACTCGTATAATATATAAATTATCTGAAAATATTTGTAGCATTTCGAGCAGTTTTTTATTTAATAGTTTTTTTGACTGAAACTAGTATAAACTAATGTATAATATATTACAATTTTTTGACCCAAAGTCGTATTTCAAAAAGCTTAGTAGAATTTAAATTTCAAATGATATTTTGCAAGGACTTCCATCATAACCTTTCCTCGTAACATATAAGACGGTTATGAAAAGTTTTGTATCGTTTCGAACAATCCTCGATTTAATTTGATTTTTTTAGCAAAGCTAGTATAAACTTGTGTATAATATATAATGATTTTTTGACCGAAACTTTCATTTCGAAAAGTTTCGTAGAATCAAATTTTCAATTGATTTTTTGCATGGACTTCAATCATAACATTCACTTGTAAAATATATAAATTATCTGAAAAGTTTTGTAGCATTTCGAACAATCCTCGATTTAATTGATTTTTTGACCGAAACTAGTATAAACAAGTGTATAATATAATACGATTTTTTGACCGAAACTTGCATTTCAAAAAGTTTCATAGAATCTAATTTTCAGATGATTTTTTGCATGGAATTCAATCATAACCTTCCCTCGTATCATATAAGAAGGATCTGAAAAGTTTTGTATTGTTTTGAATAGTCCTCGATTTAATTTGATTTTTTGAACAAAACTAGTGTATAATATATAATGATTTTTTGAACGAAACTTGCATTTCAAAAAATTTCATAGAATCTAATTTTCAGTTGATTTTTTTGCATAGACTTCCATAATAATCTTCCCTCGTAAAATATAAGAAGGATCTGAAAAGTTTTATATCGTTTCGTAAAATTCTCGATTTAATTTGATTTTTTGAGCAAACTAGTATAAACTTGTTTATAATGTATTATGATTTATTTGACCAAATGTTGCATTTTGAAAAGTTTCATAGAATCTAATTCTCCGATGATTTTTTGCATGGACTTCCATCATAACCTTCCCGCGTAACATATAGGAAGGATCTGAAAAGTTTTATATCGTTTCGTACAGTCCTCAATTTAATTTGATTTTTTTAGCAAACTAGTATAAACTTGTGTATCATATGATTTTTGCCCGGAACATGCATTTCGAAAAGTTTCGTAGAATCAAATTTTCAGTTGATTTTTTTGCGTGAACTTTAATCATAACCTTCCCTCGTAAAATATATAAATTCTCTGAAAAGTTTTGTAGCATTTCGAACAGTCATCGATTTAATTGATTTTTTTGACCGAAACTAGTATAAACTAGTGTATAATATATTAGAATTTTTTGACCGAAACTTGCGTTTCAGAAAGTTTCGTAGAATCTAATTTTCAGATGAATTTTTGCATGGACTTCCATAAAAACCTTCCCTCGTAACATATAAGATAATTATGAAATGTTTTGTTTCGTTTCGAACAGTCCCCGATTTAATTTGATTTTTTCAATAAAACTAGTATAAACTAGTGTATAATATAATATGATTTTTAGACCGAAACTTGTATTTCGAAAAGTTTCGCAGAATCAAATTTTTAGTTGATTTTTTTGCATGGACTTCCATCATAACCTTCACTCGTATAATATATATAAATAATCTGAAAATATTTGTAGCATTTCGAGCAGTTTTTTATTTAATTGTTTTTTTTGACTGAAACTAGTATAAACTAATGTATAATATATTACAATTTTTTGACCCAAAGTCGTATTTCAAAAAGTTTAGTAGAATCTAAATTTCAAATGATATTTTGCAAGGACTTCCATCATAACCTTTCCTCGTAACATATAAGACGGTTATGAAAAGTTTTGTATCGTTTCGAACAATCCTCGATTTAATTTGATTTTTTTAGCAAAGCTAGTATAAACTTGTGTATAATATATAATGATTTTTTGACCGAAACTTTCATTTCGAAAAGTTTCGTAGAATCAAATTTTCAATTGATTTTTTGCATGGACTTCAATCATAACATTCACTTGTAAAATATATAAATTATCTGAAAAGTTTTGTAGCATTTCGAACAATCCTCGATTTAATTGATTTTTTGACCGAAACTAGTATAAACAAGTGTATAATATAATACGATTTTTTGACCGAAACTTGCATTTCAAAAAGTTTCATAGAATCTAATTTTCAGATAATTTTTTGCATGGACTTCAATCATAACCTTCCCTCGTATCATATAAAAAGGATCTGAAAAGTTTTGTAATTTCGAATAGTCCTCGATTTAATTTGATTTTTTGAACAAAACTAGTGTATAATATATAATGATTTTTTGAACGAAACTAGCATTTCAAAAAATTTCATAGAATCTTATTTTCAGTTGATTTTTTTGCATGGACTTCCATAATAATCTTCCCTCGTAAAATATAAGAAGGATCTGAAAAGTTTTATATCGTTTCGTACAATTTTTGATTTAATTTGATTTTTTGAGCAAACTAGTATAAACTTGTTTATAATGTATTATGATTTATTTGACCAAAAGTTGCATTTTGAAAAGTTTCATAGAATCTAATTTTCAGATGATTTTTTGCATGGACTTCCATCATAACCTTCCCGCGTAACATATAGGAAGGATCTGAAAAGTTTTATATCGTTTCGTACAGTCCTCAATTTAATTTGATTTTTTTAGCAAACTAGTATAAACTTGTGTATAATATGATTTTTGCCCGGAACATGCATTTCGAAAAGTTTCGTAGAATCAAATTTTCAGTTAATTTTCTTGCGTTAACTTTAATCATAACCTTCCCTCGTAAAATATATAAATTCTATGTAAAGTTTTGTAGCATTTCGAACAGTCATCGATTTAATTGATTTTTTTGACCGAAACTAGTATTAACTAGTGTATAATATATTAAAATTTTTTGACCGAAACTTGCGTTTCAAAAAGTTTCGTAGAATCTAATTTTCAGATGAATTTTTGCATGGACTTCCATAAAAACCTTCCCTCGTAACATATAAGATAATTATGAAATGTTTTGTATCATTTCGAACAGTCCCCGATTTAATTTGATTTTTTCAATAAAACTAGTATAAACTAGTGTATAATATAATATGATTTTTTTGACCGAAACTTGTATTTCGAAAAGTTTCACAGAATCAATTTTTTAGTTGATTTTTTTGCATGGACTTCCATCATAACCTTCACTCGTAAAATATATAAATTATCTCCAAATATTTGTAGCATTTCGAGCAGTTTTTGATTTAATTGTTTTTTTTACTGAAACTAGTATAAACTACTGTATAATATATTACAATTTTTTGACCCAAAGTCGTATTTCAAGATGTTTAGTAGAATCTAAATTTCAAATGATATTTTGCAAGGACTTCCATCATAACCTTTCCTGGTAACATATAAGACGGTTATGAAAAGTTTTGTATCGTTTCGAACAATCCTCTATTTAATTTGATTTTTTTAGCAAAGCTAGTATAAACTTGTGTATAATATTTAATGATTTTTTGAACGAAACTTTCATTTCGAAAAGTTTCGTAGAATCAAACTTTCAATTGATTTTTTGCATGGACTTCAATCATAACATTCACTTGTAAAATGTATAAATTATCTGAAAAGGTTTGTTCCATTTCGAACAATCCTCGATTTAATTGATTTTTTGACCGAAACTAGTATAAACAAGTGTATAATATAATACGATTTTTTGACCGAAACTTGCATTTCAAAAAGTTTCATAGAATCTAATTTTCAGATGATTTTTTGCATGGAGTTCCATCATAACCTTCCCTCGTATCATATAAAAAGGATCTGAAAAGTTTTGTAATTTCGAATAGTCCTCGATTTAATTTGATTTTTTGTACAAAACTAGTTTATAATATATAATGATTTTTTGAACGAAACTTGCATTTCAAAAAATTTCATAGAATCTAATTTTCAGTTGATTTTTTTGCATGGACTTCCATAATAATCTTCCCTCGTAAAATATAAGAAGGATCTGAAAAGTTTTATATCGTTTCGTACAATTCTCGATTTAATTTGATTTTTTGAGTAAACTAGTATAAACTTGTTTATAATGTATTATGATTTATTTGACCAAAAGTTGCATTTTGAAAAGTTTCATATAATCTAATTTTCAGATGATTTTTTGCATGGACTTCCATCATAACCTTCCCACGTAACATATAGGAAGGATCTGAAAAGTATTATATCGTTTCGTACAGTCCTCAATTTAATTTGATTTTTTTAGCAAACTAGTATAAATTTGTGTATAATATGATTTTTGCTCGGAACATGCATTTCAAAAAGTTTCGTAGAATCAAATTTTCAGTTGATTTTTTTGTGTGAACTTTAATCATAACCTTCCCTCGTAAAATATATAAATTCTCTGAAAAGTTTTATAGCATTTCGAACAGTCATCGATTTAATTGATTTTTTTGACCGAAACTAGTATAAACTAGTGTATAATATATTAGAATTTTTTGACCGAAACTTGCGTTTCAAAAAGTTTCGTAGAATCTAATTTTCAGATGATTTTTTGCAAGGACTTCCATAAAAACCTTACCTCGTAACATATAAGATAATTATGAAATTTTTTGTATCGTTTCGAACAGTCCCCGATTTAATTTGATTTTTTCAATAAAACTAGTATAAACTAGTGTATCATATAATATGATTTTTTGACCGAAACTTGTATTTCGAAAAGTTTCACAGAATACATTTTTAGTTGAATTTTTTGCATGGACTTCCATCATAACCTTCACTCGTAAAATATATAAATTATCTCAAAATATTTGTAGCATTTCGAGCAGTTTTTGATTTAATTGTTTTTTTTGACTGAAACTAGTATAAACTAATGTATAATATATTACAATTTTTTGACCCAAAGTCGTATTTCAAAATGTTTAGTAGAATCAAAATTTCAAATGATATTTTGCAAGGACTTCCATCATAACCTTTCCTCGTAACATAGAAGACGGTTATGAAAAGTTTTGTATCGTTTCAAAAAATCCTCGATTTAATTTGATTTTTTTAGCAAAGCTAGTATAAACTTGTGTATAATATATAATGATTTTTTGACCGAAACTTTCATTTCGAAAAGTTTCGTAGAATCAAATTTTCAATTGATTTTTTGCATGGACTTCAATCATAACATTCACTTGTAAAATATATAAATTATCTGAAAAGGTTTGTAGCATTTCGAACAATCCTCGATTTAATTGATTTTTTGACCGAAACTAGTATAAACAAGTGTATAATATAATACGATTTTTTGACCGAAACATGCATTTCAAAAAGTTTCATAGAATCTAATTTTCAGATGATTTTTTGCAAGGACTTCCATCATAACCTTACCTCGTATCATATAAAAAGGATCTGAAAAGTTTTGTAATTTCGAAAAGTCCTCGATTTACTTTTATTTTTTGAACAAAACTAGTGTATAATATATAATGATTTTTTGAACGAAACTTGCATTTCAAAAAATTTCATAGAATCTAATTTTCAGTTGATTTTTTTGCATGGATTTCCATAATAATCTTCCCTCGTAAAATATAAGAAAGATCTGAAAAGTTTTATATCGTTTCGTACAAATCTCAATTTAATTTGATTTTTGAGCAAACTAGTATAAACTTGTTTATAATGTATTATGATTTATTTGACCAAAAGTTGCATTTTGAAAAGTTTCATAGAATCTAATTTTCAGATGATTTTTTGCATGGACTTCCATCATAACCTTCCCGCGTAACATATAGGAAGGATCTGAAAATTTTTATATCATTTCGTACAGTCCTCAATTTAATTTGATTTTTTTAGCAAACTAGTATAAACTTGTGTATAATATGATTTTTGCCCGGAACATGCATTTTGAAAACTTTCGTAGAATCAAATTTTTCAGTTGATTTTTTTGCGTGAACTTTAATCATAACCTTCTCTCGCAAAATATATAAATTCTCTGAAAAGGTTTGTAGCATTTCTAACAGTCATCGATTTAATTGTTTTTTTGACCGAAACTAGTATAAACTAGTGTATAATACATTAGAATTTTTTGACCAAAACTTGCGTTTCAAAACGTTTCGTAGAATCTAATTTTCATATGATTTTTTGCATGGACTTCCATCAAAACCTTCCCTCGTAACATATAAGATAATTATGAAATGTTTTGTATCGTTTCGAACAGTCCTCGATTTAATTTGGTTTTTTCACCAAAACTAGTATAAACTAGTGTATAATATAATATGATTTTTTGACCGAAAATTGTATTTCGAAAAGTTTCGCAGAATCAAATTTTTAGTTGATTTTTTTGCATGGACTTCCATCATAACCTTCACTCGTAAAATATATAAATTATCTGAAAATATTTGTAGCATTTCGAGCAGTTTTTGATTTAATTGTTTTTTTGACTGAAACTAGTATAAACTAATGTATAATATATTACAATTTTTTGACCCAATGTCGTATTTCAAAAAATTTAGTAGAATCTAAATTTCAAATGATATTTTGCAAGGACTTCCATCATAACCATTCCTCGTAACATATAAGACGGTTATGAAAAGTTTTTTTATCGTTTCGAACAATCCTCGATTTAATTTGATTTTTTTAGCAAAGCTAGTATAAACTTGTGTATAATATATAATGATTTTTTGACCGAAACTTTCATTTCGAAAAGTTTCGTAGAATCAAATTTTCAATTGATTTTTTGCATGGACTTCAATCATAACATTCACTTGTAAAATATATAAATTAACTGAAAAGTTTTGTAGCATTTCGAACAATCCTCGATTTAATTGATTTTTTGACCGAAACTAGTATAAACAAGTGTATAATATAATACGATTTTTTGACCGAAACTTGCATTTCAAAAAGTTTCATAGAATCTAATTTTCAGATGATTTTTTGCAAGGACTTCCATCATAACCTTACCTCGTATCATATAAAAAGGATCTGAAAAGTTTTGTAATTTCGAAAAGTCCTCGATTTAATTTTATTTTTTGAACAAAACTAGTGTATAATATATAATGATTTTTTGAACGAAACTTGCATTTCAAAAAATTTCATAGAATCTAATTTTCAGTTGATTTTTTTGCATGGATTTCCATAATAATCTTCCCTCGTAAAATATAAGAAAGATCTGAAAAGTTTTATATCGTTTCGTACAAATCTCAATTTAATTTGATTTTTGAGCAAACTAGTATAAACTTGTTTATAATGTATTATGATTTATTTGACCAAAAGTTGCATTTTGAAAAGTTTCATAGAATCTAATTTTCAGATGATTTTTTGCATGGACTTCCATCATAACCTTCCCGCGTAACATATAGGAAGGATCTGAAAATTTTTATATCATTTCGTACAGTCCTCAATTTAATTTGATTTTTTTAGCAAACTAGTATAAACTTGTGTATAATATGATTTTTGCCCGGAACATGCATTTTGAAAACTTTCGTAGAATCAAATTTTTCAGTTGATTTTTTTGCGTGAACTTTAATCATAACCTTCTCTCGCAAAATATATAAATTCTCTGAAAAGGTTTGTAGCATTTCTAACAGTCATCGATTTAATTGTTTTTTTGACCGAAACTAGTATAAACTAGTGTATAATACATTAGAATTTTTTGACCAAAACTTGCGTTTCAAAACGTTTCGTAGAATCTAATTTTCATATGATTTTTTGCATGGACTTCCATCAAAACCTTCCCTCGTAACATATAAGATAATTATGAAATGTTTTGTATCGTTTCGAACAGTCCTCGATTTAATTTGGTTTTTTCACCAAAACTAGTATAAACTAGTGTATAATATAATATGATTTTTTGACCGAAAATTGTATTTCGAAAAGTTTCGCAGAATCAAATTTTTAGTTGATTTTTTTGCATGGACTTCCATCATAACCTTCACTCGTAAAATATATAAATTATCTGAAAATATTTGTAGCATTTCGAGCAGTTTTTGATTTAATTGTTTTTTTTTACTGAAACTAGTATAAACTAATGTATAATATATTACAATTTTTTGACCCAATGTCGTATTTCAAAAAATTTAGTAGAATCTAAATTTCAAATGATATTTTGCAAGGACTTCCATCATAACCATTCCTCGTAACATATAAGACGGTTATGAAAAGTTTTTTTATCGTTTCGAACAATCCTCGATTTAATTTGATTTTTTTAGCAAAGCTAGTATAAACTTGTGTATAATATATAATGATTTTTTGACCGAAACTTTCATTTCGAAAAGTTTCGTAGAATCAAATTTTCAATTGATTTTTTGCATGGACTTCAATCATAACATTCACTTGTAAAATATATAAATTAACTGAAAAGTTTTGTAGCATTTCGAACAATCCTCGATTTAATTGATTTTTTGACCGAAACTAGTATAAACAAGTGTATAATATAATACGATTTTTTGACCGAAACTTGCATTTCAAAAAGTTTCATAGAATCTAATTTTCAGATGATTTTTTGCAAGGACTTCCATCATAACCTTACCTCGTATCATATAAAAAGGATCTGAAAAGTTTTGTAATTTCGAAAAGTCCTCGATTTAATTTTATTTTTTGAACAAAACTAGTGTATAATATATAATGATTTTTTGAACGAAACTTGCATTTCAAAAAATTTCATAGAATCTAATTTTCAGTTGATTTTTTTGCATGGATTTCCATAATAATCTTCCCTCGTAAAATATAAGAAAGATCTGAAAAGTTTTATATCGTTTCGTACAAATCTCAATTTAATTTGATTTTTGAGCAAACTAGTATAAACTTGTTTATAATGTATTATGATTTATTTGACCAAAAGTTGCATTTTGAAAAGTTTCATAGAATCTAATTTTCAGATGATTTTTTGCATGGACTTCCATCATAACCTTCCCGCGTAACATATAGGAAGGATCTGAAAATTTTTATATCATTTCGTACAGTCCTCAATTTAATTTGATTTTTTTAGCAAACTAGTATAAACTTGTGTATAATATGATTTTTGCCCGGAACATGCATTTTGAAAACTTTCGTAGAATCAAATTTTTCAGTTGATTTTTTTGCGTGAACTTTAAACATAACCTTCTCTCGCAAAATATATAAATTCTCTGAAAAGGTTTGTAGCATTTCTAACAGTCATCGATTTAATTGTTTTTTTGACCGAAACTAGTATAAACTAGTGTATAATACATTAGAATTTTTTGACCAAAACTTGCGTTTCAAAACGTTTCGTAGAATCTAATTTTCATATGATTTTTTGCATGGACTTCCATCAAAACCTTCCCTCGTAACATATAAGATAATTATGAAATGTTTTGTATCGTTTCGAACAGTCCTCGATTTAATTTGGTTTTTTCACCAAAACTAGTATAAACTAGTGTATAATATAATATGATTTTTTGACCGAAAATTGTATTTCGAAAAGTTTCGCAGAATCAAATTTTTAGTTGATTTTTTTGCATGGACTTCCATCATAACCTTCACTCGTAAAATATATAAATTATCTGAAAATATTTGTAGCATTTCGAGCAGTTTTTGATTTAATTGTTTTTTTTTGACTGAAACTAGTATAAACTAATGTATAATATATTACAATTTTTTGACCCAATGTCGTATTTCAAAAAATTTAGTAGAATCTAAATTTCAAATGATATTTTGCAAGGACTTCCATCATAACCATTCCTCGTAACATATAAGACGGTTATGAAAAGTTTTTTTATCGTTTCGAACAATCCTCGATTTAATTTGATTTTTTTAGCAAAGCTAGTATAAACTTGTGTATAATATATAATGATTTTTTGACCGAAACTTTCATTTCGAAAAGTTTCGTAGAATCAAATTTTCAATTGATTTTTTGCATGGACTTCAATCATAACATTCACTTGTAAAATATATAAATTAACTGAAAAGTTTTGTAGCATTTCGAACAATCCTCGATTTAATTGATTTTTTGACCGAAACTAGTATAAACAAGTGTATAATATAATACGATTTTTTGACCGAAACATGCATTTCAAAAAGTTTCATAGAATCTAATTTTCAGATGATTTTTTGCAAGGACTTCCATCATAACCTTACCTCGTATCATATAAAAAGGATCTGAAAAGTTTTGTAATTTCGAAAAGTCCTCGATTTAATTTTATTTTTTGAACAAAACTAGTGTATAATATATAATGATTTTTTGAACGAAACTTGCATTTCAAAAAATTTCATAGAATCTAATTTTCAGTTGATTTTTTTGCATGGATTTCCATAATAATCTTCCCTCGTAAAATATAAGAAAGATCTGAAAAGTTTTATATCGTTTCGTACAAATCTCAATTTAATTTGATTTTTGAGCAAACTAGTATAAACTTGTTTATAATGTATTATGATTTATTTGACCAAAAGTTGCATTTTGAAAAGTTTCATAGAATCTAATTTTCAGATGATTTTTTGCATGGACTTCCATCATAACCTTCCCGCGTAACATATAGGAAGGATCTGAAATTTTTATATCGTTTCGTACAGTCCTCAATTTAATTTGATTTTTTTAGCAAACTAGTATAAACTTGTGTATAATATGATTTTTGCCCGGAACATGCATTTTGAAAACTTTCGTAGAATCAAATTTTTCAGTTGATTTTTTTGCGTGAACTTTAATCATAACCTTCTCTCGCAAAATATATAAATTCTCTGAAAAGGTTTGTAGCATTTCTAACAGTCATCGATTTAATTGTTTTTTTGACCGAAACTAGTATATACTAGTGTATAATACATTAGAATTTTTTGACCGAAACTTGCGTTTCAAAACGTTTCGTAGAATCTAATTTTCATATGATTTTTTGCATGGACTTCCATCAAAACCTTCCCTCGTAACATATAAGATAATTATGAAATGTTTTGTATCGTTTCGAACAGTCCTCGATTTAATTTGGTTTTTTCACCAAAACTAGTATAAACTAGTGTATAATATAATATGATTTTTTGACCGAAAATTGTATTTCGAAAAGTTTCGCAGAATCAAATTTTTAGTTGATTTTTTTGCATGGACTTCCATCATAACCTTCACTCGTAAAATATATAAATTATCTGAAAATATTTGTAGCATTTCGAGCAGTTTTTGATTTAATTGTTTTTTTTGACTGAAACTAGTATAAACTAATGTATAATATATTACAATTTTTTGACCCAATGTCGTATTTAAAAAAATTTAGTAGAATCTAAATTTCAAATGATATTTTGCAAGGACTTCCATCATAACCATTCCTCGTAACATATAAGACGGTTATGAAAAGTTTTTTTATCGTTTCGAACAATCCTCGATTTAATTTGATTTTTTTAGCAAAGCTAGTATAAACTTGTGTATAATATATAATGATTTTTTGACCGAAACTTTCATTTCGAAAAGTTTCGTAGAATCAAATTTTCAATTGATTTTTTGCATGGACTTCAATCATAACATTCACTTGTAAAATATATAAATTAACTGAAAAGTTTTGTAGCATTTCGAACAATCCTCGATTTAATTGATTTTTTGACCGAAACTAGTATAAACAAGTGTATAATATAATACGATTTTTTGACCGAAACTTGCATTTCAAAAAGTTTCATAGAATCTAATTTTCAGATGATTTTTTGCAAGGACTTCCATCATAACCTTACCTCGTATCATATAAAAAGGATCTGAAAAGTTTTGTAATTTCGAAAAGTCCTCGATTTAATTTTATTTTTTGAACAAAACTAGTGTATAATATATAATGATTTTTTGAACGAAACTTGCATTTCAAAAAATTTCATAGAATCTAATTTTCAGTTGATTTTTTTGCATGGATTTCCATAATAATCTTCCCTCGTAAAATATAAGAAAGATCTGAAAAGTTTTATATCGTTTCGTACAAATCTCAATTTAATTTGATTTTTGAGCAAACTAGTATAAACTTGTTTATAATGTATTATGATTTATTTGACCAAAAGTTGCATTTTGAAAAGTTTCATAGAATCTAATTTTCAGATGATTTTTTGCATGGACTTCCATCATAACCTTCCCGCGTAACATATAGGAAGGATCTGAAAATTTTTATATCATTTCGTACAGTCCTCAATTTAATTTGATTTTTTTAGCAAACTAGTATAAACTTGTGTATAATATGATTTTTGCCCGGAACATGCATTTTGAAAACTTTCGTAGAATCAAATTTTTCAGTTGATTTTTTTGCGTGAACTTTAATCATAACCTTCTCTCGCAAAATATATAAATTCTCTGAAAAGGTTTGTAGCATTTCTAACAGTCATCGATTTAATTGTTTTTTTGACCGAAACTAGTATAAACTAGTGTATAATACATTAGAATTTTTTGACCAAAACTTGCGTTTCAAAACGTTTCGTAGAATCTAATTTTCATATGATTTTTTGCATGGACTTCCATCAAAACCTTCCCTCGTAACATATAAGATAATTATGAAATGTTTTGTATCGTTTCGAACAGTCCTCGATTTAATTTGGTTTTTTCACCAAAACTAGTATAAACTAGTGTATAATATAATATGATTTTTTGACCGAAAATTGTATTTCGAAAAGTTTCGCAGAATCAAATTTTTAGTTGATTTTTTTGCATGGACTTCCATCATAACCTTCACTCGTAAAATATATAAATTATCTGAAAATATTTGTAGCATTTCGAGCAGTTTTTGATTTAATTGTTTTTTTTTTGACTGAAACTAGTATAAACTAATGTATAATATATTACAATTTTTTGACCCAATGTCGTATTTCAAAAAATTTAGTAGAATCTAAATTTCAAATGATATTTTGCAAGGACTTCCATCATAACCATTCCTCGTAACATATAAGACGGTTATGAAAAGTTTTTTTATCGTTTCGAACAATCCTCGATTTAATTTGATTTTTTTAGCAAAGCTAGTATAAACTTGTGTATAATATATAATGATTTTTTGACCGAAACTTTCATTTCGAAAAGTTTCGTAGAATCAAATTTTCAATTGATTTTTTGCATGGACTTCAATCATAACATTCACTTGTAAAATATATAAATTAACTGAAAAGTTTTGTAGCATTTCGAACAATCCTCGATTTAATTGATTTTTTGACCGAAACTAGTATAAACAAGTGTATAATATAATACGATTTTTTGACCGAAACATGCATTTCAAAAAGTTTCATAGAATCTAATTTTCAGATGATTTTTTGCAAGGACTTCCATCATAACCTTACCTCGTATCATATAAAAAGGATCTGAAAAGTTTTGTAATTTCGAAAAGTCCTCGATTTAATTTTATTTTTTGAACAAAACTAGTGTATAATATATAATGATTTTTTGAACGAAACTTGCATTTCAAAAAATTTCATAGAATCTAATTTTCAGTTGATTTTTTTGCATGGATTTCCATAATAATCTTCCCTCGTAAAATATAAGAAAGATCTGAAAAGTTTTATATCGTTTCGTACAAATCTCAATTTAATTTGATTTTTGAGCAAACTAGTATAAACTTGTTTATAATGTATTATGATTTATTTGACCAAAAGTTGCATTTTGAAAAGTTTCATAGAATCTAATTTTCAGATGATTTTTTGCATGGACTTCCATCATAACCTTCCCGCGTAACATATAGGAAGGATCTGAAATTTTTATATCGTTTCGTACAGTCCTCAATTTAATTTGATTTTTTTAGCAAACTAGTATAAACTTGTGTATAATATGATTTTTGCCCGGAACATGCATTTTGAAAACTTTCGTAGAATCAAATTTTTCAGTTGATTTTTTTGCGTGAACTTTAATCATAACCTTCCCTCACAAAATATATAAATTCTCTGAAAAGGTTTGTAGCATTTCTAACAGTCATCGATTTAATTGTTTTTTTGACCGAAACTAGTATAAACTAGTGTATAATACATTAGAATTTTTTGACCGAAACTTGCGTTTCAAAACGTTTCGTAGAATCTAATTTTCATATGATTTTTTGCATGGACTTCCATCAAAACCTTCCCTCGTAACATATAAGATAATTATGAAATGTTTTGTATCGTTTCGAACAGTCCTCGATTTAATTTGGTTTTTTCACCAAAACTAGTATAAACTAGTGTATAATATAATATGATTTTTTGACCGAAAATTGTATTTCGAAAAGTTTCGCAGAATCAAATTTTTAGTTGATTTTTTTGCATGGACTTCCATCATAACCTTCACTCGTAAAATATATAAATTATCTGAAAATATTTGTAGCATTTCGAGCAGTTTTTGATTTAATTGTTTTTTTTGACTGAAACTAGTATAAACTAATGTATAATATATTACAATTTTTTGACCCAATGTCGTATTTCAAAAAATTTAGTAGAATCTAAATTTCAAATGATATTTTGCAAGGACTTCCATCATAACCATTCCTCGTAACATATAAGACGGTTATGAAAAGTTTTTTTATCGTTTCGAACAATCCTCGATTTAATTTGATTTTTTTAGCTAAGCTAGTATAAACTTGTGTATAATATATAATGATTTTTTGACCGAAACTTTCATTTCGAAAAGTTTCGTAGAATCAAATTTTCAATTGATTTTTTGCATGGACTTCAATCATAACATTCACTTGTAAAATATATAAATTAACTGAAAAGTTTTGTAGCATTTCGAACAATCCTCGATTTAATTGATTTTTTGACCGAAACTAGTATAAACAAGTGTATAATATAATACGATTTTTTGACCGAAACTTGCATTTCAAAAAGTTTCATAGAATCTAATTTTCAGATGATTTTTTGCAAGGACTTCCATCATAACCTTACCTCGTATCATATAAAAAGGATCTGAAAAGTTTTGTAATTTCGAAAAGTCCTCGATTTAATTTTATTTTTTGAACAAAACTAGTGTATAATATATAATGATTTTTTGAACGAAACTTGCATTTCAAAAAATTTCATAGAATCTAATTTTCAGTTGATTTTTTTGCATGGATTTCCATAATAATCTTCCCTCGTAAAATATAAGAAAGATCTGAAAAGTTTTATATCGTTTCGTACAAATCTCAATTTAATTTGATTTTTGAGCAAACTAGTATAAACTTGTTTATAATGTATTATGATTTATTTGACCAAAAGTTGCATTTTGAAAAGTTTCATAGAATCTAATTTTCAGATGATTTTTTGCATGGACTTCCATCATAACCTTCCCGCGTAACATATAGGAAGGATCTGAAAATTTTTATATCGTTTCGTACAGTCCTCAATTTAATTTGATTTTTTTAGCAAACTAGTATAAACTTGTGTATAATATGATTTTTGCCCGGAACATGCATTTTGAAAACTTTCGTAGAATCAAATTTTTCAGTTGATTTTTTTGAGTGAACTTTAATCATAACCTTCCCTCGCAAAATATATAAATTCTCTGAAAAGGTTTGTAGCATTTCTAACAGTCATCGATTTAATTGTTTTTTTGACCGAAACTAGTATAAACTAGTGTATAATACATTAGAATTTTTTGACCGAAACTTGCGTTTCAAAACGTTTCGTAGAATCTAATTTTCATATGATTTTTTGCATGGACTTCCATCAAAACCTTCCCTCGTAACATATAAGATAATTATGAAATGTTTTGTATCGTTTCGAACAGTCCTCGACTTAATTTGGTTTTTTCACCAAAACTAGTATAAACTAGTGTATAATATAATATGATTTTTTGACCGAAACTTATATTTCGAAAAGTTTCGCAGAATCAAATTTTTAGTTGATTTTTTTGCATGGACTTCCATCATAACCTTCACTCATAAAATATATAAATTATCTGAAAATATTTGTAGCATTTCGAGCAGTTTTTGATTTAATTGTGTTTTTTTGACTGAAACTAGTATAAACTAATGTATAATATATTACAATTTTTTGACCCAATGTCGTATTTCAAAAAGTTTAGTAGAATCTAAATTTCAAATGATATTTTGCAAGGACTTCCATCATAACCTTTCCTCGTAACATATAAGACGGTTATGAAAAGTTTTTTTATCGTTTCGAACAATCCTCGATTTAATATGATTTTTTTAGCAAAGCTAGTATAAACTTGTGTATAATATATAATGATTTTTTGACCGAAACATTCATTTCGAAAAGTTTCGTAGAATCAAATTTTCAATTGATTTTTTGCATGGACTTCAATCATAACATTCACTTGTAAAATATATAAATTAACTGAAAAGTTTTGTAGCATTTCGAACAATCCTCGATTTAATTGATTTTTTGACCGAAACTAGTATAAACAAGTGTATAGTATAATATGATTTTTTGACCGAAACATGCATTTCAAAAAGTTTCATAGAATCTAATTTTCAGATGATTTTTTGCAAGGACTTCCATCATAACCTTACCTCGTATCATATAAAAAGGATCTGAAAAGTTTTGTAATTTCGAAAAGTCCTCGATTTAATTTTATTTTTTGAACAAAACTAGTGTATAATATATAATGATTTTTTGAACGAAACTTGCATTTCAAAAAATTTCATAGAATCTAATTTTCAGTTGATTTTTTTGCATGGATTTCCATAATAATCTTCCCTCGTAAAATATAAGAAAGATCTGAAAAGTTTTATATCGTTTCGTACAAATCTCAATTTAATTTGATTTTTGAGCAAACTAGTATAAACTTGTTTATAATGTATTATGATTTATTTGACCAAAAGTTGCATTTTGAAAAGTTTCATAGAATCTAATTTTCAGATGATTTTTTGCATGGACTTCCATCATAACCTTCCCGCGTAACATATAGGAAGGATCTGAAAAGTTTTATATCGTTTCGTACAGTCCTCAATTTAATTTGATTTTTTTAGCAAACTAGTATAAACTTGTGTATAATATGATTTTTGCCCGGAACATGCATTTTGAAAACTTTCGTAGAATCAAATTTTTCAGTTGATTTTTTTGCGTGAACTTTAATCATAACCTTCCCTCGCAAAATATATAAATTCTCTGAAAAGGTTTGTAGCATTTCTAACAGTCATCGATTTAATTGTTTTTTTGACCGAAACTAGTATAAACTAGTGTATAATACATTATAATTTTTTGACCGAAACTTGCGTTTCAAAACGTTTCGTAGAATCTAATTTTCATATGATTTTTTGCATGGACTTCCATCAAAACCTTCCCTCGT
Organism: Lathyrus aphaca; assembly: GCA_963966055.1. Taxonomy (NCBI): domain Eukaryota; kingdom Viridiplantae; phylum Streptophyta; class Magnoliopsida; order Fabales; family Fabaceae; genus Lathyrus; species Lathyrus aphaca. The sequence goes on along the minus strand of OZ014523.1, from coordinate 548,192,544 downwards.
AACATATAAGATAATTATGAAATGTTTTGTATCGTTTCGAACAGTCCTCGATTTAATTTGGTTTTTTCACCAAAACTAGTATAAACTAGTGTATAATATAATATGATGTTTTGACCGAAACTTATATTTCGAAAAGTTTCGCAGAATCAAATTTTTAGTTGATTGTTTTGCATGGACTTCCATCATAACCTTCACTCGTAAAATATATAAATTATCTGAAAATATTTGTAGCATTTCGAGCAGTTTTTGATTTAATTGTGTTTTTTTGACTGAAACTAGTATAAACTAATGTATAATATATTACAATTTTTTGACCCAATGTCGTATTTCAAAAAGTTTAGTAGTATCTAAATTTCAAATGATATTTTGCAAGGACTTCCATCATAACCTTTCCTCGTAACATATAAGACGGTTATGAAAAGTTTTTTTATCGTTTCGAATAATCCTCGATTTAATTTGATTTTTTTAGCAAAGCTAGTATAAACTTGTGTATAATATATAATGATTTTTTGACCGAAACATTCATTTCGAAAAGTTTCGTAGAATCAAATTTTCAATTGATTTTTTGCATGGACTTCAATCATAACATTCACTTGTAAAATATATAAATTAACTGAAAAGTTTTGTAGCATTTCGAACAATCCTCGATTTAATTGATTTTTTGACCGAAACTAGTATAAACAAGTGTATAATATAATACGATTTTTTGACCGAAACATGCATTTCAAAAAGTTTCATAGAATCTAATTTTCAGATGATTTTTTGCAAGGACTTCCATCATAACCTTACCTCGTATCATATAAAAAGGATCTGAAAAGTTTTGTAATTTCGAAAAGTCCTCGATTTAATTTTATTTTTTGAACAAAACTAGTGTATAATATATAATGATTTTTTGAACGAAACTTGCATTTCAAAAAATTTCATAGAATCTAATTTTCAGTTGATTTTTTTGCATGGATTTCCATAATAATCTTCCCTCGTAAAATATAAGAAAGATCTGAAAAGTTTTATATCGTTTCGTACAAATCTCAATTTAATTTGATTTTTGAGCAAACTAGTATAAACTTGTTTATAATGTATTATGATTTATTTGACCAAAAGTTGCATTTTGAAAAGTTTCATAGAATCTAATTTTCAGATGATTTTTTGCATGGACTTCCATCATAACCTTCCCGCGTAACATATAGGAAGGATCTGAAAAGTTTTATATCGTTTCGTACAGTCCTCAATTTAATTTGATTTTTTTAGCAAACTAGTATAAACTTGTGTATAATATGATTTTTGCCCGGAACATGCATTTTGAAAACTTTCGTAGAATCAAATTTTTCAGTTGATTTTTTTGCGTGAACTTTAATCATAACCTTCCCTCGCAAAATATATAAATTCTCTGAAAAGGTTTGTAGCATTTCTAACAGTCATCGATTTAATTGTTTTTTTGACCGAAACTAGTATAAACTAGTGTATAATACATTATAATTTTTTGACCGAAACTTGCGTTTCAAAACGTTTCGTAGAATCTAATTTTCATATGATTTTTTGCATGGACTTCCATCAAAACCTTCCCTCGTAACATATAAGATAATTATGAAATGTTTTGTATCGTTTCGAACAGTCCTCGATTTAATTTGGTTTTTTCACCAAAACTAGTATAAACTAGTGTATAATATAATATGATGTTTTGACCGAAACTTATATTTCGAAAAGTTTCGCAGAATCAAATTTTTAGTTGATTGTTTTGCATGGACTTCCATCATAACCTTCACTCGTAAAATATATAAATTATCTGAAAATATTTGTAGCATTTCGAGCAGTTTTTGATTTAATTGTGTTTTTTTGACTGAAACTAGTATAAACTAATGTATAATATATTACAATTTTTTGACCCAATGTCGTATTTCAAAAAGTTTAGTAGTATCTAAATTTCAAATGATATTTTGCAAGGACTTCCATCATAACCTTTCCTCGTAACATATAAGACGGTTATGAAAAGTTTTTTTATCGTTTCGAATAATCCTCGATTTAATTTGATTTTTTTAGCAAAGCTAGTATAAACTTGTGTATAATATATAATGATTTTTTGACCGAAACATTCATTTCGA